>CM038144.1:273514344-273905030 GCA_021437245.1 Aegilops speltoides | reverse complement strand
TTTGATAAAGATAGACTCAGAGTGCATGTCAAGCAGGAAAACAAGTAGGTGGAAGTCATCCGTGAAGAACATCATGACCACAAGGAGACCACTTGAGCTTCTTCATATGGATCTCTTGGTCCCAATGCTTACAAAAGCCTTGGTGGTAACTCCTTTGGTCTAGTTATTGTTGATGATTTTTCCAGATTTACGTGGGTATTTTTCCTTGATGACAAATCGCAGGTTGGAGAATCTTCAAAACCTTTGCGGAAAAGCTCAAAATCAATTTGAGGTGAAGATCAAGAAAGTTCGGAGTGACAATGGAGCGGAGTTCAAGAACGCCCATGTGGACTCCTTTCTCGATGAGGAAGGGATTCTACATGAGTTCTCGACTACATACACACCTCAACAAAATGGAGTTGTTGAGAGGAAGAACGAGAACGCTCATTGAGATGGCGAGAACGATGCTTGATGAATACAAGACACCGAAACACTTCTGGGGAGAAGCCGTCGAGACAGCTTGTCATGCTATCTACAGGCTTTATCTTCACAAGCTCCTCGGCAAGACCTCAAACGAGCTCCTTACCGGTAACAAACCCCAAGTGGGATATTTTCGTGTCTTTGGTTCAAAATGCTATATCCTTGATAAGCATCGTCGGTCTAAATTTGCTCCTAAAACTCATGAAGGCTTTTTCCTCGGTTATGGATCAAACTCCCACACCTACCGTGTCTACAACAATTTCACCCGAAAGGTTGAAGAGACGGTAGAGCGTGAAGTTTGATGAATCTAATGGCTCATAAGTAGAGCAAATGCCTATTGATGTAGGAGACAAGGACCCATCGGAAGCCATTCAAGATTTATCCATTGGAAAGATTCGTCCCATGGAAGTGAAGGAGAGTACCTCATCTACATATGTGGAGCCCCTACCTCACGGAGAGATGAACATCAAGGCAACATGGAGGCTTCCACAAGTGGAACTCACCAAGATGAGGAAGTGCGACAAGAAGATCCACCACAACCTCCTTCTCCACCACCTCAAGACAACACCAACAACAATGATGAAGAAGAAGATGAGGATGATGAGGAAGCTCAGCCACGACCACGACAAAAGCTATCCCGAGTTCGAGCAAGAGTCAAGAAGGACCATCCGTGGAACAAATGATGAATGACATCGACTCGGAGAATCACTCGCTCTAAAACTCGTTTAGCTAACTTTTGTGAACACTACTCATTTATCTCTAGTCTTGAACCTACGAAGGTAGAAGAAGCGCTTGAAGACCCGGATTGGGTGAACGCTATGCACGAAGAGTTACACAACTTCGAGAGGAACAACGTTTGGACTTTGGTAGAGAAGCCCAATGATGACCAAAACGTCATTGGAACCAAATGGGTGTTTCGGAACAAGCAAGATGAAGATGGACAAGTCATCCGCAACAAGGCTCGTCTCGTAGCACAAGGTTACACACAAGTCGAAGGTATGGACTATGGTGAGACCTATGCCCCTGTTGCTAGAATTGAGTCCATTCGCATTCTTCTTGCTTATGCCAACCACCATGACATTACTCTCTATCAAATGGACATTAAAAGTGCTTTCCTAAATGGTGAAATTGAGGAGGAAGTATTTGTGAAACAACCTCCCGGATTTGTGAATCCTAAAAGCCTAATCATGTTTATAAATTGCACAAAGCTCTTTATGGTCTTAAACAAGCTCCTAGAGCTTGGTACAAATGCTTGACTAGCTTTCTTCTTGAGAAAGGATTTGAGATTGGAAAAATAGACTCAACGCTATTCACAAAAAGGGTTGATGGTGAAGTATTTGTGTGCCAAATATATGTTGATGATATTATCTTTGGTTCAACTAACCCTGATTTTAGTGAGAAGTTTGGAAAGCTTATGTCGGAGAAGTATGAGATGTCCATGATGAGTGAACTCAAGTTCTTCCTTGGGTTGCAAATCAAGCAATCTAAGGAGGGTACTTTTGTCTCACAAACAAAGTACACTAAGGATCTCTTCAAGAAGTTCAACATGCAAGAGAGCAAAGGTATGAAAACACCCATGGCTACTAGTGGACATAATGACTTGACTAAAGATGGAGAACCTGTTGATCAAAAGGTTTATCGATCCATGATTGGTTCTCTACTATATCTCTGTGCTTCTCGTCCTGACATAATGTTGAGTGTATGCATGTGTGCTCGATATCAAGCAGCCCTAAAGAATGTCATCTTAAGGCTGTTAAAAGAATTGTGAGATATTTGATACACACACCTAACTTTGGCATTTGGTATCCTAAGAGGGCCTCTTTCGATCTTGTTGGCTATTCCGACTCGGACTATGCCGGAGACAAGGTTGATAGAAAGTCAACTTCGGGTACGTGTCAATTTCTCGGTCGATCCCTTGTATCTTGGTCATCCAAGAAACAAAATTCGTATCATTATCTCTCGCCAAGCAGAATATATTGCTGCTGGTTAGTGTTGTGCTTTCGTTGCTATGGATGACACAAACGCTTAAAGATTATGGGATACATGTGAGACATGTTCCTTTGCTTTGTGACAATGAGAGTGCAATTAAGATTGGACACAATCCGTGCAACACTCTCGCATCGAAACACATTGAAGTTAAATCACCATTTTATTCGTGATCACATTGCTAAGGGTGACATTGATCTTAAGCATGTTCGATCGACAAACAGCTTGCAGATATCTTCACAAAACCACTTGATGAGAAAGTGTTTTGTCGCTAAGGAGTGAGTTGAACATCATTGATGCTTCAAACTTGGAGTGAAAAACTCCATTGATGCATGCAAGGCATGAGCCTAATTGACCAATCCTTGATATTTCTCTTATGATGAGGATCATATGTCTTGGACACATTTGCCCCCTTGTATTGCATCTAACTCCTTGCAGGTACTTGGATGGTCTACATTCCACAAGATTATCACACACACTCAAATCATGAGTAATCTTGTCATTGACCAAGTATCTAGCTCTTTGGGATGTTGAGTTCAAGGAACAAAATTCCACATATCCTTTTGACACCATATACTTCTAGTACTTCACTCATGTCATCTTGGATATTCTTGAGTATTTCCTTGCTTGCCTAACCCATGTAGGAAGATGAACTATACAATTGGAAGTGGTGCTTCAACTTCACATTCTATGAGCATCAACATCAAGTTCACCTACATGAGTACAAGCAACAACAAGCCCAAGGTATGTTTTTCACATCTTGAAGGAGTTTTGCTCAAAGTCATGAGTACAAGCAGCTTCAAAAGATGTGATCACATCAATTGCTTAATCGAAAAATGGCAACCCCATTTTGAGCTTAAGCGATGAGTATGACCTATGATCAAATGTTCTCATTTGACTCCTAAGTCAATATACTCAAACATAGGTGACCTAGTCACCGACCCTATCTAGATGAAGTACATATGTTTTGGAGTTTCTCTGCTTTTCTCATTGAGTTTTCTTGCTTATTTAAAAAAAAACTTCATCTAGCAATCTTTTTCATTTCTATTTCTTCTGTTCTTGTGTATATCTTTTTGGCTCTGATCAATTCCCTGACAATCATTTACAAATTCGTTGCAAATCTTTTGAAACATTCCTTGCAAAGTGAGCTAAATTATTTCTGGATTTCCTTGGAATTAAACTCGGCGTCACCGATTCAATCACTTCGGTCTGACCGAAAAAGGATCTGCCCTAAGTCTCTGACTTTCGGACTCACCGATCCATATCAATTCGGTGTCACCAATTTACATTCACCAGGATATCATCTTCTGCAGTTCCACTAAATAATTTATTCTGCATGTTTCTTATTGGACAAGTTGTGATTCTTAAGGATCCCACTTCTTTCCTTCCATCTTTCCTGCCCCTCCTGGTTTACTGTCCTTTTCGGCACTTGATGTCAAAGGGGTAGAAGATTTAAGGGGAGCTTAAGGGAGATTGGAGGATAAGGGAGAAAAGAAAATTTAAAGGAAGAAAAACAATCTTACCTTAAGGGGAGAGGATCACATCAAAGCTTTGCCATATCCCATATTGATATTACATTTGGCATTATTCTTTTGATTTTGCTTCTCTTACTCTCACAATTGGTATCTTATGAAAAGCACAATTGGTATCTTATGAAAAGCAAAATCTCTCAGAGCTCATTGAAAATCTTTTAGTCTTGGGAGACATGTTAGCTGATTCAAGCTAGTGCTCAACATGAGACACTCTTTATACATGTCATCCACGGCTTGGTACTCTTGACGTTCTTGCTGTTGGTTGAAGGAATACTCTTGTGTTATCTAACCTTGTTTTCTCAAGCTTATTTCTTGGTACAATGTCAAGGAACTTCAAGGTAAGTATATGCATCTTGCAGAATGTGCATGATGGTGACTTGCTTGTGAATACTTGTTTGCAAGAAATCACCATGCACATATGCATCATCACTCTCTTATCCTCATCTGCTCTGATGCATATAGCCAAGCTGCATGTAGCACATCTTGCTTTTCTCTCATGTGTGCTTGAGGTAGTCCAAAACCAAAAATCTAAAAGCTTGCACACTTGTAGGGGGAGTCTGTGTACTACATGTCTGTCAAAGCTTTAATGATAATCTTGTCTTTCTTTTAGTAAGCTTTGATATCTTATTTTGTGTGTTGCCATCAATTACCAAAAAGGGGGAGATTGAAAGCACATTTGCTCCCTAGGTGGTTTTGGTAATTAATGACAACATACTTTGTGGTTGGACTAATGCTTTCATCAAGTATGTTTCAGGAAAGTCAATCACTCTGGCATGGCAAAAGGACTAGAAAGGTGGACCCCTAGGATGCTAAGGAAAACATTGGCAAAAGCTCAAGACTCTATTTTTGGTTTAGTGATCCAAGATCACATTGAGTCCATAGGAAAGCCAATACTATTAAAAGGGGATGAGGTTATGATGATGATCTGGTTGCTCAAAGTGCTTAGTGATTTATCTCTCAAACTATCAGCAATCTTTCATTCCAACATAAACCTATAAGTAATCTCGGTCCCACCGATTCCATAAACTCACCACACCGAGATGAACCACCTCACCATATACCCAAACCCTAAAATTTCGGATTTTCCGATTCCAAACTCGGTCATACGAAATTGGTGTTGCCAAGCTTCAGAACCTTCGTACTCAAATCGGTGTCACCGAGATGAGAAAGTCGGTCCCACCGAGATTGGCAAACCCTAGACTTTGGAAGAATCGGACTAACCGAGATTGTATTTTCGGTCCCACGAAAATCCCAACGTTCACAAGATTTGAACTTTCGGTCTCACCGAGTTGTCAACTTCGGTCCGACCGAGATTGGTCAAATGTGTGTAACGGTTGGATTTTGTGTGGAGGCTATAAATACCCTCCACCTCCTCTTCATTCGTGGAGAGAGCCATCGAAAGAACTACCACTCCTACCTTACATTTCGAGAAGAAAACTACCTACCCTTGTGTTGAGATCAAGTTGCTCCACTCCCACCATATGAAACTTGATTTCTAGCCTTCCCAAGTTGCTTTCCACTCAATCCTTTCTTCCACCACAGCCAAATCAGTGAGGAGAGTTGAGTGTTGGGGAGATTATCATTTGAAGCACAAGAGCAAGGAGTTCATCATCACCAACACCATCTATTACCTTTTGGAGGTGGTGCCTCCTAGATTGGTTAGGTGTCGCTTGGGAGCCTCCGTCAAGATGTGGAGTTGAACCAAGAAGTTTGTGAGGGCAAGGAGATCGCCTACTTCGTGAAGATCTACCCCGAGTAAGGCTAGTCCTCCGTGGACGTAAGCCATGATGGCATAGACAAGGTTGCTTCTTCGTGGACCCTTCGTGGGTGGAGCCCTCCGTGGACTCTCGCAGCCGTTACCCTCCGTGGGTTGAAGTCTCCATCAACGTGGATTGACGATAGCACCACCTATCGGAACCACGAGAAAAATCTCCATGTCTCCAAATTGCGTTTGCTCTTCACAATCTCTCCCTTACTATATGTGCAATTTACTTTCCGCTGCCCCATACTCTAGAATTGCATGTGTAGTATGTAGCTCGACTTGTATGCATGATGCTTGACTTGATCTTCATTGTGAACTTGCTAAAAACTTGTGTTAATCAAAAGGCATAAACTTTTATCTTGTCGAGTTGTCTAATCACCCCCCCTCTAGACACTCTTACCTTCAACGATCCTACATCAATGTAGTGTAGGCATGTATTCCGAATATAGTCATACGTGCTTATGGAAAAGAACTTGCATGACATCTTTTGTTCTACCCTCCCGTGGTAGCGGGCTCCTATTGGAAACTAAGGGATATTAAGGCCTCCTTTTAATAGAGTACCAGACCAAAGCATTAACACTTAGTGAATACATGAATAGGTGACTATAGACTTGCAAGAGTGGTCCCGATTATTGTCACTTCGGGGTTGTCGGATCATAACACATAATAGGTGACTATAGACTTGCGAGATAGGATCAAGAACTCACATATATTCATGAAGACATAATAGGTTCAGATCTGAAATCATGGCACTCGGGCCCTAGTGACAAGCATTAAGCATAGCAAAGTCATAGCAACATCAATCTCAGAACATAATGGATACTAGGGATCAAACCCTAACAAAACTAACTTGATTACATGGTAAATATCATCCAACCCATCACCGTCCAGCAAGCCTACGATGGAATTACTCACGCACGACGGTGAGCATCATGAAATTGGTGATGGAGGATGGTTGATGATGACGACGGCGACGGATCCCCATCTCTAGAGCCCCGAACAGACTCCAAATCAGCCCTCCCGAGAGAGTTTAGGGCTTGGCGGCGGCTCCGTATCGTAAAACGTGATGAATCCTTCTCTTTGATTTTTTTCTCCCCGAACGTGAATATATAGAGTTGGAGTTGAGGTCGGTGGAGCTTCAGGGGCCCATGAGGCAGGGGGCGCGCCCTAGGGGGGGCGCCCCCACCCTCGTGGATTGGGTGTGGGCCCCCTGACATTGATTCTTTTGCCAATATTTTTTATTAAATCCAAAAAGTTGCTCCGTGGATTTTCAGGTCATTCCGAGAACTTTCATTTTCGCACAAAAATAACACCATGGCAGTTCTGCTGAAAACAGCGTCAGTCCGTGTTAGTTCCATTAAAATCATGCAAGTTAGAGTCCAAAACAGGGGCAAAAGTGTTTGGAAAAGTAGATATGATGGAGACATATCACCTGCAAGCTTAAATAATCCACAAACTTCAACCACATAGATTAGGTGCACATCAGGATGTAATGTTCCATCTCCTGCATAAGGATTAGCTAGCAGTTTCTCTATCATACCTGAAGGAATTTCATAATAAATATTTTCAGTAGGTGCAGTAGGTTTAGGAGCAACTCTTTGCTCTTTCGGTCGAGGTGAAGATACCCCGAACAAGCCCTTCAAAGGATTATTTTCCATAGTAGCAAGTGACAGTAAATTTCAGCACACTATATAAATGTTTCCTTACCAAATTCCACTCACAAAGGCGCTTCACTCCTCAGCAACAACACCAGAAAAGAGTTTTGATGACCCACAAGTATAAGGGATTTATCGTAGTCCTTTCGATAAGTAAGAGTGTCGAACCTAACGAGGAGCAGAAGAAAATGACAGGCGGTTTTCAGCAAGGTATTCTCTGCAAGCACTGAAATTATCGGTGACAGATAGTTATATGATGAGATAATTCGTAACGGGTAACAAGTAACAAAAGTAAACAAGGTGCAGCAAGGTGGCCCAATCCTTTTTGTAGCAAAGGATAAGCCTAGACGAACTCTTATATAAAGCAAAGCGCTTTCGAGAACACATGGGAATTATTGTCAAGTTATTTTTCATCATGCTCATAAGATTCGCGTTCGTTACTTTGACAATTTGATATGTGGGCGGACCGGTGCTTGGGTGCTGTCCTTCCTTGGAAAAGCCTCCCACTTATGATTGACCCCTCTCGCAAGCACCCGCAACTACGGAAGAATAATTAAGATAAATCTAACCATGGCATGAAACATATGGATCCAAATCATCCCCTTACGAAGCCACACATAAACTAGGGTTTAAGCTTCTGTCACTCTAGCAACCCATCATCTACTTATTACTTTCCAATGCCTTACCCTAGGCCCAAATTATGGTGAAGTGTCATGTAGTTGACGTTCACATAACACCACTAGAGGAAAGACAACATACATCTCATCAAAATATCAAACGAATACCAAATTCACATGATTACTTATAACAAGACTTCTCCCATGTCTTGAGGAACACACTTAACTACTCACAAAGCATATTCATGTTCATGATTAGAGGAGTATTAATTATCATTAAGGATCCGAACATATGATTTTCCACCAAATAAACCAACTAGCGTCAACTACAAGGAGTAATCGACACTACTACCAACCCACATGTACCAATCTGAGGTTTTGAGACAGAGACCGGATACAAGAGATGAACTAGGCTTTGAGAGGAGATGGTGCTAGTGAAGATGTTGATGGAGATTGATCCCCTCTCGATGAGAGAATCATTGGTGATGATGATGGCTTTGATTTCCCCCTGTCAGAGGGAAGTTTCCCTGGCTAAACAGCTCCACCGGAGCCCTAGATTGGTTCTACCCAGGTTTCACCTCGAGACGACGGCGCTTCATCCCGAAAGCTTCCTTCTGTTCTTTTACAGGTCAGAACACACCATATAGCAGAAGATGGACATCGGGGCCTTCCAGGTGGCCCACAAGGTAGGGGCGCCCCCAGGGGGTAGGGCGCGCCCTCCACCCTTGTGGATGGCAGGTGGACCCCCTCTGGTGCTTTCTTCACCCAATATTTTTTATTAATTCCAAAATGACTCTCCGTGAAGTTTTAGGACTTTTGGAGTTGTGCAGAATAGGCCTCTAATATTTGCTCCTTTTCCAGACCAGAATTCTAGCTGCCGATATTCTCCCTCTTCATGTAAACCTTGTAAAATAAGAGAAAAAATGCATAAGTATTGTGCTATATTGTGTAATAATAGCCCATAATGCAATAAATATCAATATAAAAGCATGATGCAAAATGGACGTATCAATAGGCAGATGTAGTATTTACCAAAAATAGGAAGGCGTGCCATATTCACATGTATAATGTGTAAGCTGAGGAGATGCAATTTAAAAAAATTAGGAGCAATACAAGCTAGGCACCATATGCAACATGCAACCAGATATCACAATGCCATGTTAGAGCAAGCACCTGGGGTTGTGGAGTAGGTGAGATGAGATTTGGAACTTGCACTACAGTAGGAGTAGTAGGAGAATCTGTAGAGATCACCTGTTTCGGTTGCTCCAGAGGACCACCATCATTCCATGCATTCGTCCTTTTAGATTTTGCCTTGTCAAGTAAACACACAAGAAAAAGGAATGAAATCCGCTCTTCCGAATTTGTTGATGCATGATACTGACAAACACAACTTTTATGTAAGGCAACCACATTGTAGGAGGATGGAATATGTACGAATGACGCTAAGCAGAAGGAATTTCAACAAATTGGCAGCAACGCAAGCTAGACACCATATGAAAGATCCAACCAAAATCACTCTACCAAGATAGAAGTGTCTCATTATAAGTTGCATTTCAACAAATTAGAGGCAATACATGTTTGAAATGATATGAAAGATGCAACCAATATTACACTGTCAATTTGAAGGTGTCTCGTCAGAAGTGATTGATGAGGGATACAAAAGAAAGAACATTGTTAATAGAAAGACGTAGTATGTACCAAAAACAGGAAGGCATGTCATATTCACAGGTACAATGTGTTAACTAAGCAGATGCATTTACCCTAATTAAAAGCATTACAAGTTAGACACCATATGCAACATGCAACTGAAGGAAATATGCCCTAGAGCAAATAATAAAGTTGTTGTTTTATATTTTCTTATTTCATGATAAATGTTTATTATTCATGCTAGAATTGTATTAACTGGAAACTCGATACATGTGCGGATACATAGACAAAATACTGTGTCCCTAGTAAGCCTCTACTAGACTAGCTCGTTGATCAAAGATGGTTAAGTTTCCTAATCATAGACATGTGTTGTCATTTGATAAATGAGATCACATCATTAGGAGAATGATGTGATGGACAAGACCCATTCGTTAGCTTAGCATTATGATCGTTCAGTTGTATTGCTATTGCTTTCTACATGTCAAATACATATTCCTTCGACTATGAGATTATGTAACTCCCAGATACCGGAGGAATACCTTGTGTGCTATAAAAAACCACAATGTAACTAGGTGATTATAAATATGCTCTAAAGGTCTCTCCGAAGGTGTTTGTTGGGTTTGCACAGATTGAGATTATGATTTGTCACTCCGAGTATCGGAGAGGTATCTCTGGGCCTTCTCGGTAATGCTCATCATAAGAAGCCTTGCAACCAAAGTGATTAATGAGTTAGTTGTAGGATGATGCATTATGGAACGAGTAAAGAGACTTGCCGGTAATGAGATTGAACTAGGTATGAAGATACCGATGATCAAATCTCGGGCAAGTAACATACCGATGGACAAAGGGAATAACGTATGTTGTCATAATGGCTCAACCGATAAAGATCTTCGTAGAATATGTGAGAGCCAATATGAGCATCTAGGTTCCACTACTTGTCGGGGATATACCCTGCGGTATGACCCGGTCGGAAGTATGACCTGTCCGGACTTGGCGACTCACTAAGTGACCCGCCCGGATCTCTCCACTCACCGATGACCCGGCCAGGCCTGACGACTCAATTGGTGACCGAGTAGGTGGGTCAGAGGAACGACAAGACCCGGTGGCCCAGAAGGCAGCTCATGGGAAGACTGACTCATGTTATTGTGGGCCGGTTTCAGAGGAAACGCATAAGGAATATTCCCTTACAAAAATAAGCAAGACCAGGACTATACATTTTTTTTGAAATAAATCGTTAGCTTTATTAATTGCAAATAACAGTTACGTCGTCCATAAGAAGAGGTACAATTTCATCCATGGGTTCCTCAAAATATTCATTTGTCACGGAAATTTTCACTAATCTAGCTAGTTCATGAGCCACCTTATTTTCCTCCCTACTACAATGTTCAAACCTAGTAAGAGGAAAATTACAAGCCAAAAAATAGCAATCATCAAAGACCGCCGCCGCCGCTCCCGCTCCCGCTCCCGCTGATTGCCCGCCATTCTTCATTGTGTTGATGACTTCAATATTGTCTGAGTTGACATTAAGGCGATTGCATCCCGCCATCTATGCAAGTAATAATCCAAACCTTAGGGCCAAAATTTTCGCTGTCAGAACATCTGCACACCCGTCAAACTTCCAATTTCTGCCGGCAATAAATCTTCCTTTATCATCTCTGAGAACAGCCCCAACTGTACCACTAAGCCGATCATGATCAAACGAAGCATCAGTATTTAGCTTAACAAGTCCCACAGGAGGTTTGCTCCATCCTCCTTTTTTAATAGACGCATTCGGGGAATGGGAATTTACATAGTTTGTTGTTACTGCCTTGCCACTAAGACTAGGACTCCACTTGTAATAGAGTAATCCTAATCCTACTAGGACTAGTCATGTAACTCGCCGCTTCAACTTATATATGGAGGGGCAGGGCACCCCAAGAGGGGACGAGTTTCACAAGTTAAGATAGACAAGTCAATAGCTCTCGAGATAGAGGTTGCAAAAGAGCACCCTTGTAATCGTGAGCATCACCATGATCAATATCAATGAAGCAGGACATAGGATTTTACCTCCATCGTGAGGGGCCGAACCTAGGTAAAACCTCGCGTCTCTCGTCCTGCTCAACCCCTCTCAAGCTACTACCTAGATGCATTGGCCTCACAACTAAGTCCTCACACTAAGGACATCTGCCGTGAAAAATCCACGACAGTTTGCGCCCACTATGGGGAAAAGCACGGTGGTGTTGAGTTCTTGGAGGGATTTCTCTTAGGGATCAAGAAGTTCGCAATTTTCTGGCTGAACAAGAGAAGGTGCAAAAGTATCTACATCATCTCCGAGTTTGTCGGTCAAGATCAGTTCTGAGCTAATGTAGTACCAGGATCAAGAAGAAAAATTCGTGGGATTACAGGCGCTGCCGTGGGTGTTCTTCTGTTAGGAACCAGCTGCTAGTTTCACTCAATCATCATGGTTTGGCTAAAAATCGAGGATTACATGAGGAGGAAATAGGAGGAGACGGAGGAGGAAGAACACGAGCTACAAAAGAGAGGAGATCGCCAGCCAAGCCGTTTAGGCCGAAGCCATCCGTCCAAGCCCAACCATCCCATGGCCTTCACTTGTCCTTATATACCCTGCTGCCTCACCTCCTGGGCTGGGCTGAGCCGAATACCAGCGGCCCGTAGTAAGGTCGCTGACAATCCCCCCTTCTTTAATTTCGGCTTGCCCTCAAGTCGTCTTCATGTCGAACCATCGGGATCCCAAAGCATTTGTACAACATACTGAACTGAACTAAGAGGCTTCTCATCGAGGTCCCAACTTAGTTGCAGCGCTTGTAGAATGAGCATACCATAAACCACCATCAGAGTCAAGGACCTTGGGTGACCCATCTTATAACAAGGATGTAATCTAGTGAAAACCACACACTCACAACCATGATAGAAATCAGAGCCACGAGCTTGTGAAATGTTGCAGCTCATCAACTCAAGAGCAAAGCAGTGGGCCCTGATTTTGAGACATATGTTAGCGAACTCAACACGCCTTTGGAACAATGTGCACCAGAGCACAGCTGTCGAACACTCACATGTATATCGCATTGAGATACTGTCACTAGCAGGATAATAGTAGCAAAGTGGCCAAGCAATTTCCCATTTCACTTGTTCCGAAACCAAGACTAAAACATCTCCAGGAGGGCCAAACAAATTTTTATACTGCAATATGGCAACACTGAATGACCAGGCGATCCTCCATTGCAGCCAAGGAGGCTGCCCGTAGTTTGTAAGGAATGACTGCGCAAACTTGTTGCCACCAGGAGATACATCCAAGTGGAATGTTCTTGCAAATGCCCGAAGAAAATATTCAGGATCTTGATATGTATCACTATCGGATTTAAGCATCTTGCAGATATTGTACTGCCCTTTGTGTGAACTGAATTCAACAATTTGAAGCTTAGGTGCTGCCGCTAACATAGTCAGAACATGATGCAAGGGTTCAACCAATATCACAATCAGCACATATAGCTCCCAAAAAGTCCATGGCTGCAGTTCCTATAGGAAAACTAAATACTATTGCAATTTATCAATCTCCAGCAAGACACAACAGAGACACATTCCGGCAGGAAAATCTTGCAAAAACTTCCACATACAGGCCCAAGGGAAGCATGGGACAGTAAAGATTTCATATGCATGAGAAGAAGCATCAAACTCACCAAGCCAAATGTGTGTTATAATGCTGCAGCTTAATTCCAACAGACCGCGAAATCATATGGTGAGCAACGTTGAATAGATTCGATATATACAGACGGTCTATTCTGCTAATATTAGCAGAATAACTATTCTGCACACCACTTCGGCACTGCACGCTCAACAGAAGCGCACTGTATCACTTTGAAGACGAGCACTGCAATAGAGACTAGTGAACTTCTCGTCGGAAAAAACTGCACGCGTTATTTTTTCGGTACTGTTTTTGCTCTAATTTTTTAACTGTTTATCGGAATGAGGCGTGTAATATACCATTGCAAAGCTATGGATAAGGTGCAACTTCGACATGTTGAACACTTTTCGAGATTCCACACAGTTTAAGAGCAGTTTTGAAAATAGTGCGGCGGATGACGAGTGGCAACAAGCGTTTTTTCGCGTTTTTTCTAAACCGCTTGTCGGAATGAAGCAAGTGATACGCCGTTGGATAGATATCATCGAGGCGCATCTTTTTCATATATAAATCTTCCTCTAATTCGTTGCGGTTTAAGAGCAGTTTCAAATTTACTAAATCACGGAATTCTGTTTTTCAAGTTTTTAAAAAAATTCTGTACTGTTTTCGCTCCAGTTTTTGAACCGTTTCGAGGCGTATGATACGCCGTTGGAAAGCTACGAACAAGGCGCAACTTTCATATGTTGAAATATTGTTGAGATTCCTTACGGTTTTAAGTTAATTTTGAAAATGGTGCGGCGGACGACAAGAGGCAGCGGCCGTTTTTCACGAAATTTTTACAAACCGGTTTTCGGAATGATTCAAATGATATGTCGTTGGAAAGATATCATCGAGGCGCAACTTTTTCATGTAGAAGAGTTTCTCTAATTCTTTGCGGATTAAGAGCAGTTTCAATTTTACTAAATCACGGACACTCTGTTTTTCACGACGTCAAAATCGACGGGGGAGCTGCATCAGACAGCAAAGCGCACTGCTTCAGACTGAACCCGCACCACATCAGAAGCTTAAGTGAACTTCATGGTTTCTTTTGTCGGACACAAATTTTTTCAAAACGAGTTTTTGTTGTCTTTTTTCCAACTTTTTTTATGAACGACAATGGACCGCGGAGACAGGGGCAAGTGAACCTCGACATGTATTGAAGTGAACCGCATTACCTTTTGGTTGTTTCGCTAAATTTTTCGCACTTTTCATGTTGGACGCAAGCAAACCACATCCGAGGACCAAACGCACTGCAGGTGTATATGTAGTCGACTGGTAGATGTAGTCAACTGATTTTTTGAAACACACAAAACAATTTGCGTTTTAAAACATAAGAGTAACGAAACATTTTTTTAAAACAAATAGAGTGCACTTCATACATATTCTTTTTACACAAACTGAGTGCACTTCATACATACAGGTAATGAAACCGTTAGGTCGACTGTAGTGAACATCAATTTTTTTAGAAAATTGTATACATTTTTGTCTCTCACTCTTTTTTGTCCCCCACAACCAAGTGGGCTGCTCCATCTTTTTTTACAAAGCCAATCGTGAGGTTTCTAACAGTACTGCACTGTGCACTGCATAACCATTTTTTTCAAAAGGAAAAACAAAATGAATTGCATCAAAACTTCACAGCAAAACTGAGTGCCCTTTTGAAACAGTCAACCAGCACAAGGGCAACGGCGAACTGCACAAGCCGATTCACGAGAACCTCCAGCCAAGACAAGTAAAGTGCATGCCGCACACACCTGTACTGCGGCGTCGCACAACCGGAATTGAACTAGATGCCCATAGTCCTCTCATGCGCTTCCCTACTGCACCAATGACCCAACCGAGCTGCAAGGAGAGACAACCCGCACTGCTCGACATCAGGTGGAGAACAACACGCACTCGCACACCCCGGCTGAGCTGCAAACTCATGGATCGAAGTGCACTCCAGGGGTTGCTTACCTCTCGTCAGCAAGAGCCTCCGATGAGCACACCGGAGAGAGTGGGCTCGATCAAACTGCAACGAATAGCCAACCGAGCTGCGCCGTAGCGAGAGGTGATCCTCATCGTCGTCAAAGGGAACTGCAAGAAGGCAGGGCCGACACTATCAAGAAGTGGCGCTCGCAAGTGGACTGCTGCTACACACAAAAAAAGAGAATGCTCAATGGCCGAACTGCACGGGAGTCAGGTCGGCAAACCGCAAAGAGCACGCTAACGAATTACAATGTTCCGAAGGAGAGGAGCTTGATGAGAGAGTCATGGTAGATCCCGCCCTGGAGGTGCAGAGGAGTAGCCGCAGGGAGTGACCGATGCAGAGGTGGGTACCTCCTTCTACGACCGCCATGAGAGGAGCAACTGACTGCCACACGCCTCCTCGGGCCACCGGATGCTGCCCGCAGCAGGAGAAGACAAGCGGTGGGAGCTCCATCACCGGGTGGCACGGGGTCGGGGGGACGCATCGGTGAACACTGGATGTGGGAGGATTCAGGCGTCACAAGATCTCGATGGTATGGGATGAATTGGGTAGGCCATGGCGGCAGCTGGGCGGATCCGCGCTTGGCAGCCGAGTGGGGCGCTTGGGGGCGGCGCGCCCAGATCTACGCCGGCAACCGCGTGGGCTGCCTGGGCCGGGGGGTGGAGGCGGAGGGGCACCTGCGACGATGCAGGTCAGGTGGAGTTGCAGTGGGGGCATGGGGAGGGAGGCGGCGGCGCAGGGGTGCGGCGGGGGCGCGGGAGGGAGGTGGCGGCACGGCGGTGGCACGGGGAGGGAGGCGTCGGTGCTGGGGCATGGGGAGGGAGGCGGCAACGCAGGGGTGTGGCGGGCTAGGAGGGGCAAGTCGGGGATGGAGGAGCACCGGGAGAGAGGAGTGGGGTGCGTGGCACCGTGACAGGGATAAGGTGTTTTTTTCTTTTGTGTGCACGGTTCGCTCGGCCATCGTGCGTGGTTAGTTTGTAGCTGCGGGGTGGGTCGGAAGGTGTTATCGGAATAAAGATTTGGTGTGCAGAATAAGACTCTAGAGGGTGTTATCATAATAGACCCACCCTATATATATATATCCCGGTGAGCTTTTCACTAATCATAGCCAATAGTACAGCCTTTGGAAGCTTGAACAAATTCACAGGAAACTTGGTGACATACTGTTGCATGAGCATGAAATTCCACAAACCAATAATTATATCCATACCCAAGAGCACTTCACCCAAGTTCAATGCAAACTAGGATTGCAAAAATAATATCCAGGAGAGGTTGAGATAGTAACAATTAATTGCAGTATATGTGACTTCAAAGCACGAAGAGTAGTACCTCCCAACAGGCCAGAAAACTGCAACTGATTCCAAGCAATTACCATAGGAATTGACCAAGCAATTTCCCACTGAAACAATTCACCATCATTTTGGCTGTCCTTCCCAAAAACACCAAAATTTCTATCCAACAAGCACTTGAGCTCACAATTTTTAACTGCCCGTCCAGGAACAAGACATGTATGCTTGATCATTAAAGGCCCGTCATGAACATCTTCGTTGACCAGATAATTGGAGTTGTAACAGGCCGGGCCACATCTCAGATTGAAACCATATAAGCCCCCCCCCCCAAAGAGCAACATAGCAAAGGGAAAACTCTTCTGGATGTGAACGAAGACCACATTGCTGATGGAAATCATCATCATCCAAATCCTCTTGGTCCAAAACTAGTTTTGCAGACACCTTCTCATCAGTTTCTCCATCTGATTGAGTACTAATACTGTCATTGAGTGCAGTTAAACTTGAACTTGGCAGAACACTAAACTCGTGAAAATACTAACTGAACTTGCTAGTCCCTGGATCCCAAGGCAACCCTGAATTTACCAATAGATAATCACTGACCAGAGAAGTATTACCCATTTTTGGCTTGCCTTGTGGGGATGTCGAAACTGCCGTTAATAGGAAACAACATGAACACAGCCCATGAGGTCGTGGCCATTTCCAGGGTCGACGCAGAGGGAAGCAGCACCAACGTAAGCATACTCCAAAGGGTCGGGCACGCAACCAAGGGGTCATCCTTGTCGATGTTGTGGTCGAGTTCAGGTTCATGTGCGATGTTGTCAACGTTCATGGATGAAGGTAGTGTCGAGGACGAGGTGAACGCTGACTCCTTGGGCGTGTCGCGGCTTGGGTACCCTTTCGAACAGGTGGTGGGCGTCGGAGCGGCGTCGTTGGTGTCATCGACTTTGAGCACCTTGTCACTCACACTGAGCTCCAGGACCACAATGTCGGTATTCGCGGACGGAGTTGGTGCCGTAGGCGCGGTGAGCTCGGATGGAGGCATGCTGATGGCGCCCAGGGGTGCCTCGAGTTGGAGGTCGTCGGTGGATGTAGCGGGTGCCTCATCATGGTGCTCGACCGCGGCCAACACTGCAGCCCACTCCGCATAGGGAGTGTCATCGTAGAAGTATGACGGCGCCGTCCCGTTGTCATCCGGCATGGTGATGGTGGTGTAGACCGGCGGGACGAGGTCGATGGCAAGGATGCAAAAGCCATCATAGATAGCATGGCCATCCAGGGCATCCCGAGCTCGGGCCGCCCTCCATCAGGACCGGAACTCGACGTACGCCTCCACACCGTACAACCGGTCCACCACCCGCTCGTACACGTAGACCACATATCCATCACCGGAGCGACGAAACAACTGACGAATCGACTCAACGGTGACCGCGTGGAACGTCGCTGATTCGGGCATGAAGAACACCCTTGGGGCAGCCGAATTTGTGGCTGGGCATTTTGTCGAACAGGTTGCGAGCGGAGGATGCAGAAAAAAAATTTGGTGAAATTTTTGAGGAATTTGGAGGAGGATCGGAACGGCTCTGATGCCAATTGTTAGGAACCAGCTGCTAGTTTCACTCAATCATCATGGTTTGGCTACAAATCGAGGGTTACATGAGGAGGAAATAGGATGAGACAGAGGAGGAAGAACATGAGCTACAGAAGAGAGAAGATCGCCAGCCAAGCCGTTCAGGCCGAAGCTGTCCGTCCAAGCCCAACCATCCCGTGGCCTTCACTTTGCTGCCTCATCTCCTGGGCTGGGCAGAGCCGGATACCAGCGGCCCGTAGTAAGGTCCCTGACATCTTCCTAATCTAATCTACTAGGCCGTCGTTAGTCGTTGGTGGATTTACTTTTCTATCAAAATCAGTGTCGATCTTATATAAAGATCAAACTCGGAATTTTTGTGACGGTGTTTCACACATCACCGCAAAGCGGATCCGGTCGACATCTACACGCGCGTCCTCGGACAGCCTACAGTCAGAACTCCTCCCGGGATCTTCTTTAGACCGGCTTCAGACTCACCTCATGGGAAGCAAAGGAAAAAGCTGCAGCCCGATGCAGTGAGCCACTACGAGGCAAATCAGGAGTCCATTACATTTTTTTAGAAAAGGAGGAATACCCCCGGTCTCTGCATCTGGACGATGCATACGGCCATATTATTAATTATTAACACAAGACCTTACAAAGCCGTACAACTGTAAGACCAAAGCCACCGTCTAAGCAACATCTGTTCCTACTCCTATCTAGTTGATGAAGGGGCTCTGATAGTCTGGGCCTAATACCAAACAGACCTCGCAGCCAAACCTAACATCTAAGACCTGAGGTCCCAACCAGGACACCAGCCGGGTATGGGCACCCACCAATCCGGCGTGCTCCGCAACCAAGACGCCTGCCGGGTATGAGGCCGCCGCAACCACCTGCCACCAATCCATCTTCAGAGCTATACTGCTGCATCGACCTTGCCCGGTCTAGCTGCCGCCGACACCACCACGATGCCAGACAACATCGACCTCCTATGCATGTCCATCACAACACATCTGACGCCAAGCCTCCGCTGCTCCATGCCGCCAAGAGCCGCCGCCATGAATATGTCGAAAGAAACACCGCTCCACCAAGATGCCATCCGCTGGTCCCTCGAGCCCGAGTGCATCTCTAAGAATGCCGCCCCCAAGGGGGTAACGACACATGAATGCCGCCGTCATCCGATCAACTGATCTAGGGTTTCCCCCAGAGGTATTGGGTGGGTTTGGGATTTATACCTCAATGATGCCTTCATGAAGGAAACGATGATAAGGGCATCGTCATAATTGGCTCCAACCAACAACCGAAGACCAAGTTTTCACTCAGATCCGTCCCAAGAAATCCACCCGACAACCTGTACACTGTCTCGACCGCCTTCAAAGCCCCAGATCTAGCCGCCTAGATCCGGCGACCAACCGCAACAACAGTGCCACCGTAGGAGCCCTGGCACACCGGCCACTGCCTGAATGTGCCATCACTGGAGCCTGGGAGGAGGACTCCCACTCCACCTCGCCAAACCATGAGATCCGCCGAGATCGATCCCGCACACTCATCACCGTCTCTGATCTGAACCAATCCGCGGCAAAACCACGAGATCGGCAATGCAGATCTACCTTGGATAGGGACAGCACCACGCCATGCCGTCGAGGGAAGCCCGAGCTTCACCCGCGGCCACCTTCCAGGGATGCCACCCTGGGATCCAGCCGACGCTGACAGACCGAGCCGCCGGCCACCACGACCAAGGCCGCCATGCCCACGAGCCCATCGAACGGCCGGTGCCACCATATCTTCCTCGGAGCCGCAGCTCCGCCTCCCCTGCCCTGCACCACGCCGCCGTCTTGCGCCGTCGCCTAATGCGCCGCCGCGACACAGATCGGGGGAGAGCGCCCCGGCGCCATGGGTGCCCCGCCTCACCTGATCTGGCGCGGAAGGGAAGAGAGCCTCCTCCGCCGCCATCAGCCGCCTAGGGCTTTGCCCGGCGACCTCCTCTAGCGGCGGTGGAGGGGAGGGGGAGGATGGACGTGCGCGACGGCGGCGGCTAGGGTTTTCACCCGAGCCGCCCTAGCGGAAGGGCGACGCGGGCGACCAAAAAATTAACAAGCCTACAACTAAAATCAGGAGTCCACTACTAATAAACAATTCAGCCATGGAGCGTCAATCAAGTGGAAGGTGGTGCTTATACACACATATTGGATGAGATTAGTCAAGGCTATCATAACAACAAGAGCTGTACGCCGCCAGGTCCGGCCAGCATAAAAAGGCCAGAGGCCACGTCATCACCTGCACACGGAACGCTGCCTCGCAAAACACATGTGCCAGCGTGTAAGGATATACATCAGCTTCAGTTTTATGATGAAGATACAGGAAATAAATCTCCAGCATTTTTCAAAAGTCAATCAAATTATTTTTTTGAGGGGTAATGTCGCCGCTTTTATTTAACTAAGTGTAGCTCAGAATGTCATCCAAAATTACATCCAAAATGCAATCTAGGGGAACCCCCAACCAAACCTTACACAGTTCATCTCCTACCCCTACTCTAGCTAATTTATGCGCGACAATATTAGCAGTGCGTCTCACCCACGTCACTTTGAAGTCATTCTTCAAAGCCAACATTTGTTTTATTTCCTGAATCAATGGCCTAGCTCCCGAATAATCGATGCCCTTCTGGTTGATCATTTGGACCACCGGCAAACAGTCCAACTCCAGATGGACATTCTGTACATTGATCTCCTCCGCTACCTGTAAAGCTCTTTTGCATGCCAAGATCTCTGCTGCTTCTGGCTCCACAATGTGCGGAAAGAAATGGCTTACTCCGGCCAGGAAAGCCCCATTGTGGTCCCGGATTACCGCTCCACCACCCGCCTTACACCCTCCTTTGTGAACAACACCATCGGAATTGATCTTAGCCGATCCATCTTCAGGTGCTTCCCATTTTTTTGGATGATTCATTGCTTCTTGCCTCGGCTTTGGTTGGTGCAAACTGCTCCATTCCATCATATGAGAGCACACAGACTCTATTATTTCATGTGGGTGATCAATCCTGTTAGCATCTCTTGTCGCGTTCCTAGCAAGCCAGAGACTGTAAGTAGCTTGTATCATAGCCTCCCGCTCATCACCACTCGCCATCGCAAACCACTGAAGGAGCCAGCGAGACAACTCGCCATGGTTGTCCGTCGGAGCCGGTGGGAGGACCACAGATACGCCCTTCTCTTCGCGCTGAATCTTCCAGAAGTGGACTGAATGTTGACATGCCCAAAAACGGTGATATATGGTTTCCTCCCTGCCACATGCCACACAAAAAACTCCTGGTTTGATTCTCCTGCGATGAAGCTCGGTGCCAACAGCCAGCCCATTCTTGACCAGTCGCCACATATGTATCTTAGCCTTCGGTGGTGCACTCGTTTCCCACAAGGCCATGTATCCTTTATGTTTCAAAACTGAACCCGAGCTCTCTTGCTGGCCCCTCCTAGCTCTCCTCCTCGACTCCCAAAGATGGTAAGCTGATTTGATGCTAAAGATTCCATTTTTGGTGAAATTCCATGCTAGGTAATCCTCCGTCCCCGGGCCTCCAACCGCAATCTGCTGGATATCATCACAATCTGATTCCGTGAACATAGCAGCAAGTATATGTGCATCCCAACTCGTTCCTTCCTGGTTCAGAATGTCCGAAGCCCTCGTAATGCCAGGTATGTACTGCTGACCCAATGGTCTTAAGTACCCTTGTCTCGGAATCCAAATGTCATGGTGAATGTTAACTCTTGAACCATCCCCCACCCTCCACACAAGGCCTTCTCTCAAAAGATCTCAACCATGCAAAATGCTTCGATATGTGAAAGACGAGTTTGATGGAATTGTAGCCGACAGAAATGATTCATCTTGGAAATACCTGGCCTTGAGCACCCTAGCACACAATGAAGGAGTAGTAAGGATCCGTCACGCTTGCTTAGCCAAAAGTGCTTGGCTGAAACCTTCATGATCGTGGAAACCAAACCCTCCCTCTCTCTTGGAAGCACACATCTTTTCCTAGGAGATCCAATGTACCTTCTTTTCACCATTAATTGCACCCCACCAGAATTTCGAAGAGATAGAAGTCAGATTCCAGTATATCTTCTTTGTGAGGTGAAAACAACTCATGGTGAACATCGGGATTGATTGTAATCCTGACTTAACTAGCACTTCCCTCGCCGCCTTTGATAATCCTTGGCCTCTCCATCCCGTCACCTTTCCCTTTGAGCTTTCTGTGAGATATTTAAAAGTACCGTCTTTAGATTTACCAACCAGTGTTGGTAGTCCAAGGTATCGCTCGCTCAAAGCTTCAGACTCAATCCCAATTGTTTGCTTCAGCTCAGATTTGCCCCATCATTGCATCCCTTGCCAAAAAATATGGACAACTTCTGCAAGTTCACCTTTTGTCCGGAGGCCTCCTCATAGTGCACCAAAATATATTTAAGAACCATCATGATTTCAGTCATCCCTTCCAAAAATACAATGTTATCATCTGCAAACAGTAAGTGTGTGACGTGGGGGTCAGTGCTCCCGAATGCCACACCCTTCATAGCATTGTCCTGCTGGGCTCTCCTCAACAAAACCGAGAACCCCTCTACACAGAATAGGAATAAGTATGGCGACAAGGGGTCCCCCTGCCTAAGACCACGAGAAGGTGTGAACCCCCTCGAGCAGCCTCCGTTTAGCTTAACTGAGAACCTTGCGGACGTGATACATCTCATGATCATAGATGTCCAAAGTGGGTAACCGAACTGGGCGAGGGTCTGTTCCAGGAATGCCCACTCAACCCTGTCGTACGCCTTCATCATATCAAGCTTGACCGCACATAAGCATTTATTCCTTTTTCTTGTTCAAATGGCATGAACTCACTCATATGCAACTAAGACATTATCTCTAATAAGTCGACCAGGAACAAAAACACTCTGCTCCTCTGAGATGAGAATTGGGAGAATGACTTACAATCTATTGGCCAAAACCTTAGTAGCAATTTTGCACAACACGTTGCAGAGACTAATCGGTCTAAACTGGGTGAGTAACTCCGGTGAGTACACCTTCGGGATCATAACCAGGATAGTGTCATTAAAAGTGTCTGGAATTGGTGCACCATTCAAAAACTCTCTAACCGCCGAGCAGACTTCATTTCTAATCAACGACTAGTGTCATTGGTTAAAGGAAAGTGCTAATTGGTGGCAGGTCAGGAAAGTCAATTGGACTATTGACTAAAAAAATAAAGAGAAAGGGGAAAGAGATGACCACGACCTAGAAAGCTGACCACGATACGGACGTGGGTTCACCAAGACGGCCATGACCCGTGATTTCCCTCGTTCCACTCGGCCCCGCAGACCTTCCCCGCGCCGTGAGCCGTTCTAGCCTCCGCCTCGCCTCGCCAGGGTACCTCCTCTACCGCTTCACTGAATCCCGTGCTGTCACCGGGTCACCTTGGCCGTCCTCCGCCCCCAAGCTATTGAGCCGCCTTCTGTCAAGCCACCGCCGGCCTCTGCCAGCTACTCCCTCCGTTCCAAAATAGATGATTCAACTTTGTAATATTTGTACTGAAGTTAGTACAAAGTTGAGTCATCTATTTTGGAACAGAGGGAGTACCTCTTTGCCGCCGCGAACACCGCCTCTCCCTGCTGTCTTCACTGTCATGGCCCCGTTGCTGCTGTGTTCCGAGCTGCCACGCTCTACTTCGTGTGCTGCCTTGAGTCGCTGCTGCCGTTTCAAGTCACCGTGTCGCCTTCATGCACGACCGGTGCCGGCTCCGCCCCGCGGACATGACCACTACCTCATCTCTTCTCTGAGCCGTCGTGCGGTCTCACCATCGCCGTGACCCACCACGGGCGAGTCGCCTCGGCCGTCAAGCCACATGTACGGCCTGCCTCCTCCACCATAGCGGATTGACTCCCCTGTTACAAGAGGAGCCGCCGTCTGCGTCTCAACTAAAGCAGGGGCGAGCGGCCGCCGTTTGAGGCCATGGCTATGGACTCACCTATGAGCCGCCGTCCTCCGCCTCCGCCTCTATTGACTCGCCGCGCCGGGTCACTTTCGCTGCTACCGTGGCGCGCTACCGTCGCTCCGCTTCACCTCTGCTCCGGGCCACCCCTGCCCGAGCTACCTGCTGCCCTCCATGATCCCGTGGCCGGCTAGCGCTCACCTCGCTTCAGAGCCGCCACTCCCGTCCCCCTCGCTCAATTTTTTCCCAGAGCCACTGTTGTGGCCTGCTTTATCTCCGATCCGCACCGGCGTTGAGTCGCCTATCCTGCATCCCTGAGTCGCCATAGCCCTCGCCGAGTCGCCGCTGTTGCTTCGCAGGCCTCGCCTTTGACCCACCACTGGTTGTTACCACATTGCCACTTCAGGCTGCTCCTTGCTACAAATTGGATTTGTACTTCCCATGAGTTGGGGAACAGGATAGAAAGGTCAAAGTGGTCAGGTGCTAAAAAAAGAAAAAAAAGAAAAGGTTGTACCAAAGGGAGACTACAAAGCGTGTTGCATAGTGCTATTAGTACTAACTCCTATGAGAGTGAGGATTCAGAAGTCATCATCTGTAACACCCCAAGACCGACGCTTCAGATGCCTCCCATGTTTTCTGAGTTTGATCGTGTGATTTTGTTTTGTTCATGTCAGGCTTTTCATCTCATTTGCACAACCCTTTTTAAACCTCAGCAAAATTAATTGCATAGATCGTTGATCTATTTAAATCGAGGGAATTCACATGGTGATTTCTCTTTAGAACATATACTCCCAATTTTATTAAGGAGCTATAATAAATATTCCATTAACTGGAAATCACCCATAACACATTTGCATTATTCTTCAACTCTTCTTTTATCCGACTCAACTTTCTATCCTTCCTTTTCGACCTTTTAGTAAAATTGAGTTGCAATTCTACTTCTCCATAAATGTTCCAAATATGCCCATAAATCACATCTGGTGTGTAGGGTCAACCCATTTCGAGTTCATTCGTTCGAAATTGAAACTTGTCTGAGTTAAATCCAACAGGTGTGGATTTTGCTTCCTCTAAAAATCCTCAGTCTATTTTTGTCAAATTCCTCACATTTTTATGAGTCCAGGAAAATAATCCCCTTGCCCAAATTCTATCTCTACCTTCATTTCTTCTTATTTTTCTTCTTTGACATTTTTCTGTTTTTGGGAGAAAGAAGAAGGAGAGCAGCCGCAGCTCAACCTGCTCGCAGCAGGCCACGATGCCCAACCAGCGGCCCAACTAACCCTCCTAAGCCCAGCCGCGCTATAACCCTAGACCTTCACCACGCTCTCTCCCGATCCCCATCTCTCCCTTCGTTCTCCTCCTGCGCCGCCACACACCCATCGCCCGATCCCCATCTCCCTCTCGTCTCCTCCCTCGCGCTGCCTCCCACAGAGAAAGAGAGACGAGCAGAGCCTCGCACCTAACCCCCACACTCGCCATCGTGTCGCAATCAGCCTCCGTACTACCACCGGAGCGGCCAACTCCGGCGGCCCCATCGCCGTCACGCCCTTTCGCCACCACCAGAGCCCGCTGCCACCGCCACCGGATCTGGCTGTGCCTCGCCAGGGTCCTCCCCTGCTGTGCCTCGAACTCCGCCAGAGCTCCTCTGCCTGTCATAGACAGGAGCTGGAGCTCCTTGTCGCATCGCTGCCGTGCCCGGTCGCTCACCTGACCGCGGCCACCACCTGAACTTGCTGCTCCGCCGCACCACGGCGCTCCTCTGCTCCCGCCATCCCTCTGCTACAAGCCGACGTCCACCTTCCATTTTGGCCAATGCAGTTCGCCCAAGTTCTTGCTCAGCATCATCATCATTCGCGTGCCTCTGCATCTTCTACCACAACCGCCCCATCTGCATGCTACCATGCGCCAAGCGGCATCGTTGCTCTAGCAGAAGGTCCTTCACCCCGACTCCACAACCACCGAACCAGGAACGCCAAGGCCATCTTCGATATTTTCGCCAAGTACCACAACCGTCGCGTTCCGTTCCATCTCTATCAAGGCCGAGATGACACCCAGTACCAGGAGGTTGATGACCCGTCAAGTTCATCTACATGTGTGTACGACCATCTTCGCCAAAGACCGCGTGTACGACTACACATCAAACCGTGAAGTTTCACAAGATACCAAGTACCACGATGGTCGGAGCCCTCGGATTCGTCAAGTTCGACCACAATGTGTGTACGACTACCATCGCCGAAGACCGCGTGCACCACTACTTCCATGACATCCACTACCTTTGCATGAACGACTACTTCCTCTACGACCCGTGTACCACTACTTCCTTCGACGTACTCCTTCCACCCGAAAATGCAAGCTTCAAAGGTATAACCAATGAGACGATCACCCGTGGACCGAATGCATGTGTCATGTATGAGGTGCTCATGTTTGCACCGTGTCAGAGTTGTCATTTCAAGTTCCTCCTCGTTTGCCATGCCGTCGAACCGTGGGAAACCCGGCATCCGGGATCACCCACCTTCTGTTGCATGCTCACGTCCACACTTTCTTTTGCACCGACATCTCGACGAGTTGTCGGATCATCGAAATGTTGCCGTGGCATGATACGTCTCCAACGTATCTATAAGTTTCGATTGCTCCATGCTACTTTATCTACTGTTTTGGACTATATTGGGTCTTATTTTCCACTTTAGTTTTGGGACTAACCTATTAACCGGAGGGCCAGCCCAGAATTGCTGTTTTTTTTGCCTATTTTAGTGTTTCGAAGAAACGGAATATCAAACGGAGTCCAAACGAAATGAAACCTTCGGGATCGTGATTTTCCAACCGAACGTGATCCAGAGACTTGGACCCTACTCCAGCAAAGGTTGAGGCGGTCACGAGGTGGAGGGCGCGCCTTGGCGCGCCCCTACCTCGTGGGCCCCCGACGCCCACCAACGTACATCCTTCCTCCTATATATACCTATGTATCCCGAATGATCGTAACAGAGCCAAAAACCTAATTCCACCGCCACAACCTTCTGTATCCACGAGATCCCATCTTGGGGCCTATTCCGGAGCTCCGCCGGAGGGGGCATCCACCATGGAGGGCTTCTACATCAACACCATAGCTCCTCCGATGAAGTGTGAGTAGTTTACTTCAGACCTTCGGGTCCATAGCTAGTAGCTAGATGGCTTCTTCTCTCTTTTTGGATCTCAATACAATGTTCTCCCCCTCTCTCGTGGAGATCTATTCGATGTAATCTTCTTTTTGTGGTGTGTTTGTTGAGGCCGATGAATTATGGGTTTATGATCCAGTATTATCTATGGAAAATATTTGATTCTTCTCTGAATTCTTTTATGTATGATTGAGTTATCTTTGCAAGTCTCTTGAATTATCCTTTTGGTTTGGCCAACTAGATTGGTAGTTCTTGCAATGGGAGAAGTGCTTAGCTTTGGGTTCAATCTTATGTGTCCTTTCCCAAAGGATGTAGGCAGCAAGGCACGATTGTATTGTTGCCATCAAGGGTAACAAGATGGGGTTTTATCATATTGCATGAATTTATCCTCTACATCATGTCACCTTGCTTAAGGCGTTACTCTTTTTAACTTAATACTCTAGATGCATCTTTGGATAGCGGTTGATGAGTGGAGTAATAGTAGTAGATGCAGAATCATTTCGATCTACTTGTCTTGGACATGATGCCTATATACATGATCATTGCCTAGATATACTCATAACTATGCTCAATTCTGTCAATTGCTCAACAGTAATTTGTTCACCCACCATAGAATACTTATACTCTTAAGAGAAGCCATTAGTGAAACCTATGGCCCCCGGGTCTATTCTCATCATATCTCTATCACTTTATTTACTTGCTTTGTTTTTACTTTCCTTTTACTTTTTACTTTGCATCTATCTATCAAAAATACCAAAAATATTATCTCTATCGATCTCACTCGTAAGTGACCGTGAAGGTGACAACCCCTAAGCGTTGGTTGCGAGTTGCTATCGTTTTGTGTAGGTACGAGGGACTTGTGCGTGATCTCCTCATGGATTGATACCTTGGTTCTCAAAACTGAGGGAAATACTTACGCTACTTTGCTGCATCATCCTCTCCTCTTCGGGAAATCCATCGCAGATGCTCAAGAGGTAGCAAGAAGAATTTCTGGCGCCATTGCCAGGGAGGCTCACGCAAGCAAGTCAACTAAACCAAGTACCCATCGCAATCCCTATCTCTCGCATTACATTATTTTCCATTTGCCTCTCGTTTTCCTCTCCCCCACTTCACCCTTGCCGTTTTATTTGCCCTCTCTTTCCCAATCTCCTCCTCTCTTTCCAGTTTGCCTTTTTCTCGTTGCCTATCTGTTTGCTTGTGTGTTGGATTACTTGTTGCCATGGTGCAAGATAATACCAAATTGTGTGATTTCTCGAATACCAATAATAATGATTTCCTTAGTACTCTGATTGCTCCTCTTAATAATGACGAGTCTTGTGAAATCAATACCGCTTTGCTGAATCTTTGTATGAAAGATCAATTCGCCGGCCTTCCTAGTGAAGATGCCGCTACTCATCTAAACAATTTTGTTGATTTGTGTGATATGCAAAAGAAGAAAGATACGGATAACAATATTGTCAAATTGAGGTTATTTCCGTTCTCACTTAGAGATCGTGCTAAAGTTTGGTTTTCATCTTTGCCTAAAAATAGTATTGATTCTTGGAACAAGTGCAAAGATGCTTTTATCTCTAAGTATTTTCCTCCCGCTAAGATTATCACTCTTAGAAACGACATCATGAATTTTAAACAACTTGATCATGAGCATGTTGCCCAATCTTGGGAAAGAATGAAATTAATGCTTCACAATTGCCCTAGTCATGGTTTGAATTTATGGATGATCATACAAAATTTTTATGCCGGATTGAATTTTGCTTCTAGAAATCTTTTAGATTCGGCCGTGGGAGGCACTTTTATGGAAACTACATTAGGAGATACTACAAAATTTCTTGATAATATTATGGCTAATTATTCTCAATGGCACACCAAAAGATCTTCTAGTAAAAAAGTGCATGCTATAGAAGAAATTAATGTTTTGAGTGAAAAGATGGATGAACTTATGAAGATGTTTGCTCCTAAAAATACTCCTCTTGATCCCAATGATATGCCTTTATCTACCTTGCTTGAGAATAATAATGAATCTATGGATGTGAATTTTGTTGCTAGGAATAGTTTTGGAAACAACGCTTATAGAGGGAATTTTAATCCTAGGCCTTATCCTAGTAATCCTTCTAATAATTATGGAAATTCCTACAACAACTCTTATGGAAATTTTAATAAGATGCCCTCTGAATTTGAGAGTAGTGTTAAAGAGTTTATGAATTCACAAAAGAATTTTAATGCTTTGCTTGAAGAGAAATTGCTTAAAGTTTATGATTTGGCTAGGAACGTTGATAGCATTTATCTTGAAATTGATTCTTTAAAGCTTAGATCTATTCCTCCTAAGCATGATATCAATGAGTCTCTCAAAGCCATGAGAATTTCCATTGATGAGTGCAAGGAAAGAACCGCTAGGATGCGTGCTTCCAAAGATGCCTTTATTAAAGCGTGTTCTTCCAATTCCTATGAAAATCAAGATGAAGATCTAATAGTTATTGATGTATCCCCCATTAAATCTTTGTTTTGCAATATGAATCTTGATGAATCTGAATATGATCTTCCTTTACCTAGAAGGCGTTCTAAGAATTCGGAGTTTCTAGATCTTGATGATGAAATTGATGAAAGTGGGATTGAAATAAATAAAAACCGTGATGTTGCTAAACCCACTATTTTGGATATCAATGAATTTAATTATGAAAATTGCTCTTTGATTGGTTGTATTTCCTTGTTGCAATCCGTGCTAGATTCTCCTCATGCTTATAGTCAAAATAAAGCCTTTACCGAACACATTTTTGATGCTTTGATGCAATCTTATGAAGAAAAACTTGAGTCGAAAGTTTCTATCCCTAGAAAACTCTATGATGAATGCGAACCTACTATTAAAATTAAAATTAAAGATTTTTAGTTTCATGCTTTATTTGATTTGGGTGCTAGTGTCTCTAATATTCCCAAAACTTTATGTGATTTGCTAGATTTCCGTGATTTTGATGATTGCTCTCTAAACTTGCATCTTGCGGATTCCACTATTAAAAAGCCTATGGGAAGAATCAATGATGTTCTTATTTTTGCAAATAGGAATTATGTGCCTGTAGATTTTATCGTTCTTGATATAGATTGCAATCCTTCATGTCCTATTATTCTTGGTAGACCTTTCCTTAGAACGATTGGTGCAATTATTGATATGAAGGAAGGGAATATTCGATTCCAATTTCCTTTAAAGAAGGGAATGGAACACTTCCCTAGAAAGAAAATAAAATTACCATATGAATCCATCATGAGAGCCACTTATGGATTGCCTACCAAAGATGGCATTACCTAGTTCTATCCTTGCTTTTATGCCTAGCTAGGGGCGTTAAACGATAGCGCTTGTTGGGAGGCAACCCAATTTTATTTTGTGTTTTTTGTTTTTGCTTCTGTTTAGGAATAAATAATCCATCTACCTTCTGTTTGGATGTGGTTTTATGTTTTAATTAGTGTTTGTGCCAAGTAGAACCTATAGGATAACCTACGATGATAGTTGATTTGATTCTGCTGAAAAACAGAAACTTTGCGCGCACGAATATAATTTTGTTAAATCACAAAACGTGATTTTGCGTTGATTATTTTTGCTGCTGTTCAATAAACAAATTGTCCAGGACTTCCTATGTTGGTAGAATTTTTAGAGTTCCATAAGTTTGCGTTAGTTACAGATTGCTACAGACTGTTCTGTTTTTGACAGATTCTGTTTTTCGTGTGTTGTTTGCCTATTTTGATGAATCTATGGCTAGTAAAATAGTTTATAAACCATAGAGAAGTTGGAATACAGTAGTTTTAACACCAATATAAATAAAGAATGAGTTCATTACAGTACCTTGAAGTAGTCTTTTGTTTTCTTTCTCTAACGAAGCTCACGAGATTTCTGTTGAGTTTTGTGTTGTGAAGTTTTCAAGTTTTGGGTGAATTCTTTTGATGGATTATGGAACAAGGAGTGGCAAGAGACTAAGCTTGGGGATGACCATGGCACCCCCAAGATAATCCAAGGACACCAAAAAGTCAAAGCTTGGGGATTCCCCGGAAGGCATCCCCTCTTTGGTCCACTTCCATCGGTAATTTACTTGGAGCTATATTTTTATTCACCAACATGATATGTGTTTTGCTTGGAGTGTCTTGTATTATTTGTGTATTTGCTTGTTAGTCTACCATAATCATCCTTGCTGTATGCACCTTTTGAGAGAGCCATATATGAATTGGAATTTGTTAGAATACTCTATGTGCTTCACTTATATCTTTTGAGCTTGATAGTTTTGCTCTATGTGCTTCACTTATATCTTTTGAGCGTGATAATTTTTGCTCTAGTGCTTCAATTATATCTTTTGGAGCACAGTAGTGGATGTGTTTTAAAGAAACTATTGGTCTCTCATGCTTCACTTAGATTATTGAGAGTCATTAATAGCATGGTAATTTGCTTAATGTTAATATACTTGGTGTTCAAGATATGTGAAACTTTCTTTTGAGTGCATTGAATACTAAGATAAGTTTGATACTTGATAATTGTTTTGAGATATGGAGATGATAATATCAAAGTCGTGCTAGTTGGGTGATTATGAATTTGAGAAATATTGTGTTGAAGTTTGCAAGTCCCGTAGCATGCACGTATGGTTAAAGTTGTGTAACAAATTTGAAACATGAAGTGTACCTGGCTTGTGCATCCTTATGAGTGGCGGTCGGGGACGAGCGATGGTCTTTTCCTACCAATCTATCCCCCTAGGAGCATGCGCGTAGTACTTGATTTTTGATGAATTCTAAATTTTTGCAATAATTATATGAGTTCTTTTGACTAATGTTGAGTCCATGGATTATACGCACTCTCACCTTTCCGCCTTTGCTAGCCTCTTCGGTACCGTGCATTGCCCTTTCTCACCTTGAGAGTTGGTGCAAACTTCGCCAGTGCATCCAAACCCCGTGATACGATACGCTCTATCACACATAAACCTCGTTATATCTTCCTCAAAACAGCCACCATACCTACCTATCATGGCATTTCCATAGCCATTCCGAGATATATTGCCATGCAACTTCCACCATCATCATCATGACATACATTACTTTTGTCATATTGCCATTGCATGATCATGTAGTTGACATTGTATTTGTGGCAAAGCCACCATGCATTATTTTCCATACACGTCACTCTTGATTCATTGCACCATCCTAGTACACCGCCGGAGGCATTCATATAGAGTCATATCTTGTTCTAAGTTTCGAGTTGTAATCCTTATGTTGTAATCAATAGAAGTGTGATGATCATCATTATTAGAGCATTGCCCAAATAAAAAAAAGAAAAAGAGAAAGGCCAAAAGAAAAAAAAGAAAGGCCCCAAAATATGTATATATATATATATATATATATAAAAGGGCAATGCTACTATTTCTTTTTCCACACTTGTGCTTCAAAGTAGCACCTTGTTCTTCATGTAGTGAGTCTCTTATATTGTGCTTCAAAGTAGCACCTTGTTCCTCATGTAGTGAGTCTCATAAAGTTGTCCTTTTCATACTAGTGGGAATTTTTCATTATAGAACTTGGCTTGTATATTCCTACGATGGGCTTCCTCAAATACCCTAGCTCTTCGTGAGCAAGCGAGTTCGATGCACACCCACTAGTTTTCTTTTGTTGAGCATTCATAGCTCTAGTGCATCTGTTGCATGGCAATCCCTACTCCTCATGTTGAAATCAATTGATGGGCATCTCCATAGCCCGTTGATTAGCCTCGTCAATGTGAGACTTTCTCCTTTTTTGTCTTCTCCACACAATCCCCATCATCATATTCTATTCCACCCATAGTGCTATATCCATGGCTCACGCTCATGTATTGCGTGAAGGTTGAAAAAGTTTGAGATTATTTAAGTATGAAACAATTGCTTGGCTTGTCATCGGGGGTATAGAAGTTGGGAACATCTTTGTGTACCGAAAATGAAGCATAGCCTAACTATTTGATTTTGTAGGGATGAACTTTCTTTTGCCATGTTATTTTGAGAAGACATGATTGCTTTGATTAGTATGCTTGAAGTATTATTATTTTTGTGTCAATATGAACTTTTGTCTTGAATTTTTTGGATATGAATATTCATATCACAATTAAGAATACTTACATAGAAATTATGCCAAAGTATCACTCCGCATCAAAAATTCTTTTTTATCATTTACCTACTCGAGGACGAGCAGAAATTAAGCTTGGGGATGCCTAATACATCTCCAATGTATCTATAATTTTTGATTGCTCCATGCTACTTTATCTACTGTTTTGAACTATATTGGGCTTTATTTTCCACTTTCATATTACTTTTGGGACTAACCTATTAACCGGAGGCCCAACCCAGAATTGCTGTTTTTTGCCTATTTTAGTGTTTCGAAGAAACAGAATATCAAACGGATTGAAACCTTCGGGATCGTGATTTTCCAACCGAACGTAATCCAGGAGACTTGGACCCTACTCCAAGCAGTGCCAGAGGTGGTCACGAGGGTGGAGGGCGCCCCCCTGGGCGCGCCCCCTACCTCGTGGGCCCCCTGACGCTCCACCGACGTTCTCCTTCCTCCTATATATATACCTTCGTATCCCCGAACGATTAGAACAGGAGCCAAAAAACCTAATTCCATCGCTGCAACCTTCTGTATCCACGAGATCCCATTTTGGGACCTGTTCCAGAGCTCCGCCGGAGTGGCATCCACCATGGAGGGCTTCTACATCAACACCATAGCCTCTCCGATGAAGTGTGAGTAGTTTACTTCAGACCTTCGGGTCCATAGCTAGTAGCTAGATGGCTTCTTCTCTCTTTTTGGATCTCAATACAATGTTCCCCCCCTCTCTCATGGAGATCTATTCAATGTAATCTTCTTTTTGCGGTGTGTTTGTTGAGACCAATGAATTGTGGGTTTATGATCCAGTATTATCTATGGAAAATATTTTATTCTTCTCTGAATTCTTTTATGTATGATTGAGTTATCTTTGCAAGTCTCTTCCATTATCCTTTTTGGTTTGGCCAACTAGATTGGTAGTTCTTGCAATGGGAGAAGTGCTTAGCTTTGGGTTCAATCTTGCGGTGTCCTTTCCCGATGTGATGTAAGGGCAGCAAGGCACGATTGTATTGTTGCCATCAAGGATAACAAGATGGGGTTTTATCATATTGCATGAATTTATCCTCTACATCATGTCACCTTGCTTAAGGCGTTACTCTGTTTTTAACTTAATACTCTAGATGCATGCTGGATAGCGGTTGATGAGTGGAGTAATAGTAGTAGATGCAGAATCATTTCGATCTACTTGTCTTGGACATGATGCCTATATACATGATCATTGCCTAGATATACTCATAACTATGCTCAATTCTGTCAATTGCTCAACAGTAATTTGTTCACCCACCATAGAATACTTATACTCTTAAGAGAAGCCACTAGTGAAACCTATGGCCCCCGGGTCTATTCTCATCATATCTCTATCACTTTATTTACTTGCTTTGTTTTTACTTTCCTTTTACTTTTTACTTTGCATCTATCTATCAAAAATACCAAAAATATTATCTCTATCAGATCTCACTCTCGTAAGTGACCGTGAAGGGACTGACAACCCCTAAGCGTTGGTTGCGAGTTGCTATCGTTTTGTGTAGGTACGAGGGACTTGTGCATGGTCTCCTACTGGATTGATACCTTGGTTCTCAAAAACTGAGGGAAATACTTATGCTACTTTGCTGCATCGTCCTCTCCTCTTCGGGGAAATCCAACGCAGTGCTCAAGAGGTAGCATGGCACCATTTCCGTTGTCGTTGCCATGGCACCCTTTTCATTCCACCATGGTGACCAAATGCTTCATAACATGCTCATGTCAACATTTTATAAAATTGCATATAACTTGTTTATGTCATCCGCTTCATGATAACAACATTTAAATGCTTAAAATTGGTGTTTGCTTTAAATTGCTAAATAACATATGGGGATTTTCTGGAATTGTTGTTTGTTGCTTACGGCCTCATTTAAACTTGCCTAAATGGGTGGTTTGCTCATGCTTCACCTCTTGCCATGTTTAATAATATTTAATGTTGTTGGGTACATAACCGAGAGAGAACTAAATAATTGATGAGGTGTTTCGTCAATATGCAACTCGTTGCATATTGAGCTCCACTTAATTTGTAGTATTGTTTGTGCACTTTGCCATGCCATGCCTCATTAAATCGGACATGCATCATATTTGTTTATGCATCATGCCATGTTTATGTGATGGTTGTTTACCATGTTGTTTGCTTCTTTCCGGTTTGCTTCTCTCGATAGCTTCGGCTTCGTTCCGGAGTTGTGAGGATTCGTTCGACTACGTCTGTTTGTCTTCTTCTTGGTCTCGTTCTTCTTCCTTGCGGAATCTCAGGCAAGATGACCTTTACCCTCGATATCACTTCTATCTTTGCTTGCTAGTTGCTTCGTTCTACCGCTATGCTTAGCTACCTATCACTTGCTTTACCATGCCTCCCGTATTGCCATGCCAGCCTCTAACCTTTTTCACCCTTCCTAGCAAACTGTTGTTTGGCTATGTTACCGCTCGTGCTCAGCCCTCTTATAGCATTGTTAGTTGCAGGTGAAGTCGAAGATTGCTCCATGATGGGCATGATTATGTGGGATAACACATATCTCTTATTTAATTAATGCATCTATATACTTGGTAAAGGGTGGAAGGCTTGGCCTTATGCCTGGTGTTTTGTTCCACTCTTGCCGCCCTAGTTTCCGTCATACCGGTGTTATGTTCCTTGATTTTGCGTTCCTTACGCGGTTGGGTGATTTATGGGACCCCCTTGACAGTTCGCTTTGAATAAAACTTCTCCAGCAAGGCCCAAGATTGGTTTTACATTTGCCTAACAACCTACTAACTTTCCCTTAGGCAGGCCAACCCAAGGGTCATCTTTATTCTAAACCCCCCGGGCCAGTGCTTCTCTAAGTGTTGGTCTGAACCGAGTAGACTGCGGGGCCACCTCGGGGAAACTTGAGGTTTGGTTTTACTCGTAGGATGTCTCATCTGGTGTGCCCTGAGAACGAGATATGTGCAGCTCCTATCAGGATTTGTTGGCACAGTCGGGCGGTCTTGCTGGTCTTGTTTTACCATTGTCGAAATGTCTTGTAACCAGGATTCCGAGACTGATCGGGACTTCCCGGGAGAAGGAATATCCTTCGTTGACCATGATAGCTTGTGATGGGCTAAGTTGGGACACCCCTGCAGGGTATAAACTTTCGAGAGCCGTGCCCGCGGTTATGTGGCAGATGGGAATTTGTTAATATCCGGTTGTAGAGAACTTGACACTTGACTTAGTTAAAATGCATCAACTGCGTGTGTAGCCATGATGGTCTCTTTTCGGCTGAGTCCGGGAAGTGAACACGGTCTTTGTGTTATGATTGTGCGTAAGTAGTTTCAGGATCATTTCTTGATCACTTCTAGCTTCTCGACCGTTTTGTTTGCTTCTCTTCTCGCTCTTATTTGCGTATGTTAGCCACCATATTTGCTTAGTGCTTGCTGCATCTCCACCTCATTACCACTTCCTACCCATAAGCTTAAATAGTCCTGATCTCGCAGGTTTTGAGATTGTTGAGTCCTCGTGACTCACCAGATACTATCACAACAGTTGCAGGTGCTGATGACACCAGTGTAGGTGATGCAACCGAGCTCAGATGGGAGCTCAACGAAGATCTTGGTCGTTGCTATGTTTCGTTTCATGTTGATCAATAGTGGAGCCCAGTTGGGACGATCGGGGATCTAGCAGTTGGGTTATCTTCTTTTTTTTGGCTTCGTCCGTAGTCAGACTATGTGTGTATTTTGGATGAAGTATGAATTATATGTTCATTGTGTGAAGTGGTGATTGTAAGCCAACTCTTTATCCCATCCTTGTTCATTACATGGGATTGTGTGAAGATGACCCTTCTTGCGACAAAACCACCATGCGGTTATGCCTCTAAATCGGGCCTCGACACATGAGAGATATAGCCGCATCGTGGGTGTTACAAGTAGCACTGGCCCGGGGGGGTTAAAAATAAAGATGACCCTTGGGTTGGCCTGCCCAAGGGAAAGTTAGTAGGTTGTTAGGCAAATGTAAAACCAATGTTGGGCCTTGCTGGAGGAGTTTTATTCAAAGCGAACTGTCAAGGGGGTCCCATAAATCACCCAACCGCATAAGGAACGCAAAATCAAGGAACATAACACCGGTATGACGAAAACTAGGGTGGCAAGAGTGGAACAAAACACCAGGCATAAGGCCAAGCCTTCCACCCTTTACCAAGTATATAGATGCATTAATTAAATAAGAGATATTGTGATATCCCAACATAATCCTGTCCATCATGGAGCAATCTTCGACTTCACCTCCAACTAACAATGCTATAAGAGGGCTGAGCACGAGCGGTAACATAGCCAAACAACGGTTTGCTAGGAAGGGTGAAAAAGGTTAGAGACTGGCATGGCAATATGGGAGGCATGGTAAAGCAAGTGATAGGTAGCGCAACATAGCGATAGAACGAAGCAACGAGCAAGCAAAGATAGAAGTGATATCGAGGGTAAAGGTCATCTTGCCTAAGATTCCGCAAGGAAGAAGAACGAGACCAAGAAGAAGACAAATGGACGTAGTCAAACGAATCCTCACAACTCCAAAACGAAACTGAAGCTATCGAGAGAAGCATACCGGAAAGAAGCAAACAACATGGTCAACAACCATCACATAAACATGGCATGATGCACAAACAAATATGACGCATGTCCGGTTTAATGAGGCATGGCATGGCAAAGTGCACAAACAATACTACAAATTAAGTGGAGCTCAATATGCAACGAGTTGCATATTGACGAAACACCACATCAATTATTTAGTTCTCTCTCGGTTATGTACCCAACAACATTAAATGTTATTAAACATGGCAAGAGGTGAAGCATGAGCAAACCACCCATTTAGGCAAGTTTAAATGAGGCCGGAAACAACAAAGAACAATTCCAGAAAATCCCCATATGTTATTTAGCAATTTAAAACAAACAACAATTTTAAGCATTTAAATGTTGTTATCATGAAGTGGATGACATAAACAAGTTATATGCAATTTTATAAAATGTTGACATGAGCATGTTATGAAGCATTGGGTCACCATGGAGGAACGAAAGGGGTGCCATGGCAACGACAACGGAAATGGTGCCACGACAACATTTCGATGATCCGACAACTCGTCGAGATGTCGGTGCAAAAGAAAGTGTGGACGTGAGCATGCAAAAGAAGGTGGGTGATCCCGGATGCTGGGTTTCCCACGGTTCGACGGCATGGCAAACAAGGAGGAACTTGCAATGACAACTCCGACACGGTGCAAACACGAGCACCTCATACAACACACATGCATTCGGTCCACGGGTGATCGTCTCATTGGTTATACCTTTGAAGCGTGCATTTTTGGGTGGAATGAGTACGTCGAAGGAAGTAGTTGTACACAGGTCATAGAGGAAGTAGTCGCTCATGCAATGGTAGTGGACGTCATGGAAGTAGTGGTGCACGCGGTCTTTGGCGATGGTAGTCGTACACACATTGTGGTCGAACTTGATGAATCCGAGGGCTCCGACCATCATGGTACTTGGTATCTTGTGAAACTTCACGGTTCGATGTGTAGTCGTACACGCGGTCTTTGGCGAAGATGGTCGTACATGCATGTAGATGAACTTGACGGGTCATCAACCTCCTGGTACTGGGCGTCATCTCGGCCTTGATAGAGATGGAACGGAACGCGACGGTTGTGGTACTTGGCGAAAATCTCGAAGATGGCCTTGGCGTTCCTGGTTCGGTGGTTTTGGAGTTAGGGTGAAGGACCTTCTGGTGGAGCAGCGATGCCGCCTGGCGCATGGTAGCATGCAGATGGGGCGGTTGTGGTAGAAGATGCAGAGGCACGCGAGTGATGACGATGCTGAGCAGGAACTTGGGCGAACTGCATTGGCTGAAACGAAAGGTGTAGGTCGGCTTGCAGCAGAGGGACGGTGGGAGCAGAGGAGCACTGTGGTGTGGAGGAGAAGCAAGTTCAGGTGGTGGCCGCGGTCAGATGAGCGACGGGGCACGACAGCGATGCGGCAAGGAGCTCCAGCTCCTGTCTATGACGGGCAGAGGAGCTTTGGCAGGGACCGAGGCACGGCAGGGGAGGACCCTGGAGAGGCACAGCCAGATCCGGTGGCGGTGGCAGCGGGCTCTGGTGGTGGCGAAAGGGCGTGACGGCGATGGGGACGCCAGAGTTGGCCGCTCCGGTGGTAGCGCGGAGGCCGATCGCGGCACGATGGCAAGCGTGGGGGTCAGGCACGAGGCTCTGCTCCTCTCTCTTTCTCTATGGGAGGCAGCGCGAGGGAGGAGACGAGAGGGAGATGGGGATCGGGCGATGGGTGTGTGGCGACGCAGGAGGAGAACGAAGGGAGAGATGGGGATTGGGAGAGAGCGTGGTGAGGGGCTAGGGTTATAGGCGCGGCTGGGCTTAGGAGGGTTAGTTGGGCCGCTTGTTGGGCCTCGTGGCCTGTTGCGAGCAGGCCGAGCTGCGGCTGCTGTCCTTCTTCTTTCTCCCAAAAACAGAAAAAATTCAAAGAAGAAAAATAAGAAGAAATGAAGGTAGAGATAGAATTTGGGCATGGGGATTATTTTCCCAGACTCACAAAAATGTGAGGAATTTGACAAAAATAGACTGAGGATTAGAGGAAGCAAAATCCACACCTGTTGGATTTAACTCAGACAAGTTTGAATTTCGAAACCCATTCGAATGAACTCCAAATGGGTTGAAATTATAGGGGGGTGACCCTACACACCAGATGTGATTTATGGGCAGATTTGGAACTTTTATGGAGAAGTAGAATTGCAACTCAATTTTACTAAAAGGTCGAAAAGGAAGGATAGAAAGTTGAGTCGGATAAAAGAAGAGTTGAAGAATAATGCAAATGTGTTATGGGTGATTTCCAGTTAATGGAATATTTATTATAGCTCCTTAATAATATTGGGAGTATATGTTCTAAAGAGAAATCACCATGTGAATTCCCTCGATTTAAATAGATCAACAATCTATGCAATTTATTTAGCTGAGGTTTAAAAAGGGTTGCATGATGACATGATGCAAATGAGATGAAAAGCCTGACATGAACAAAACAAAATCACACGATGAAACTCAGAAAACATGGAAGGCATTTGGAGCGTCGGTCTTGGGGTGTTACATCATCAACCCAATGGCTGAGTGTCGGATCATATTTAATTCTTCAAAGAACAATTACTTTGGTTTGTACATTTTTATGTGCAGAACAATGATATGTTATAAAGATGGTGTCATGTTGTGCTTATGGAGTGTGCGTTAGCATCATCATGCACCGGTGTCCGCGCCCGCTTGCTGTTGAACGGTGTGCCCAAGCCACCGCCCGTGCAGTTCGATCTACATCAAGTCGTCAGGATCGCGCCCGTGATTGATTCGCTGTTTGCGCAGCTTACCGCGCCTGCGATTGACTCGCCCGTCCGCACCGGCTTACCACGCCGTGTCTGACTCATCTATCTGCTCCCGTGGCTGACTCGCCAGTGATTGATTTCAGCTTTACCGCAGTGATCATCGGCTCCACGGCGGATAATTCCCGGCCTAACATATCAGGTGAACTCCATCCAGTATATTTTTATATTACATATTAATTTCTTTAAAAGAGAAATGACTCTAGCTTGCGAATTCTTTAAATGCAGGACAAGTTGTCTACTGCAAAAGGGACCGTTATGTCATCGAGTTGTTGAATGATTCATACCGGGAGTATATAACAAGTATTGCGACGATCATCAACTCGCTTCAAGCTTCTGGTTTACATAAATTTTAGTGTTCCGCTGTTCAAACTCTATGCCAGTTTATATCACAGTCAAGTATGGAGAATCTCAAGACAACTCCTCGAGTCGTCTTAAGACTCGGGGGCTAAAATGACATGACTAAGCAAATCTTGCCAGTTTTAGCAAATTCAAAGAACCCCAGGACGTTGAAGGGAAAGATAATCCGGTCCCGTAGGCTGTTGCCATATTGATGGAAATTTAAATGCCGAGCAATTAGAAAGCTCCGGCTCAAAAGAAAGTTTACGGGTTATCAGAAAATATTCCGGTTCAAAATCCGGTTCAGGGGAAATCTGTCTCTCACAAAGTATTGAGCTCTTAATATCCGGTTAACCATCCGGTTCAAGAGGAGGGCATCTCTCACAAGTTTGAGTTCTCAGAAAAATTATTGGTCATTCGGGGGCTTCCTGTTCAATGAACATAGCGTGCTCACCCATCTTGATACGGCACCAGCCACCTTATTGGACATTTGGGGGCTTCCTATTCAATGAACATTGCTCGCTCACCCATCTTGATCTGGCCTCCTGCATCTTATTGGACATTTGGGGGCTTCCTGTTCAATGAACATAGCTCGCTCACCCATCTTGATCCGGCCTCCGACCACCTTATTGGACATTTGGGGGCTTCCTGTTCAATGAACATAGCTCGCTCATCCATCTTGATCTGGCCTCCGACCACCTTATTGGACATTTGGGGGCTTCCTGTTCAATGAACATAGCTCGCTCACCCATCTTGATCCGGCCTCCGGCCACCTCATTGGTCGTATGGGGGCTTCCTGCTCACCGAGCATAGCTGTTCACACCCATGTGATCCGGTTTCCAAGCCGAACATTGAGTTAAACCTGCCTATTTGCTTGATGCTACTTCGCTAGGTGACCCGCCAAACTCTTAACAGTTATTCTTTCAATAAGACACTGAACTTGTCAAGGTTCAAATGGCGACCTTTGTCACGTGAGAGCCGCCTTACAGAGAGCTAGGATAAACTCACCTATTGTCGCAGCCTCTCCGCTATGTGGCCCGTTTGTATTCTTACCAGTTACTCTTTTAAATAAGACCCTAAACTAGTTAAGGTTAAAACAACGGATTTATGTCACGTGAGAGCCGGCTTACAGGATAAAACTAAATTTTTTCAAAAAATAGAATAGAGCTACACTCTTCTGGACCCGTAAAGCTTCCGACTTACAGACTTACATCCTTACAACATCATTATGATACTGGTCTACATGTATGACTTCATATTTGAATAAATTTTTCGGGTTTTCTAACCCTCCCTGGCTTTTGACATTAAGTCACCAGTATGCTTTGTATTGCACAATTGGAATCATGCGCTTATAAATCTTTGGGTTGTCACCCTCACTGGATATGGCGATGTAAGCCGGCAATATAAGCCAATTTTATAGGTATGTTTTTAATTGTTATAAGAATATGCGAGGTTTGATAACCCGCCCTGGCTTTTGATTAAGTCGCCAGAATATTTTGGCTTCGATGGCTTTAATTCTAGTCTTTTCCATAATTGCATAAGACTATATTATGTTTGGGTTGTTACCCGCCCTGGCTTTTGACATTAAGTTTCCAGGGCATATGTTGTTTAAAACTTTGTGCAGAACATGTAGAGCTATGGCTTACATAAATGATTAAGTTCAAGCCCATCATCAAAGATTAAAATTGGTGTTTCAAAAGGGTTATCAGTTCTTGATTTTTACAAAGGCTACAAGCCGCCGGGTTCCAAAAGTCCCGGATTACAATGAATGCACATTAAATCGCCATCAGCCAAGAGCCACTGAGTATTTAACTCTTGATTTACTCATTAATAGACAAGATCTTATGATTGTTTTCATATCAGATTATATTGTTGCAATCTTTAAATAGCCAAACATGGCTGGATTTTTCATTACGGTTGTCACAACCAGTATTGAATGATTGAGGTTTTCATACCGGATTATATTATTCAAATTTTTAGTAGCCGCTTTAGAGCAATGGCTATTATTCCTTCATCTAAAAATACTGGCTCACAGTAGAGAGCGTGGTTCAAAATTGAAGGATTTCGGCAACATCATCCGGACAATGGATATGGTTTTATTTTACAGTTGAAGGAATAGTCCCGTCTTGCTGCAGGCGGACAACCCGACACTTGGGGGCTACATCTTTCAAATCATGATTATATCAAACTAGTTAACCCGTTGCACCAAATGGCATAGAGACCCGCTAAAACCATGTTGTCGATGAAAATAGTTTCATTTTGCAAGGACATATTCGATATTGATAGTAGAATGCCCATGTGTTAAACCATGTTATACTGATAATATGTTTACTATGCTGCGAGATCCGAGTTTGAAAAAAAATGTATAACATGTACAGACCAGCTAAGGAAGCATTGTTTTAGTTGGAAATATGGTTATCACGAATGAGAAATCTAAGTTATAAAAAACATATTTATATAAGATGTATAGACCAGTTAAGGATTTATTTTTTAGCAGCACCAAACTTTTATTTCTATGTGCATGAAATAAAAAACTCTTTGCATTGTGCTACCTAGCCCAGCCCACAAACAATGATGTGTGTAACCCGTTGCACCAAATAGCACAGAGGCCTGTTCAAAAAAATAGCACAGAGACCTACCGAATCCATGTACACATTGTAAAAAATATCCATGGTTGCGTTGACTTGACCAGGCGCCATCGAACGATAAGAAATGCAGCAAAATCGAGGGACGCTCGCAAGGGTAGGTCCACATAGAAATTACAAGCTTAAAACAGCGATATACTCAAAAGAAGCAGCTTGATAGGAAATTATGCCCATTGCTAAATCACAACTTAACAACATTAATGTAAATATATGCGACCAAGTCATACTTCCATAATACAGAATCAAGTAACATGGATCCCACAAAAAGTTTAAGCTTCAGACCAGAATATAGATCTTTGTCCTTGTATCCTTTTTCTTCTTCAAACTCAATTGTGATGCCTTTCTCGTATTCATGTATCGTGTGCTTCTCCAATGAAAATTTTTCTTTCGCAAACTATGTAGCCAGAGTTTATTACCTCTCTCACCCTCTCTCAATCTTAGCTTTAACTTAAATTATTCAAGGACGACAACTGCTGAGAATGCAGAAACACAAACTAACTCATACAGAACTATGGAGGACAATTTTTCAACAATTCAGAGCTCACAATTCTCTGTATCCAAAGAATTTTATATGAACCTTGTGTCCATGGTCCAATGCCAAACAACAGGCCAACAGGGTAATATCATGTGGGACTTGTGTTGCCTGAAACAAAGGACAAACCGTAAAGATATTATCAGCGATTATACCGCCTCAAGAAAATATCGGTGACGCTCCCCTGCATTTGGAAAAACAAATGTTAAGAACAAAGTATGTTAATGGCATATTCATGTTAATGAAAGTGAAAATAGTGTGTATTCCATATCAGGCAGCTTTGTTTTATAACCTTTCAACTCAACTTCAGTGTGACTTGATTGCCATTGATGGCTTTATTTATGAAGTTGGACATGGTGCCGTATCTCTAAAAGAAGAAATTCACACGCAAACTAACCTGGTTCAGTCTGCTATATTAAAGAAAAGATCATTCTATGAATGCAAATGCACCAACCCCATACAGATTTTGAATAAAAAATACGATGATGATGCATTCTTTATCATCTATCAATAAAACAAAGTGCTAAAGAAAACAAATTAAGTATGAACAAATCAGACAGGATCACAACGTGATATATATCGAGTAAGCATGAACTTCGATACAAACAAAAAAGAAACATCATGAACAATGAAATATATATCTGGTCAAATTTGATTCCAATGGCAAGCAAATAAATTTCTTTACTTAGGAAATAATGTTTCATGTCACACACACCTAAGCGAGGAACATTATTTCTTCGTCTTTACTTGCGAAGATCAACAAATTTTTGCGCTTACCTGATACAATTATGTTCTTTTAGTTTGACCATTCCCTATCATCATCAGGGATATCCTGCAGAACAATAAATACGGAAATCCATCATCATCAAAAATATCCAACAGAAATCATGCACATGGAGTAGGGTAATAAACCAAATGTAAGGAGAAACCTTCAGGGAGGAAAAAATTGTTGGGGAACGTTGCAAAAATAAAAAAAATTCTACGTTCACCAAGATCAATCTATGGAGTCATCTAGCAATGAGAGAGGGGAGTGCATCTACATACCCTTGTAGATCGCGTGCGGAAGCGTTCAAGAGAACGGGGTTGAGGAAGTCGTACTCGTCGTGATCCAAATCACCGGAGATCCTAGCGCCGAACGGACGGCACCTCCGCGTTCAACACACGACGGTTGGGAAGGCGTCTCCTCCTTCTTGATCCAGCAAGGGGAGGAGAGGTTGATGAAGATCCAAAGAAGACGATGGCGTGGTGGTGGATGCAGGCGATGATCATGGCGGGGCCGCCAAGCCTGCGAGAGGAGAGTGCTGCAGGGAGAGGAGGCGCCAAGACTTGGGGGCGGCGCCTCCCTCCCCCTCTTTATATAGGCCCCCTGGGAGGCGCCGGCCCTAGGAGATGAGATCTCCAAGGGGTGCGGCGACAAAGGGGGTGGCTTGCCCCCCAAGGCAAGTGGAGGCGCCCCCCTAGGCGCAGGGGGGCCCAAGGGGGGGGGGCGCACCAGCCCACCAGGGGCTGGTTCCCCTCTCCACTTCAGCCCACGGGGCCCTCCGGAATAGGTGGCCCCACCCGGTGGACCCGGGACCCTCCGGTGGTCGGTACAGATAACTGCAGTGACCGGAACTTTCCCGATGGCCGAAACTGCACTTCCTATATATAATTCTTCACCTCTGGACCATTTCGGAACTCCTCGTGATGTCCAGGATCTCATACGGGACTCCGAACAACTTTCGGGTTACTTCATACTCATATCTCTACAACCCTAGCGTCACCGAACCTTAAGTGTGTAGGCCCTACGGGTTCGGAGACATCTGAACATGATGAGAGACGCCTCTCCGGTCAATAACCAACAGCGGGATCTGGATACCCATGTTGGCTCCCAAATGCTCCTCGATTATCTCATTGGATGAACCACGATGTCGAGGATTCAATCAATCCATATACAATTCCTTTGTCAATCATGCGTTACTTGCGAGACTCGATCGTCGGTATCCCAATACCTCGTTCAATCTCGTTACCGGCAAGTCACTTTACTCAGATCTTGTAATACATGATCCGTGACGGACACTTGGTCACATTGAGCTCATTATGGTGATGCATTACCGAGTGGGCCGGAGATACCTCTCCGTCATACGGAGTGACAAATCCGATCTCGATTCGTGCCAACCCAACAGACACTTTCGGAGATACCCTAGTGCACCTTTATAGTCACCCGAGCACGTTGTGACGTTTGGCACACCAAAGCACTCCTACGGTATCCGGGAGTTGCACAATCTCATGGTCTAAGGAAATGATACTTGACATTTGGAAAGCTCTAGCGAAATGAACTACACGATCTTTGTGCTATGCTTATGATTGGGTCTTGTCCATCACATCATTCTCCTAATGATGTGATCCCGTTATCAATGACATCCAATGTCCATAGTCAGGAAACCACGATTATCTGTTGATCAACGAGCTAGTCAACTAGAGGCTCACTAGGGACTTGTTGTGGTCTATGTATTCACACATGTATTACGATTTCCAGATAATATAATTATAGCATGAACAATAGACAATTATCATGAACAAAGAATTATAGTAATAACCATTTTATTGTTGCCTTTAGGGCATATTTCCAACAGTCTACCACTTGCACTAGAGTCAATAATCTAGTTACATTGTGATGTATCGAACACCCATTGCGTTCTGGTGTTGATCATGTTTTGCTCTAGGGAGAGGTTTAGTCAACGGATCTGCTACATTCAGGTCCGTATGTACTTTACAAATATCTATGTCTCCATCTTGAACATTTTCACAAATGGAGTTGAAGCAACGCTTGATGTGCTGGTCTTCTTGTGAAACACAGGCTCCTTGGCAAGTCAATAGCTCGGCGTTATCCGCAGAAGAGTGTGATCGGCCCCGACGCATTGGGTATGACTCCTAGGTCGGTGATGAACTCCTTCACCGAGATAGCTTCATGCGCGCCTCCGAGGCTGCCATGTACTCCGCTTCACATGTAGATCCCGCCACGACGCTCTGCTTGCAAGCGCACCAGCTTCTTGCCCCACCATTCAAAATATACACGTATCCGGTTTGTGACTTAGAGTCATCAGATGCGTGTCGAAGCTAGCGTCGGCGTAACCCTTCTGACGAGCTCTTCGCCACCTCCATATCTGAGAAACATATCCTTAGTCCTTTTCGGTGCTTAAGGATGTTCTTGACCATTGTCCGATGTTCCATGCCGGGATTACTTTGGTACCTTCCTACCAAACTTACGGCAAGGTTTATATCAGGTCTGGTACAGGTCATGGCATACATGATAGACCCTATGGCTGAGGCATAGGAGATGACACTCATATTTTATCTATCTTCTGCCGTGGTCGGGCATTGAGCCGAGCTCAATTTCACACCTTGCAACACATGCAAGAACCCCTTCTTGGACTGATCCATATTGAACTTCTTCAATATCTTATCAAGGTATGTGCTTTGTGAAAGACCTATGAGGCGTCTTGATCTATCTCTATAGATTTTGATGCCTAGTATGTAAGCAGCTTCTCCAAGGTCCTTCATTGAAAAACACTTATTCAAGTAGGCCTTAATGTTGTCCAAAAGTTCTATATCATTTCCCATAAAAAGTATGTCATCCACATATAATATGAGAAATGCTCTGAGCTCCCACTCACTTTCTTGTAAACGCAGGCTTCTCCATAAGTCTGCATAAACCAAACGCTTTGATCATCTCATTAAAGCGAATGTTCCAACTCGAGATGCTTGCACCAGCCCATAGATGGGCGCTGGAGCTTGCATACCTTGTTAGCATTCTCGTGGTCGACAAAACCTTCGGCTGCATCATATACAGTTCTTCCTTAAGGTGACCGTTAAGGAATGCCGTTTTGACGTCCATTTGCCATATCTCATAATCATAGTATGCGGCAATTGCTAACATGATTTGGACGGACTTCAGCTTCGCTACGGGAGAGAATGTCTCGTCGTAGTCAATCCCTTGAACTTGTCGATAACCCTTAGCGATAAGTCAAGCTTTGTATATGGTAACATTACCATCCGCGTCCGTCTTCTTCTTAAAGATCCATTTGTTTTCTATTGCTCGCCGATCATCGGGCAAGTCTGTCAAAGTCCATACTTTGTTTTCATACATGGATCCTATCTCGGATTGCATGGCTTCAAGCCATTTGTTGGAATCTGGGCCCGCCCTCGCTTCTTCATAGTTTGAAGGTTCACCATCGTCTAACAACATGATTTCCAAGACAGGGTTGCCGTACCATTCTGGTGCGGAACATGTCCTTGTGGACCTTCGAAGTTCAGTAGGAGCTTGATCCGAAGTATGTTGATCATCATAATTAACCTCCTCTCTTGTCGGTGCAGGCACCACAGGAACATCTTCCTGAGTTGTGCTAGTTACCGTTTCAAGAGGTAGTACTTCATCAAGCTCTACTTTCCTCCCACTTAATTCTTTCGAGAGAAACTCTTTCTCTAGAAAGGACCCGTTCTTGGCAACAAAGATCTTGCCCTCGGATCTTAAGTAGAAGGTGTACCCAATGGTTTCCTTAGGGTATCCTATGAAGACACATTTTTCCAACTTGGGTTCGAGCTTCTCATGTTGAAGTTTCTTGACATAAGCATCGCATCCCCAAACTTTTAGAAATGACAGCTTAGGTTTCTTCCCAAACCATAATTCATACGGTGTCGTCTCAACAGATTTAGACGGTGCCCTATTTAAAGTGAATGTAGCTGTCTCTAGAGCGTATCCCCAAAATGATAGCGGTAAATCGGTAAGTGACATCATAGATCGCACCATATCCAATAGAGTGCGATTATGACGTTCGGACACACCATTTCGCTGAGGTGTTCCAGGCGGCGTGAGTTGTGAAACGATTCCACATTTCCTTAAGTGCGTACCAAATTCGTGACTTAAATATTCTCCCCCACGATCTGATCGTAAGAACTTTATCTTTCGGTCATGTTGATTCTCTACCTCATTCTGAAATTCCATGAACTTTTCAAAGGTCTCAGACTTGTGTTTCATCAAGTATACATACCCATATCTACTTAAGTCATCGGTGAGAGTGAGAACATAATGATATCCTCCGCGAGCCTCAATGCTCATTGGACCGCACACATCAGTATGTATGATTTCCAATAAGTTGGTTGCTCGCTCCATTGTTCGGGAGAACGGGGTCTTGGTCATTTTGCCCATGAGGCATGGTTCGCATGTGTCAAACGATTCATAATCTAGAGACTCTAAAAGTCCATCGGCATGGAGCTTCTTCATGCGCTTGACACCAATGTGACCAAAGGCGGCGATTACCACAAGTATGTGGGACTATCGTTATCAACTTTACATCTTTTGGTATTCACACTATGAATATGTGTAACATTACGCTCGAGATTCATTAAGAATAAACCATTCACCGGTGGCATGACCATAAAACATATCACTCATATAAATAGAACAACCATTATTCTCGGATTTAAATGAGTAGCCATCTTGAATTAAACGAGATCCTGATACAATGCTCATGCTCAAAGCTGGTACTAAATAACAATTATTGAGGTTTAAAACTAATCTCGTAGGTAAATGTAGAGGCAGCGTGCCGACGGCGATCACATCGACCTTGGAAGCATTCCTGACGCGCATCATCACCTCATCCTTCGCCAGTCTCCGCTTATTCCGTAGCTCCTGCTTTGAGTTACAAATATGAGCAACCGCACCGGTATCAAATACCTAGGAGCTACTACGAGCACTGGTAAGGTACACATCAATTACATGTATATCACATATACCTTTGGTTTTGCCGGCCTTCTTGTCCGCTAAGTACTTGGGGCAGTTCCGCTTCCAGTGACCATTTCCCTTGCAATAAAAGCACTCAGTCTCAGGCTTGGGTCCATTGTTTGACTTCTTCTCGGCAACTGGCTTACCGGGCGCGACAACTCCCTTGCCGTCCTTCTTGGAGTTCTTCTTACCCTTGCCCTTCTTGAACTTAGTGGTTTTATTCACCATCAACACTTGATGTTCCTTTTTGATCTCTACCTCTGCTGATTTCAGCATTGAATATACCTCAGGAATGGTCTTTTCCATCCCCTGCATATTGAAGTTCATCAGAAAGCTCTTCTAGCTCGGTGGAAGCGGTCGATGGATTCTGTCAATGACCGCGTCATCCAGGAGGTTAACTCCCGGTGAGTCAGCGGTTGTGCAACCGGACATCTTGAGTATGTGGTCACTGATGAACTATTTTCCTCCATCTTACAGCTAAAGAACTTGTCGGAGACTTCATATCTCTCGACCCGGGCATGAGCTTGGAAAACCATTTTCAGCTCTTCAAACATCTCATATGCTCCGTGTTGCTCAAAACGCTTTTGGAGCCCCGGTTCTAAGTGTAAAGCATGCCGCCTTGAGCGAGGGAGTAATCATCGACATGAGAGGCGCCAAGTGTTCATAATGTCTTGGTTCTCTAGGATTGGTGCTTCACCTGGCGGTGCTTCTAGGACATAATCTTTCTTGGCAGCTATGAGGATGATCCTCGGGTTCGGACCCGATCCGTATAGTTGCTGCCATCATCTTTCGACTTGGTTTTCTCTAGGAGCAGCGTTGAAGTTGAGGTGGACATGAGCGTTAGCCATTTGATCTACAAGACATTTTGCAAAGGTTTTAGACTAAGTTCATGATAATTAAGTTCATCTAATCAAATTATTCAATGAACTCCCACTTAGACAGACATTCCTCTAGTCATCTAAGTGAAACATGATCCGAGTCAACTAGGCCGTGTCTGATCATCACGTGAGACGGACTAGTTAACATCGGTGAACATCTTCATGTTGATCGTATCTTCTATACGACTCATGCTCGACCTTTCGGTCTTCCGTGTTCCGAGGCCATGTTTGTACATGCTAGGCTCGTCAAGTCAACCTAAGTGCATTGCGTGTGTAAATCTGGCTTACACCCGTTGTATTAGAACGTTAGGATCTATCACACTCGATCATCACGTGGTGCTTCGAAACAACGAACCTTCGCATAGCGGTGCACGATTAGGGGAACACTTTTCTTGAAATTATTTTGAGGATCATCTTATTTAAGCTACCGTCGTTCTAAGCAAATAAGATGTAAAACATGATAAACATCACATGCAATCAAATAGTGACATGATATGGCCAATATCATATTGCTCCTTTGATCTCCATCTTCGGGGCGCCATGATCATCTTCGTCACCGGCATGACACCATGATCTCCATCATCATGATATCCATCATCGTGTCTTCATGAAGTTGTCACGCCAACGACTACTTCTACTTCTATGGCTAACGCGTTTAGCAATAAAGTAAAGTAATTTACATGGCGTTCTTCAATGACACGCAGGTCATACAAAAAATAAAGACAACTCCTATGGCTCCTGCCGGTTGTCATACTCATTGACATGCAAGTCGTGATTCCTATTACAAGAACATGATCATCTCATACATCACATATATCATTCATCACATCCTTTGGCCATATCACATCACAAAACACTTGCTGCAAAAACAAGTTAGTCGTCCTCTAATTGTTGTTGCAAGTTTTTACGTGGCTTGTATAGGTGTTCTAGCAAGAGCGTTTCTTACCTACATAAAACCACAACGTGATATGCCAATTTCTATTTACCCTTCATAAGGACCCGTTTCATCGAATCCGCTCCAACTAAAGTGGGAGAGGCAGACACCCGCTAGCCACCTTATGCAACTAGTGCATGTCAGTCGGTGGAACCTGTCTCACGTAAGCATACGTGTAAGGTCGGTCCAGGCCGCTTCATCCCACGATGCCGCCGAAGCAAGATAAGACTAGTACTGGCAAGAAAATTAACAACATCTACGCCCACAACTGCTTTGTGTTCTACTCGTGCATAGTAATTACGCATAGACCTAGCTCATGATGCCAATGTTGGGGAACGTTGCAAACATAAATTTTTTCCTACGTTCACCAAGATCAATCTATGGAGTCATCTAGCAACGAGAGAGGGGAGTGCATCTACATACCCTTGTAGATCGCATGCGGAAGCGTTCAAGAGAACGGGGTTGAGGGAGTCGTACTCGTTGTGATCCAAATCACCGGAGATCCTAGCGCCAAACGGAAGGCACCTCCGCGTTCAACGCACGTACGGTTGGGAAGACATCTCCTCCTTCTTGATCCAGCAAGGGGGAAGGAGAGGTTGATGAAGATCCAGAAGCACGACGGCGTGGTGGTGGATCAGCGATGATCACGGCGAGGCTTCGCCAAGCCTGCGAGAGGAGAGGTGTTGCGGGGAGAGGGCGCCAAGACATGGGGTGCGGCTGCCCTCCTCCCCTCTTTATATAGGCCCCCTAGGGGCGGCGCGAACCCTAGGAGATGAGATCTCCAAGGGGGCGGACAGGGGTGGCTTGCCCCCAAGGAAAGTGGGGCCCCCCCCTAGGGTTTCCAACCCTAGGGCTGGGGCCAAGAGGTGCACCAGCCCACCAGGCTGGTTCCCTCCCACTTCAGCCCAGGGGCCCTCCGGGATAGGTGGCCCCACCGGTGGACCCGGGACCCTTCCGGTGGTCGGTACAATACAGTGACCCCGAAACTTTCCCGATGGCTGAAACTGCACTTCCTATATATAATTCTTCACCTCCGGACCATTCCGGATCTCCTCGTGATGTCCGGGATGTCATCCGGGACTCCGAACAACTTTCAGGTTACTGCATACTCATATCTCTACAACCCTAGCGTCACCAAACCTTAAGTGTGTAGACCCTACGGGTTTGGGAGACATGCAGACATGACCGAGACGCCTCTCCGGTCAATAACCAACAGCGGGATCTGGATACCCATGTTGGCTCCCACATGCTCCTCGATGATCTTATTGGATGAACCACGATGTCGAGGATTCAATCAATCCCGTATACAATTCCCTTTGTCAATCGATGCGTTACTTGCCCGAGATTCGATCGCGGTATCCCAATACCTCGTTCAATCTCGTTACGGCAAGTCACTTTACTCGTCTTGTAATGCATGATCCGTGACTAGACACTTGGTCACATTGAGCTCATTATGATGATGCATTATCGAGTGGGCCGAGATACCTCTCCGTCATACGGAGTGACAAATCGATCTCGATTCGTGCCAACCCATGAGACACTTTCGGAGATACCCGTAGTGCACCTTTATAGTCACCCAGTTACGTTGTGACGTTTGGCACTCCCAAAGCACTCCTACGGTATCCGGGAGTTGCACAACCTCATGGTCTAAGGAAATGATACTTGACATTTGGAAAAGCTCTAGTGAAATGAACTACACGATCTTTGTGCTATGCTTATGATTGGGTCTTGTCCATCACATCATTCTCCTAATGATGTGATCCCGTTATCAATGACATCCAATGTCCATAGTCAGGAAACCATGACTATCTGTTCATCAACGAGCTAGTCAACTAGAGGCTCACTAGGGACTTGTTGTGGTCTATGTATTCACACATGTATTACAATTTCCAGATAATACAATTATAGCATGAACAATAGACAATTATCATGAACAAAGAAATATAATAATAACCATTTTATTATTGCCTCTAGGGCATATTTCCAACAAAAATCTCAATGAAAGAAATGAGGTCATAACTAACTGATGCACACTTTTGACAATAAGGCCAAACAAACACCCAAGGGTCTTGGTTCAAAATTAGAGCAGCCAAAGAGAAACTTTTTTATGTCGAGTCCATCCCTACCGCACATAAGCTGGAGGCTTGCATGGAATATTTCTTTCTTGAATGCTAATCAGATCATCAACATGCCACAGACAGAAGGGAAACCAAATAGCAACGACGAACAATTCAGTTTGCGATTAAGGAAGAGAATTGCTGAATTACAAACCCAAAAGAAGGAAACACTAAGTTCGTTTCTGCAAACTAGGAAATTTTGTATTGTTCTAACACTAATAGATTACAAAACAAATCTGTCCAATAGAAAATTGGCTTGATGCATTCAATATGCTTTAACGGGCAATACTGTGGATGGCCTTAGGACTGCACAATCTCTAGGAGCTATCTATTTATGAACGAAGGTAGTACGAAACAGATACATGGTCCATGATTTAATCTATTGATACTAATTACAACAACATGCACCTGGAGCAAGAGGGGGCACAATCTCGTGTTGTTCCTCTCTGAAATAGAGAACACTTTTATATTGTTCAACATGGTGGCTGAAGTAGTATGTTCGACTGGTGGTGAGAAGGATGACCCCGGCTCCCAGCTCACTACACACCGAAAATTGGTAACTTATTTCCAGGATCAAACCATTTGGAAGCTCTGTATTATACAAAAAAAAACAAGTTTCACAATGCCAACCTAATCAAGAACATGCTCTCCTTAGTCAGATAATCACTTAACGAAAAAAGAGAAAGGATCTAGAGCACATCACACAAGTCTACTGAGATCAGGAGCAGACAAGAACAAGGGACATTCATATTTCATCATCAATACCTCCTATACTATACACAGCCTGTAATAAAAAATCTAAAACTTAAAATGTTGTGAAACCAAAAGAAAACACATTGTAAAGAGATGTAAAAGGGACATGCTCGTTAAACTTTGCAATCTCTTCCAAGGAAATTTTTATGAAAAGAAAATGCAGTGGGTCTCATTGCCAAGAAACTCATGATTCCCAATAACAGACCATGATATTAATTTTGTAGTAATATAATACAGGTTGTACCTTCAAATGTTGCTTGTAGTCGCTTTCTTTTAGAATTTCCTTCATTTACCAGCTTATACCTGAAAAGTTGGCAAGAAAATCAATTTCATAAGTGAATGTTCTGCAAATCAGGAAGAAACAAAATCAAGATACCAAAAGAGAAAACTGGGACAAAGTGATCCTGATCAGTGCAACCCCCAGCTTGAACATGACCTTGCGCTTCGCTATTCCTGCAGAATAACAGTGTGCAATGAATGAATAGGAAAATTGATCTTAGCTGCACACACAAAAATATTTGTTGAAAGAACTTTTTGTAGGGTAGTGGATTTTATTGCTTAAACTTTAATGAGAGTGAACAAAATCTAGAAACGAAAAGTACATCACTAAGTTGCGCGTTTCCATGGAGCAGCCGCTGCTTCCCTTTGAGCCACCATACCCACTGTTTACACATGTGCAGGTTGCCTCTACCAACAACTCTTATTATCCGCACCTTCCTAGTTCTGAAATTAAAGGAATGGAGCACATAGTTTAAAGATTTAAGAGAATAGTAAACAACTGTTGTCGGTGTACTAAAGTAGGGGTACCTAAGTATCCCGAACTTGTGCCTGAGCGATCGAAGACACCAATGACAAGGCTTGAAGGCGTCCGCCAAGATCCTCCATAGCTCATATTGATGCCATTCAAGAACAAAGTGTTTTGACTGAGAAGACAAGACTCCCGCAAGAGGAGCTTGCGGGAAGGGCAAGGCCCCGCAAGAGGAGCTTGCGGGAAGGCCAACCAAGGCATTTCAAGAAACTTGCTTGACGCAGCGCGGCATCCGGCAAGACCCGACGAGCGACAAGCTTTGGGTGCGACAAGACAACAACGCGACAAAGGCGCTTGCGCCAAACTCTCTCTGCGCTCACGCTCCGGTAGCATCCAACGGCGTGTCGCCCCAAGATCATTCTGGCGCCGCGTGGCGGGCAGGTGCAGCCAAGCGGTGCGAGGTGGCAAGTGGAGATGACGAAGGACATCGTGGCGGTGGTGGCGCCCAAGCGGTCGTTTTACTGCCTTTGTTTGGGCGGCCGGACGGGCATTAAATGCCCTTGTCCCTGCCGTCGAGTTAGGTAGGGTGCCTTTCAGAGATAGCAGTTGTACCAACCACCCTTTTACATTTGTACCCTTGATGCGTTGCCACATGTCGGTGACCCCTTTAGCCTATAAAAGGAGGCCCATGCGCATAGCGTGGGGGGTTCGACTCATTCGAAGCTTAGAACGCTCACGCTCTCGAGCAAGAACACAATATAACCACAAGCGGCGGTAGGAGTTTTATCTCTCCGGAGAGCTCGGCCGGGTAAAATCCCTCACGTTAACCGCCTCGATGCGCTCTTCGTGCGCCCTCCGCTCCTGCCGGACCGAGAAGGGGCCCTGCCCCATAGGTGTTCGTTCCCCACGACATCTTTGGCGCAACAGGTAGGGGTGCGTCGAGGTTGCATGAACCTGATCCGGCGTTCACGAGCGGATCTTCGTTTTCTTCATCATCATCTTGACATGCCACCGAAGAAGAAGGCTTCGGAGGTGGCTGGTCCGTCCGCGTCGATCCCACCGCCACCGGAGCAAACGGGCGGTGGGGTGGACGTTGGCGGAGGAACGGGCGCCGACGAGGGAGCTCACGATGCTGCCAATTCCAAGGACAAGGCCGCGCAAACTTCGGCGTCCGTGCACGCACCGCGCCTGTCTCAGGAGGCGCGGGACCAACAATGTCATGGTGCTCGCAATACCATACGTTCGTTGGGTCAAGGCCAAGCTGGTGGATCTCGGGACGCTCAAGATCGGCATGCGTCAACATCTTTGGAGCAAGCGCGGCCTGCGGTCGCTGGACGAGATGCTACTCCTTCTAACACTGTTAGAAGTGCGAGCATATCTCGCTCCTCGCGCCATTCGCCGCCGACACCCAAGACTCGGAAAAGCATTGGCCGAGCCCAATCGCTTTAGATTACCCTCGGCGCCGAACAAGATTGGCGATTGGAGGCCACCATCGAGCCTCATCGGCCGCCAGCAGCGATACTCACAGCAACCCGAGCACATCGAAGCGCGGCAAGACGCCCAGCGCGGGCGATGGCGACAAGACGGTGAAGTGCGAACACCGTGCACTCCCGCCTCGAAGGCCAAGATCGCCCGACTTCGCGGGTCAACCTCGACACCGACTCCACAGCGTCGTCGGATCCAGCGGTCTCGTCGTGATCAGCGCCAAGTTCTTCAAACGGCGGCAAGAGGGCCTTCGTACCCGCATCGGCGTCGAAGAAGCGCGACGTCAATCAGACCAACCGGCTGGGCCCTTGTCGACATGCATGTGCCGGGAACCAGGCGACTTATCGATTATCACGGCGGGTTGTCCTGCGTTTACCGTGGTATGGCAAGTCGGTGTGATACCAGAACTTCAAGCGAGCGTACCCAAGAAGTACAAAGGCAGGATACATCCGTCGGAGTTCCTCAGCATCTACACCATCACGGTGCAGGCTGCCGGGGGGCGCGACGAGAAGATCCTCGCCAACTACTTCCCGTTGGTGCTCAAGCCCAATGTTGGATCTTGGCTCATGCACTTGCCGGACAACTCCATCTCTTCGTGGGCAGATCTGTGCCATCAGTTTGTCGGCGCCTTCACAGGCGGCCACAAGCCTCATGGCCAGGAGAGCGATCTTCATCTACTCACCTAGAAGGAAGGAGAGCCTCTGCGCAAGTACATTCAAAGATTCAGCCAGGTGCAACGCAACATCCCAGACGTCCACCCCGCCGCGGTTATTAGCGCGTTCCATTAGAAACGTCGCGTAATCGCGAGATGAGAGGAGATGGCGATGTGCAAAATCGAGAGATGTCGGCGAGCTATATGCTCTGGCCGACAAGTGTGCCGCGTCTTGAGGAGGAGAAACTCCCGAGAGAACGCAGGAGCGAAGAAGTGCGGCGGTGAGGGCGCCGCCCGGCAAGGAAGAACCGAGGCGGAACAACGAAGAAGAGGAAAGCTAAAGATGTGCTAGTCGTCGAGCGGTCCGGCAATGGAGGTGCGCGGAGAAGGCCAAAAGCTGGTAACTCCGGCGAGGATGTGGTGGCCGCCGACAAGCGGGGCGGCTCCGACAAGCGATCTTGCAAGATCCATCGCACCAAGGGCCACGATCTCCGGGCCTGCAAGAAAGTTGAGTAGCTCGTTGAACTACGAAAGTTGAATCTGACGTCGCGACAAGGAGAAGGCCCAAGAAGGTGGAGGAGGATCCGGCAAGCGTCCCCTGGAAGCGCGCAGCAAACTAGCGGCGGCAGGAGCGAGCCTCCCACGGCGCGACAAGGATGAAGGCGAAGCGAAGATGAAGAGATGGATGAGGATGAGGTTGTGCGAAAGCAGGAGTTTGAAGCTACGGAGGTTTTGTGCGTTGGCGGTGGTGCTTCTCTGCATACCTCGCACCGCCAGCTCAAGCGATGGGTGTGAGAAGTTAATCTGTGAACCGTCGGTTGAATCGCGCAAGCCTCTGAAGTGGTCCAAAGACGCCTATCATCTTTGATGTTGAGGATCACCCGATCGCATAGCTGCGGTCGGTGCTTGCCGATGTTGGTCTCACCAACTATCCGCAACCTCAAGGTCACGAAGATCTTTGGTCGACGGTGGGGCGGCTTGAACTGATCTCCTCGGCGGTACTCAAGAAGCTCCAATCCCCGCAATGAGCTCGAAGAGACTGGTACTTTCAAGGAATCAATCCGGAAGGAGCAAGCCGAAGGGAAGATCTGCTTGCCAAGTGACATTTGGCGGTGAGCTGAACGGGGCGAGAGAAGGTCACCTTTGGCGTTGCGATTTCCCATTGCCCTACAATGGGATACTCGGCAAATCGGCCTTCGCCAAGTTCATGGCAGCCTCTCACTATGCCTACAAGGTGTTCAAGATGCCGGTCCGATAAGTGTCATTTCGTCCTGGCGACAACAAAGATGCCCTTATCTGTACCGACAAGATCTACTAAGGGAAGCGGCGGCCAGCGGCGAGATCACAAGACACTTGCGGCTGTAGCTCGGGGAAGAACAAGACCAAGTCCGGCAAGAACTCGATGCCCACTCCGGCAAGCGCACCTCTTGGTCTTGCGCTACCGTCGAGGACGCACCATCGTGCTCCACCGCAAGTGCAAGAAGGCAAAGCAGCTTCACGAGAGACAAAGAAAGTGGCACGCCAAGGAGGGCGGCCTTTGGTGGTACCTTCACCATCGATTGCCACGCTTGATCCTAAATAGGAAAGCGCTCGTTGCTCTCTGGCGAATGTCGATGTGTTTGCATGGCAACCATCGACATCCCGGTGTTCCCAAAAGAAAGTAATTGAGCACCACCTTGCGTCTGTCCTCACGCGGCCCGTCAAGCGAGAGGTAAGGAAACAAGCGGTGGGTGACAAGAATTCATTGTAGAAGAGATCAAGAAGTTGGAAGCGGCGGGCCTTGTCCGAGGTACTCCATCCAACATGGTTAGCCAATCCGGTGAGTCGTAAATGCGCAAGGCGAGCAGGAAGTGGAGGCTTTGTATTGACTTCGCGATGTTAATAAAGCTTGCCCCAAAGATCCATTTCCTTGCGGCGCATTGACGGATTATCGACTCCACGGCGGGATGTGATTTGCTTTCATTTCTTGATGCATACTCGGGATATCATCGGATCTTCATGGCGAGAAGAGGATGAAGAAAACCGCATTCATTACTCCATGTAGCGCGTCTTTGCTTCGTACGGATGCCTTTCGGACTAAAGAATGTCGGTTCAACATTTGCAAGGGTAGTTCACGAAGCTTTTGAGCCACGCCTGCATAGAAATGTAGAAGCTTACATGGATGACATAGTGGTCGAGAGCAAAACGAACAACTCGATTCAAGATTTGGGACGAGACCTTTGCAAATCTGCGCAAAGATCAATCTCAAACTCAACCCGAGAAGTGCGTGTTTGGAGTCCCTTCCGGCAAGCTTCTTGGGTTTTTGTGTCTCGGTGAGGATCGAAGCCAACCCGACAAGATCAAGGCCATTGAGCAGATCGAAGCACGAAGCGTCAAGGATGTACGTAGGCTTGCCGGCTGCGTAGCTGCCCTCGGCGAGTTCATCTCTAAGTCTGTTGGCGCCCGCCATTTTCAAAATTTTGAAAAAGCGGGTCAATGAAATGGACTCGGAAGCGGAGGCTGCGCTCTGAGACTTGAAGAGATATCATCCTCCACTCCAATACTTATCGCACCTAAACCACAAGAGAAGTTGTTGCTATATCTAGCGCAACCAATCAAGTGGTTAGTGCTGCGTTAGTAGCGGAGAGGAGGCGAGATGATGAGCCGGCCCGACCCACGGCAAGCGCATCGGCGACAAGCGGGGGCTTCCCGACAAGCTACGGTCCCGACAAGGATGAATCTGTGCAGCCACAAGTAGAGAAGCAAAAAGAAAATGGTGCAGCGCCGGTTTGCTTTCGGTTCCCTTCTCTGAGGGGCTAGATCAAGGTACTATGGAGTGCAAAATTGCTTTTCGGCCTTCTCATGGCCTCGAAAGCTGCGCCATTACTTTCAAGCACATGAGATCACATTGTCACTCGCTTTCCGTTGAAGAGGATCTGCAGAATCTAGAAGCAGCAGGCGGGATTGTCGAGTGGGCCTTTGGAATTGTCAAGCTTTGGCCTCAAATTTGAGAGTACCTCAACTATCGAGCCGGGCATTGGCAGAGTTTATAGCAGAATGGGCGTAACACTTGATGAAGAAACTCGGAGGCGAGCATCCCGTAAGGAAGCAAGCAAACAATGGATTATGTACTTTGGCGGTGCCTTTTACGCGCAAAGTATTTGGTGCGGAGTGTTACTTATCGCACCACCGGAGAGCACCTCAAGTCGTGGTCGGATGCACTTTCCTAAGGAGCAAGCGACAAACAATCTTTGCAGTATGAAGGCTTGCTTGCCCAACTCAGGATCGCGGCAGACCTTGGGATCAAGAAGCTTATTGTCAGGGGTGACTCGCAGCTTGTCATCCGCCAAGTGAACAAAGATTATCAGAGTCCGTTGATGGAAGCCTACATTGATGAAGTGAGAAAATTGGAAGAACACTTTGACGGCCTACAGATGGAACATGTTCCGAGAGCTCAGAACGACATTGCAGATGTCCTGTCAAAGTGCGCCGCACTCAAGTTACATGTGGAACCAGGAATTTTTGTGCTCAAGCTGGCTCAGCCATTTGTATCACCATCAACTGGACCGGGCAAGAAGAGGAAGTTGGTTTCTAGTGACTACTTTCTGGTAGAGCTCCCCGAAGCCGCTGCCAAGAAGGTCCCCAAGATCAACACAAAAGAATGCTGAGGGGCAGTCTGCTCCGACAAGCCCAAGGGTTTGTTCCGTTGAGGCGAGCGCTCCGACAAGATTTGCTCGGCAAGCTTGCAGGAACATCAAGCTCAGCTGAACCTCGAGTTCTTGCCGTAGAAGCTGATGTTCCGTCAGCATTATTGTGCCTTTAGTCCTTGTTGTTGAGCCACGAGGCTCCGGCATAAGCCTTGCCAGATTGTCCGTTTCCTTCAAGCAGGAGAACTTCGAAGAAGCAAGAAGAAGCGAGAGAGTAGCCCGGCGATCAAGTATGTACCGGTTTATCGACGACATCTTTATCTGAAGAAGATTCAACGAATTGAAATTGAAGTGTATTCCCGGGAAGAAGGACGAAATCTGTTGGCGGAAATACATGGAGGCATATGTGGCCACCACATCGGCGCAAAACACTAGGAAAAACTTTCGGCAAGGTTTCTTCAACAACAGCCCTCGAGGATGCAAGCGCACAAGTAACCAAGTGTGAAGCATGCAGTTCCACTCCAAACAGATACATCAACCAGCTCATGCACTCCAGACGATCCCTTTATCCTGGCCATTTTCGGTCTGGGGGCTCGACATTCTCGGCCCCTTTCTCCGAGCTGTTGGGGGCTTTGAGTACTTGTACGTGGCGATCGACAAGTTCACAAAGTGGCCAGAGGTGGAAGCGATGAGAAGGTGACAGCCTGATCGATGAGTCAAGTTCTTGGTCAATTGTTTTGCCGTTTGAGTCCCTAACAAGATCATCACCGACAATGGCACACAATTCACGAGCCGCACCTTCATGCGATCGTCCAAGATCTTGGCGCCAAGGTCGCCTTAACCATTGCTCACCGAGAAGCGGTCAGCGGAGAGGGCAAGCGCTAAAGTCTTCGCGCGGGCTCAAGACCAGAACTTTCGACAGGCTGCACAAGTGCGGAAGAAATTGGATCGAGGCTGCGGTGGTTCTTTGGTCGTCGGGGCGACACCATCGAGCCAGCGGCGGGCGCTTCGCTCTAGTCTATGGAAGCGGCGGTTCTCCCCCGGAACTTCGTATCGGATCGCCTCGAGTGCTTGCTTATGGTGAGCTTGAGCAAGAGCAGGCTGCGACAAGATGTATTGCTCCTTGAGGAAGATCGTCTTGAGCTCTTTGTCTGAGTGCTTTCGATATCAACAAGCTTTGCGCGCTATCACAATATAAAGTCAATGCGAAGTCTCGAGGAAGGCGACCTTGTTCTTGGTAGCGTTCAATCCGCCAAGAATTCCAACAACTTAGCGCCCGAAGTGGGAAGGCCCTTATCGGGTTGAAGCGAGTCACTAGGCTGGCTGCTGTCCACCTTGAGACCGAAGATGGCTTTCGGTGAGCAACTCCTAGAACATTGAGCATCTTCGTAAGTTTTACCCATAAAGCGCGTTTGCGGAACATCTTCCGCAACCACCTTTTATTACAAGCCTTGCAGCGATTGCATGTAACCCTTTGTACAAAGCGGTAGAGATCCGTGCATAAATAAAGCTCGTGTGCTTCACGCATCTTGTCAAATTTCATGCCTTTTTCTTTTTTGCATGTATTATCTGACACTTTGTGCAGCACTTGCCCCCGGTAAGCAATAACGAGCCTTGAGGCTCCATATCTTTATTTTCTCTTCTTTCTTTTTCTCAAAAGGAAGGTTCCCTCGCCCACAAGTTCACGGGGAGGAGAAGATAAGGTGTGGACTAGGCGTCGTTCAAAGAAGTATAGCCTTGCCGGGATACAGACGACAAAAGAAAAAGCTAAGTCGCCAAAGTTTGAGCATGATCAGTTTTTAAGTTTTTAAGTCATCTTCCTTGAACAACCGTACTTTGTATGGAAAACACATGTCTTGTGGAGGCTGGCTCATATCTAGTTAGCCCTTACTTTGTTTGAGTCCATTGAACAACTTAAGTGTCTTGCAACTAGTTCTTGCAAGTTTCTTGCGAAGGAGCACACCTTGACGGGTGTTGGTTTCCACACTCAGCGCTCGCGGCAAGGTGCTGCACCGGCAAGTTCCCTAAAAGCGTGGGGTAAAACATACAAAAGAAGGAATCAAGTACGAGGAAATAGCATAGCAAATACTGCCCAAGATAAAGTTATATTACAAAAGAAACTTGTTGTGCTTGACTAAATTGTTCTTATAACATAAATGGCGGCAAGGAAAGGAGAGAAAGAGCAGCTTAATCCATGGCGCTGCGGTCGATCCTCTAACTTCATTCACCTTGTCCACAATGGGTGCGACAAGGGCTTTGGATCTGCAAGATCGGCACCGGCGGCTTCTTGAAGCGTTGGTGAGGTTGAGGTTCGGATTGCGGAAGAGCACCTTCACCAACACCTTCTCCAAGACCACAGCACAGTTACAGCGCGACTTCGTCGGCCCGGCTGCCTTAGGATCCTTTCCGGAGCTCTTTGGAGAGCTGTCATCCGCCCTTGAAAAACGAGTAAGCTTGGCGCTGGCTAGAAGTTCTCGTCGGAGGTACCCGAAGCCCGCCAGAAGTCGATTCGCCCGACTCCTCGTCGATATTGCAGCTATGTTGGCGAGGCCCTCGTCGAGCTCCACCGTAGCCACGAAGGTGTTTTTGAGTCTCGGCGGCCCTGTTAGCAGACTCCTCGTTGGCCTTGATCTCTTTCTTCAAATCCTCCTCTCGCTTCTTGGCGCCGCTTGGCGTCTCCGTCATGTGGCCGGCTTGAGCTCGGATCGGCATTTGAGTCCTTGGCGGCGTTCGGTTCCTTACCCTTGTTGGCGAGTTGGACTTGCGGATCACCATGGCGAGGCATCCTTCTCGCGTTATTTGGGCAGCGGCAAGCTCCTCATCCTTCCCTTCGAGATCAGCCTCGGCTGCGTCATGTTCACCTCTAATTCCTTCTTGGCGGCCTCGGCGGCTGCGGCGGCGTCGCCGCTTCCTTGGCGCCCGCCAAGTGATTGCTCGCGTCTTGTGAGCTCCTCCTCGTGGCTGTCAGTTGACTTTCCTTTGTGTCAATTCACCTTCCGGGTGGACAACTCTTGACGGCAAGCCTCTATTGCTCCTCGGCTTACGCCTTGCTCGAGGAGGAAAGCCTTCCAGCGCCTCGACAAGCTGCACCCTCTCCTCCACAATGGACGGAGAGCCTCTTGGTTCTTGACTCTGGGTTCCTCCGCATGCTTCTCTATGTCGATTCCGCTTGTGTGACAAGCGCCTCCCGAGACTCGGCTTAGCTTCTTTGGCGCGGTAAGCGACACCAACCGAAGACAGCTGCTCCTCTTGGTTCGCCCTTCTTTGCTGCTGGCGCGTCGACCTTATCATCCTGCGGGCGAGCACTTCTCCGTCAAAGCCTCTCCCTCGGCCAGGCGCCACAGGGCTCGGCCTTGGGGAAGCAGTGAAGACACCCTCGCCCGGCCTTCAAGTAGGCGCGCCGAGTGGGGCTCTTGAGACCAGTCTGCTGCGTCGTGGCGGAGGATCGTGATCGGTGTGGCGCCTTGCGCTCCTGCGCCCTCGGGGTCGTCGATCTGATCGCCCGGACCTTACCCGGCTCCTGCGCCCGGTAGCCTTGGCAGCCTCTTCGCCGGCCCGGGATCGTCGGCGTCGGCCTCTTCCTCGGCGTGGCGGCATCCTCGGCGTTGCGCGTCGTCCTCTCGCCCGGTGGCCTCGGTCTCCATCAGATTACGTGGAAGGGGATCACGAAGGCGGGAAGGAAGGAAAAGTCAAGCAAACATCCAAAAAGACCGGAAGAAGAAGGGCAAGGGAAAATTTCCGACAAGGAGGGTTACTGTGTTGGGCTCTGTGACCATGGGCTCCACCAAGAAGGCTCGCTGGTCCCATTCCTTGCAGGGGACCTCTCCCTTGCGGAGAGTGCTCCTTGTCGGAAGAATCGCCCCTTGGTGGCGTGGTTGAGGCAGAATAGCACCTCTGGGGGCGGCTTCTAGTTGCTCTGATGGGCTGCTCTGCTCCTACACAAAGCAAGTCAGCAGTCGAGATGTCAACAAAGAAAAGAGCACCCATCGCGCCCCACAACAAAAGTGAACAAGTACTCACATTTGGGGGCTGCTATTTGGGGGCTCTTCGAGGAGAGGTTCTTAGGGTCCGTCAAGGTGGTCTCGGATCGTCCTCTGTTATGCATGGCGGGATCATCCTCGATGACTACCATGGGACCTTGGCCCTCTTCGCCGCTCTCTCGGCAGAGTCTGAAAAGGAATGAAGTTCGAGAAGAGGCAGATTAGATACAAGACTAGAAACAGACAAAGCGAAGAACTATAAATACAACGGGAAGAAAGTCTTACTCCTCCTCCTCTTCTTCCTCCTCGTCGGAATTTGTCTTGTGGAAAGGTGTCAGTACCCTTCTGCATGGCGGAGGGTAAACTCCCTTAGGCGCTTAGCGGGAGCTCCGGCGGGATCGGGAGTGGCGGCCGAAGACCCTCTCCGATTGCAGTGCGAGAATGAGATGCTCCGTGTCGGCAGTGCTTGGCCTTGATGGGCGTGTCCTTGGCCTTGGCGGCTCTTGCTGTCTGCCGCCTCTTTGTGTCTCGGTCCTGGGCGCCTCCTTAATTGGCTGGGGGCTTGTTGAGGTCCGTCTGCGGCAAGCTATTCGAAGATGGCTGGCCACTTGCGCCCCAGCAGTCTTTCGCCTCGGCCTCGGGCTCCCCCTCGCCAAGATCCTCTTGGTCGGCAAGGCTTGCCGCCTCGGCTGCCTCTGCCTCCTCCAAAGTAAACTTGAACTTCGCCCATGGCCAGCATTACGCCGCCTCTTGACTCCCCAGTGGCGATGTACGCATCTAAATGCGTCGGTGGTGTCGGGGTGAGAGCCTCTGCTTTCGTCGGCACGGACTGCTACCTCCACCAAGCCGTCGAAGAATTGCCGCCGATGTCGTCGGAGGGCTCCGCCAAGTTGGGATAATCCGTGCGAGTCGCACTCCGGCATCATTCGCGGATGCGATCAAGGTGGGAGTTGTTGCTGCAGTGGGATGACACCCTGCGGTAGCTGAACCACACCGAGATGGTTGGGGTGTGTGGCAGCTCCTTGAGCATCCGTCCAACTCCAAAGCAGTAAAGTTAAAATTGAGGCTGAGGCGGCCTCATGATATCAGCGGGCCCCGAACAGCGGGCGGGCCTCCCCTCTCTGCGAGAAGCGTGCGGCGAAGAAAGTCGCGCCAATAGCCTCGGTGAGCGGCAAGCTGAGCGCGGGATCTGGTGGTGGCGATCTTGACAGCATCGTCGCGCCCGAGCGCTCGATCGCCGCCGCGCTACTCGGGTTTGGCGCAAATTGGTGAATGGCTGTGAATCTGAGTCGACAATCCAACACCATTCGACCCTCCACTCGTCCCATTTCTTTGCGGGCTCCCCTCGAGATACACCTCCTTCTTGCGGCCCTCGAGATCCGGGAGACTTACGCCGAACAAGGGCTCTCCTTTCTCGACCGGGGCATGAAATAGTGGCGGAAAAGAAGCGGCGTTGGGGTGGATTCGATGAAGTTTTTCGCAAAGATCTTGCGAAAACCGCCATTGTCGAGCGGCGTTGGGGGTGAAGTCAAGGAGATGGAGCCGTATGTGTTCATGATATCACGGAAGAAATTGGAAAAGGCGGGCGAGCCCATAATAGAAAACAACGGGAAGAAATAGTACCCTTTTGGGCGCCGCTTGGAAGTAGAAGCTTGGCGGAGGCGTCTGCGTCTTGTGGATCTTCGCGTCTCCGTCGACCGAAGAATAGAACTCCTCCGCGGCGCCGCCGGGGTGAGCTCGGGGAAAAGTGCTCGCTCCTTGCGCGGCGCCTCAAACCCGCAGCGCCTCGGCCGACTTTGCACTCTTTCCGGTCTTGAACCATGGCGGAAGCGGTGGAGGAGGCGGCGGCGGCGAGCGGCGGGCGCTGCTCTCTTCGGCAGGAAGCGGAGGGCGGCGGAGCTTTCTAAGGAAGGAACGCGAAGTGGCGAAGGTGAAACGGCCCTGTTTCCCTTATAAAGAGGAGGCGAGCGTTCGCCTTTCTTGATTAAAGTGCCCACAATCTCTCCCACGCGCGCATTTGGCCGCGCGTGCGTTCTGGGAGAAGCGCGGTGAATCTGAGTTAGATTTGGTATGGATCCGGGCTGCGCGTGCCGTGCCTGTTTTGGGCTTGGCCATGGCCTTCGGCACCGTGTGTGGCCCGAGCCGGGGCTCTGTCGGTGTACTAAAGTAGGGGTACCTTAGTATCCCGAACTTGTGCTGCAGGCGATCATGACACCAGTGGCAAGAGCTTGCGAGGCGTCGCCAAGATCCTCCGTAGCTCATATTGATGCCATTCAAGAACAAAGTGTTTTGTTGAGAAGACAAGATTCCAGCAAGATGAGCTTGCGGGAAGAGCGAGGCCCATAAGAGGAGCTTCGGGAAGGCCAACCAAGGCATTTCAAGAAACTTGCCTTGACAGCGCAGCATCCCCGACAAGACCCGACGGCGACAAGCTTTCGGGTGCGACAAGACAACAAGCTGCGGCAAAGCGCTTGCGTGGCGAAACCACCTCTCTGCATGCGCTCCGGCGCATCCAACGGCGTGTCGCCCCAAGATCATTCTGGCGCGCGTGGTAATTTGTGCAGCCAAGCGGTGCGAGGTGGCAAGTGGAGATAGCGAAGGCCATCGTGGCGGTGGCGCTAAGCAGTCATTTTCTACTTGTTTGGGCGACCGGACGGGCATTAAATGCCCTTGTCCCCTGCCGTCAGTGTTAGGTAGGGTGCACTATAGATAGCAGTTGTACCAACCACCCTTTTTACATTTGTACCCTTGACTGCGTTGCCACCTGTCGGTGACCCCCTTAGCCTATAAAAGGAGGCCCATGCGCAACGTAGAGGGGGTTCGACTCACTCGAAGCTGCAGAATGCTCACGCTCTCGAGCAAGAACACAATATAACCACAAAGCAGCAGTAGGAGTTTTATCTCTCCGGAGAGCTCCGAAGCTGGGTAAAAATCCCTCGCGTGCTTCGCCTCGATCTGCTCTTCGTGCGCCCTCTGCTCCCTGCCGGACCGAGAAGGGGCCCTGCCCCATAGGTGTTCGTTCCCCACGACAACTGCAGGTTTCAAAGGTGTGGTAAATTTAACTTGCATATTTGCATATGTAGACACCGTATAATGTAAGGATGGGAGTGCCAAAATAACTAAGATACATGCTCTTATCTTATACACTTTAAAACCCGAGAACATGATTGTCGTGGCTTGCCGCGGCGTGTGTATTTTTGTGGGAAACATGCTGCAGAAGTAAAGAACAAATCATGTGGATGCTTGTTGTCATGTATAAAATCATAAGAGCATGACGGAAGAACCATGATTATGAAATCAAAATGGATGGATTGCTAGTGCAAGAAGAGAGTTTTGTTATCACCTCAGCTCACCTAGGAAGAAACATCAACTTCCATTTCCAAAAGAAAGATGGCCAGGAAACCGAAGCCGCAATTGGTTAGATAAATACCTGCAAATGATTAATTGTTCAAGACTACTTTAGGAACAATCACTCTGAGCAATTAACGATAATAAACAGAGAACAAAGAGGAACAAAATAAAGCCAGATTTGTTCAACTAAAAGGAATCGTCAAATGCAGCAATAACATGTGTGCATTTTTCTCCAATGATAAACCCAGGCATCAACTTGCAGCAAGGTCAACACCTGCAAATAACACACTGGAGCCCCAGAGCAGGCGGCTTTGACAAATCACAAAAGAAAAACAGAAAAGAAAAATAAAGAATCAGGAGAATAAGCAGAGAAACATGGGACAAGGGGCAGAGGTACAAATCAGAAGGCCGAGGAGAATAGCGCTTACTTGTCCTGAGACATTGTGTTTAGGGGAAAAAGGTACCAAAACACCACGGTTAAGTTAAATCAATTCAGAGTTAAATAACATGGTGAAAAAGGAAGAATATCATCTGTGTATTCTTTTCACCAAAAGAAAAAGGAACTCCAGTACATAAAGATACAAAGCAAATGTAAACCAGCAGCAAAAGTGAAGAGTGCTAAAGCAATGGAAAATAAAAAATTCTAAATAACATGAACTACGTACTGACAAAAGAATTCAGAAAAATCGAAGACAACTCTTGCAGCCTCATTACTCTCATCTTATCGATATTAAAACAGAAGATTGCTCAACCGGATAATCAGGAATGTGTAAAGTCTAATAATCCTAGAAAACATCAATTCAAGTTCCTGAGGAAGCAATGTAAGGGAGGAAGAGGATGTTTGGCGCAACGGGAAAGCACTTTTGCATATTATCTTTTATGTTTTTATCAGTCTTCTCCTCCAAACAATAATTTTCTTCTTGGCAAAAGAAGCATGCAAGCCACAAGGTCCTGCGGCAAAAAGAAGAGGGTGGAGATTTGCATCTTGCTATAGCAGAAGTCAAGTGCAAGGGAAATGATACCTAATTGGAACTGCTAGAAGTCTTTGACCAAGCGCAATAATTATCTCGCCAATATAAAATTTCAGCTATTCCACTGCTCTGACTCAGATCTGGAAATTCAAGCAGATATGTTAGTTTAGAAGGCCAAGCGTCAATTCAAATAATAATAACCACCATGTTTATCCGCTGACATAATTGGACCGAAGCAAGCGCCACACCGATGCTACCCTAATGATACACAACACACAGGCTTAATAGTAGTGGAAATTAAACCATGGCCTGAAGAAAAGAGTTGAGCAATTAAACCATGTAACAGGAAACTCATGGCATGTGTCTTATGCAACATTGCTATTTCTTATAAACACAAGAAGATCCAGACAAGAAAAACTTTGAAATGAACAACCCAAGCTATGTTGAATGCAGACTTCTCTTTCTTGCAAGAAAATGCCTACTGGCTCAGCAAAAATAACAAGGAAGCTTATTCCCACATGACAAATGGTAAACAACCATAGATGAATCAAAGAAATATGGTAACTTACCAGCTAAATATTCAGGGCCTAATGAGTCCTTCAAACAAATATTGTCCTCCCTAATAAGGCACAACAATCTGCACACTTTAGAATGAAATTAAGTAGAAATATAGATGAGGGAACAAAAAAAATTAGATGTGTGATTCATAGAAAGAGAAGAAACCACACAAGTAGGTTGAAGGAAGAGCTCACCTGGACCTGGCGCTTCACCATAGTTGAGGGCACGTCAACGGCCGATACACTCAATAGAGGGCTTACTTGATTCAAAGAGGAGAGGAGGCGGCGGCCACCGAACTTGCCGCCAGCAATGGCGCAGCTACCCCTCTCGAGTGTGCAGGCCATGGCAGAGAAGAGTGCATCGGGCCAACCAGCAGCGGCTGAAGTTGGTCCTGCCGCTCCGGCCATCCTTCACGGCTGACCGCGCCTCCTTGCTCCTGCTGCTCCAGCCGGCAAACCTCCCTCCACGGCCGACCCCGCTCGCATTTGCTGCTGCACCAACCCTGCTGCTTCCTGATCCGGGCGCCGCTAGCCTAAGCGATGGGCAGACGATGGCGTCCTTCCCTCCCTTGTACCCTCCAAATAGACATGCACTACAAAAAAAAGACACATCCGTGACATTTTGGGCCAAACAAAATTTTTTTTTCTGTCATACATATGACACTTCTATGACGATAATTGTGACAAAACCCGGTATCATCATAGATGTGGTGGGCTCCTACTTCTATGACAAAAAATCATGACAGAAAATGGGCTTTTAAGTCTGGGCGGGCGGAGCCGGTGCATGACATTCTTTGGGCCGTCCATGGTTGAAATAACGTGGTAGAAGCAAGGGGAGGAAAATTTGGGGAGTTGCGATTCACGGTGGGAGGTCGAGGCGGGCGATGCACATTTCTCTTATGCGTCTGCAGCGTGTGTGCAAAGCGTTGGCTCTAAATGAAGCCGGCGGCGTTGGGCTCGCGAACCCGGCGATTGCCTTTGCGAGCTACGATTCTTGAACCCGTGCGATCGATCGATGGTGATTAGCGAACCCGATGGGCGATTCGCCGCTCTGCGCTAAGCGAAGCCGATCAATTGGATGAATAGTGGCGTTAACGGCGGGGGGTTGGATGAGCGATGGCGGTGGCGTTGCCTCTGGATGAATAGGAACCCGTGGTGTGGAGAATTTGGATGAGCGATGAGCGGTGGAGGGGTTGCGTGGAGGGTGGTTGAGCAGGACCCGTGGTGTGGAGGGCTGGATGAGCGGTAGATGGTGGAGGGTGCCCGTGGAGGGGTGGTTGAGCGATGGCCGGTGGAGTAAGCGCCGCGGTGGAGGCTGGATGAATAGGAGCCCGTGGAGGTGGAGGAGGTCGCGGTAGCCGTGGAGGTGGAGGAGGTCGGCGGTGGAGATGGACAATATCTCGTGGAGTCCGTTTTGCGATGCGCCACCCCCCTCCGTTCGACCGTGGCGCTCCAACACAAGTCTGTTTCGTCCGTTTTCTTGATGCGCCACACCTTCGATCAGCGGGACCCCGTTTCGACCGTAGGAGGTCCGTTTAAATCCGTTTGCGGTCGCCACACCCCTCCGATCAGCGGGACCCCCATTTTGAATGTGGCGGTCGAACACAAGGCCGTTGCCTCCGTTGTGCGGACGCCGGAGCCTCGTTCCATCGCTGTTCGTCCAAGCCCTCCGATGAACATGAACACGGCAGCGATCTGTTTCTCCGTTCGACCCGGTCATATGCGTATCGCGATAGGCCTTAGAGACCTGCCCGTATATGCGTGCGTGGTCATATTTTCTTTCTTGCACCCTCGCTGCTATGCGTGCGTGTACATGCTCTGTAGCGCCTCTACTACAACGTGCGGCGCATCTACATCCACCGGTATATATATGCGTTACGTTCGCGACGAATGACAACGCTTCGTGCGCCGACCCGGTGGGTACCGGTATCGAGCACTTCCTTGCGTGCGAAGATGTAGTGGTGGGTCCCGGCGGTCGGCGAATCGTTTTTTTGGGCGCACTTCCTTGCGTGCGAAGATGTAATTGATGGGTCGCGGCGGACGCGGGAAAAGGTTTTTTCGCTTCATCGGTGGCCGTCGGTGGGTCCCGCTGTCGGTGGAGAATAATTATTTTGCGTAATAAGTTCACATCCTTCTTTGCGGTCGTGGACCCGGTATCGACCTCTCAACACGATCCCGTCCGATGGAAGCCATTCCTTGACCACGTTGACCACGCCGTCTTTGAGAGCACCGAGCGGTGAACAACGATGAGGCCTAGGAAGGGGCGGCAGGGCCGGGAAAGCAGCGGCGATGGATGCCGCAGCGTAGAGGTATGAGGATTCACTCGTTCGGCTGCGGTGTGGTGTCATCACCGCGAGAATAACGAGGGGTGTGGGTGCGTAGAGGGATGGCACGGCCAATGGTTGGAGTAGTGGGGGCGGTGAGGCCTCATGGCCACCTGACCCGACCAGGAGGCGAGGAAGCGGCGGCACGACCGGTCTTTGCTTTGGTAGGTGGAGCAAGAAGACCGGAGGTTGAAGAAGCACTACGGCTGTTGGATGGACATCGTCACGATCCTTTGGAGCTAGAATCATTCATATATTGACTAAAGTTGACAAAGGCCTCCGTCGGTCAACTTAGTAGGCCTAAGTCAGCCTCCACCAAGGTTGGTCCCGGCTAGCGGTATTCATTTTTGTCGTAATAAGGAGGCACTTCCGGTGGGTCGGTGGCAGTGAGGGGATGTTTTTTGCGAAATCGGTGGCCTATCTGTGGGTCAGCGGATCGAGGAAGCGTTTTTTCGTGAAATCTGGTGACCCGTCCGGTGGGTCCCTGCTGTCGGTGGAGGAATAATTATTTTCAGCGTAATAAGGAGGCACTTCCTTGCGGTATGCGTGGACCGGTTGTCGGCCTCTCCGCATCTGATACTCTTAGATGGAAGTCGGTCGTTGACCACATTGACCACGCGCCGAAAGCACCACGGCGGTGGGCGGCGGCGTAGGAAGGGGCGACGAGGCCGGGAAAACGGCGGCGATGGAAGCCAGCGGAGAGGAGTATGAGGTTCCTTTGGTTAATTTGCGATGTGAGGCTGCCGTTGCCGCGAACTGGCAGCCGGTGGGAATAGTAGAAGGCGGTGAGGTGTCCCAGCGGCAGCCAACCCGACCACGGGAGGCGGGAGCATGCGGCACGACGGGCGCTGCTTTGGTGGTGGAGCAAAACACCACGAGTTGAAGAAGCACTACTGCCGTTGGATGGCCCTCGTCACGATCCTTTGGAGCTAGAATCGTTCATGTTGACTAAAGTTGACAAAGGCCCCGTCGATCAACTTAGTAGGCCCTAAGTCAGCCTCCACCATGGTGGGTCCCAGCTAGCGAGGGAGTATTCATTTTTGTGCGTAATAAGGAGGCACTTCCGGTGGGTCGGTGCCAATGTGAGGAATGTTTTTCGCGAAATCGCTGGCCCGTCCGGTGGGTGCCAGCGATCGAGAAGCGTTTTTTTCGTGAAATAAGGTGGCCCGTCTGGTGGGTCCCTCTTTGTCGGTGGAGGAATAATTATTTTCTGGCGTAATAAGGAGGCACTTCCTTGCGGCCGCTGGACCGGTATCGGCCTCTCCGTAAAGTACTCTTGATGGAAGTCGGTCATTGACCACGTTGACCACGCGTAGCGAGAGAACGGGCGTGTGAGTGCAGACGACGGCGAGGCCTAGGAAGGGATGATCTTGGGCGGGAAAACCTTGGCGGTGGTAGCCAGCGGAGAGAATCTGAGGTTCTTTGGTTGAGCTGCGGTGTGAGGCTGCCGTCATGCATGAGAACTTGAGGGTGTGGGTGAGTAGAGGATGGCACGGCGGCGGTGGGAGTAATGCTGGCGGTGAGGCCTCCATGGCATCCTGACCCGACCACGGGAGGCGGGAGAGCGTGACCACGACCGTCGCTGCTTTGGTGGTGGAGCAAAGACCGGAGGTTAAAGAAGCACTCTGACCGTTGGATGGACATCATCACGATCCTGCTTGACTAGAATCGTTTATATTGACTAAGTTGACAAAGCCCTTGTGCAGCGTCAACTTAGGAGAATATGCTTCGGTTGGCGGAGAACATATAGCCCATTTACGATTTGTAAGAATGTACAACCCATTTTTCAATTCTAATGGAATTTACTACAGCCCATTTACGGGTTTGTTAAAATTACAACCCAACTTCTAGGTAGGACAACGATTAATAATTTCAAACAACCGCTCAAAACAGAATTCAGAAAAAAATTCCCACATTTTGATGGGATCCCAAATATTTTTATCTGAAAATTCTAGTCAGGTTAAATGTAATTTCAAAATAAAGTTGTATCACGTTAAAATCCAACGAAATATTGCGCGCGCAACAAGTAATGAAATTAAAATTTCCAAATTCCAAAAATAATATATTTTCAAACTAATTATGTGTTTGGTGCATAGTAATTGCCGATTATTATAATTAGATCCCATTTATTATTTCTTAAAGTCCATTTTCTGTTAAGCCTAATGCATACCTCGGAAACTTTGCAGCCCAGTAGGCGGATAACAAGTTGACCGGATATTGTGTACAAGCTATCATTGATTGCATTGCTGATGTTGAAAAAAAGGCACATGTGAATGCAGTACAACCTAACATGGTTACTCAGCCCACATTCAAGGATGCCAAGGCCCAAACAAGGCTTCTGTACAACTTTTTGAAGTCACTGAGCTCAATTAATAACTTAAGAAAAAAGTTAGATTACAGTGGAACCTAATTAAAAGCTGTCACGAGCAAATAAATAATTCAACGGGTCCCACTTGTGCGTGCGCGCGCGCGGTTTGTGTGTGTGTGTGTGTGTGTGTGTGTGTGTGTGTGTGTGTGTGTGTGTGTGTGTGTGTGTGTGTGTGTGAGAGAGAGAGGGAGATAGAGAGAGAGACCCATCGGCCGATGCTCGTAAATACATCTTTCAGCCATATGCATTGCTGATGCTTAGTAAAAACTTATATAGTTGACACAATGATATAGAACATCATAGCACAGTGAACTTGCATACAAAAATTTCATCAGGCGGCACTGTCGGGATGGAAGCGATGGATCGCTACGGGAAGGGCTATGTTGAAACCAGCGAAGTCGTACATAGCGGTTCATCGTCTTTATAAATGGCGGAAATATCTTGAATGTTGTGCAAAAGAAAGCAGACGAACTGACACAATAAGTTACGCTAGCACATTAAGTTGACGTACAACCCTTTCTAAAAAAGTTCGGTACAAAATTAGAACATGTCACAATCAAATGTCTTTGGAATATCGGTGCTTGGACCCATAGCTCGGACTTAACTAGTACTATCGACAAGATTCGGTTGTTACCTCAAATTAGAGCACATCCGGTAGCTAGCCGGCCTCTTCTCCCAAAAAGCGATGGCCTCCGCCGCTTGTGCGATGGGTAGGCCTGTGCCATCCATCGTTCCGAGCAACACGAGGGAAAGTCGGCGTTGACTCTGTAATGGGCGTTGTTGGCGGACCACAGCACCGGCGAAGCGGCAAGACTTCGTTTGATGGATTGACCACTTCTTGACATGCGGACACTCGATATAGGAACATCCCTAACGTGGTCATGGCGGCCTTGGTGGCGACGAATAGTACAACCCGGTTCTGCACGGTCTCTCAACACCAATCACCTTCGGTATGGTGGGCGGCTTCTTCATCCATGCCATAAGCGTCGAGCCCGGTATGCGGAGGAACAAACATACTTACGAGCTCACCTCCAAGGTCGTTGATAAGCTCGTTTATGGACTCGCTGTTCCAAGCACGTCGAAGCATGCCGTAGAAGGTAAGCTTTGTTAAAAACTCAAGCTCAGAGGGCACCGAACCCATCCTGGGTGCCACCGATCAAAGCTCACCAGCGCGCCATCGTAGAACAAACGCCGGGAAGATTCGAACACACGAGTGCGATCGAAAGTTGTTGGAACTGGCGAAAAATCAGCGGTGGCGCATAAACCGACGAGCAAGTCACTTATTTGGATCTTTGTCGCGCAATGCTAAAACTTTGACAAGGTCGTCCGGCGAGGCGGGGAGGCGATCGCCGTTGATGGTTACCACCATCGGCACTTCTTAAACAAGCTGGTGCGTCAAGCGCCGCCATGCCCTTGTTGACGATATGCGGCTTGACCAAAGCGGGGCGGACCTCGGGATCTCGGCTCGGAGATCTGCGTTAACCACCGACATGATAGTGCGCTTGAGTCGAAGGAGTCAGAAGGGATTAGGAGGCGGAGTAGAATCGAGATTCGAGAGGTGGGGAGGCGGGAGACTCGGGATGAAAAGGCATCATGAATTTGAGCACCGCCAATATGCTCTCGGCGCTAAGCGCTGAAAACACAGTGGGCGCCCACATGTCGGCCTAAGTCCTTATTCTTTCTTTTTGGAGAGCGGCCTTTTTTGAGGATCTTTTGAGAGCCGGCCGAGAGTCATAATTGACTGTTTGGCATTGCGTTACTACTCGGCCCATATTCAGCGACACCTCCTTGGCCCAAACAAGTGTACATCATCGAAAAAGCGGTGAGCTCAAATTATATAACTTGAAAAAAGGAGATATACTCGAACAGGAGAATGGTGATGCCCTTATTTAGCCCACGATAGTTCGAGACAATAAGCAGTTCAAACAACGATATATACAACATTCAAACACGACTAGTGACTACTCTTGACATAAGCGGTAAGACATGATAGTTCATAAGTCTTACTACACCACCAAAGCGTACCCATCTGCGGCCTTTCAGGACTCGTGATCCGGACAAGAATGACATTCTAAGCGAAGCAACTATTACATAGAAAGAGTGACATAGGCGAGGATGACCAAATGACAAGGAATATGCATAACAAAGAAAGAACAACCCATCCGGAACCAGCGGCAAAGACAACAAAGTCATTGAAGAGATGATCCAACACCATCATAATTTGCAGCCCGCTTGACGACGGTGATCCGGAGACACGATACTCCACCCTTCGATGCAACAACCCAATTACCTATCAACTTTGAAGGCTTGAACCACATCACTACTGTCTCAATTGAGACATCCAAGGATCAAAGTTAATCCGGATGCCTTTGTTATTCTCACCTTCTTTTGGCTGCGGTACGTGTCGTTGACAATCGGGGGGTATGCTCCCGAACTCCTAGGGCTCGCCGTGTAGACCTGATTTTCCATAGCAAGCAGAGCCTCTCTGCCATCAAGGTCCTTGCCAGCGGCGATCTCAGTTAATCGGATAATTGAGTTCGAAAGCGAGAGAGTGTGAACCAAGGCTGTTTACCGCCTCCAACTAAAAATCCTAAAGGCCCCAACAAGGTGGTATCCTGCTCATAGGCGTAACAACCCTTGTCCGGATACTCACGTATTACGGTGCTTGTATCTGATGGGGTTTTGCAATATAACTTTCGGCTCATGTGTCAGAATGATCATCGAGTCTTTGCCGTCATCGATCGAGTGAGGAACGGTTGTGCTTCCTGTTTTTGGCAAAGGTGGTGTAATTACAAAGGCGATGGCTGTAGGGACACTACATCATATCAAAAAGGACAGGCATTGTTAATGTAAGATCAGCATTGTTTAGAGTATGAGTAGGATAATGCAAGAAACAGCATTGATATGTCCCTATTGGAGCTGGGAAGAAAATCTGAGGAAATGTATCTTTGGGTTTGAAAATATATAAGTGCCATGCATGGTTATACTCATGTTATCTACATAATCGATTCTTCACAAGAAACTACCATGTCATGCATGTTATGTAATCATGTTACATCCTCACAAACAAATTCTTCAAGGTAACTAACAGACCATGCATTGTTATATACTCGTGTTACGTGGGCAAATTTTTGTGAGGATATTATTCTAGTCCTTGATTCTTTGAAGAAGCGAATATAGGTATGTACACATGGTAAGCATTGCATGATTTCACTACTTCCAAATATAGAGTTCTCCATATGCACATTTACTTCCCTAATGTATGGTTAGATGAAACCAATAGTGTGGTGCATGTTTCTACATCATGAAAATGAGGAAACTAAAATGGCCATTGATACACACTCATATTTAGTAGTAGTATATAGATTACTGTAAAATAAGGATAATATCCATATATTCCTAACCGTTTGATTATTCAGGGTACAAATTGGCTATAATGACATGGTCACAATCACATGAATTAACTCATTCCAAATATAGCTGATTTACGGCGTCTCTAATATATTGCCATAGTTCTACTCAAATTCTACTCAAACAGGGATATGCCAATCATCAAAAAAGTTCAAAGCGGTGTCGAGGCGTCATCATTAACATGAGGCGGAAACAACTTACGCGCCGTCCGGCAATACGTGGTGCCATCTGCTTTGTCGTCGCGTAGATGATGCCATTGTGTTCAATAGCATCACGAAGTGTGTATCGGCTTTGCGATGATCCTTTGTGAGCGAGTTGTCTCTAGCTAAAAAGGCACGGCATAAAGATAAGCGAGTCAGCGGTCGAACAAGGCAATTAGCTTGAAGTCTGCGTAATTCGCATGTCGTGTGGGTACTTGGCGATTACATACGCAAAACAAGGTCCGTCAATTGGCGTAGTAATCTAGATGACTTGGACCGTGATGGTAATACTCTATATAATCCAGCGGAGGAAGGATAATCTCATGGGAGGTCTAGAAGTTCACGAGCACCAACTTTTACCGTCTTCTCTGAAGGCAGCCATCGATGGGAGTTCATGCCAACCCGGTACATACACCAAGAAGTTTGAGGCGATGGTGATCGGATCGATGTCGAGGAAATGATGTCTGGCGACACACTACATACCTACAACAGAAGTTTGGCTAATGGAGATCGGATTGAAGTCGAGGGCATCATATGCGCCTCCGTATCATGGTGAGCCAATCTCGCAAGACCGGATAGCGACAAGCAGGTTGTCTTGAAAAGCTTAGGCCTCGCCCGGCGATGGCGTGTGCATGTCCCTCGAGCATGCAGCCAGCCTCGGGCGGTCGACATATCCATACCACGAACAACGAAGGTCAAGGATGTCCTTTGGGAGATTGCTCAATCGCGGCTCATATGGATCTTTGCTTGGTTCGCGTTCGGCCATGGTGGAGTTTGGAAGGGCTTGATTTATGGGGAGAAGGATGTCGGTCTTTGGGCGGCTAGCGAGGAATAGTGGTCTTGGGGGAGGCGAGTGAGGCGGCGGTACAGGGAGCGCAGTGAGATGGAGCGGAGGCGGAGGCGAGAGAAGGAGATGGAGATGGAGTGGTGCTATGGGAGGCGGAGAGGATCTGAGGCGAGCGCGAATGTCTTTGTCTGTGGCGATGACAGTGCCTGATGCTGAGGTGAGGTTGACTTTGGTAACAGAACATGCCGCCTCGCTGGACTAGTGTCGGTAGCGAGGTGTTGTCACTTCCTTTGTGAGGACGGATGAATAGTATTTTGACCATCAAGTGTACCACAGTTGTACTACTACTACTACTACTACTACTACTACTAGTAGGAACATGAGTACTCCAGTATTGTATAGCGAAAATAGGTCTCCCGTGCTAGCATGCCTGTTCACTTCATCGTTCAGGTATCATTCATATTGCTAGCAGAACCAAATTCTCGTGCATGCCCAATCAACGCCCTGCCGCGATGCATGCAGTGGTCGTTCTAGTGCATCAAGGATGGCATGCAGATCGTTCCACACTTGAGAAGAGGAAAAATGGAAAGGTAGAATCGGCGAGAGGAAGGGAATCTTTGGCTAACGAAATTGGGAGGGATTGGCGGGAAGTTAATGCTCCACGCCTAAAGGTTTTGGGAAATCCTGATTTTCATAAGGTGACTTATACTCACCTAAACAGAGGGAGTATTCCTTAACCAGAGAATGTTGTGTCTCCCACTCACGGGGTCAAAAAAACATCCTCAGTCTACCCGCATAGCCTTTTCATTTAGTCTACCTAGCCGTCTAATCAACTGCCTGCATGCCACTTCTCCCATTTACTTCTCCATCGGGAACCGATTCGCCTCGGCTTCTTCACCTCCCCTTCGTCTTCATTTGCATCCAAACCCCACTGCGTTCACATTGTTTTAACCTCTGTAAATAATCATCTACTACTTCAGTTAGACTATCCATCTAATCCTAATTCTCCAAACCATAGCCCTCCGTTCCAGCGGTTCCAAATGGCGAAAGAGATCGAGATGTAGGTTTTTAGCGTCCAACATGTCCTCGTCGAAGGCTCGATGGGCATAGTTGCCACCGTCACCGTCCACCCAAGGGTTGTTCGGCAGTGGATCAACAATGTATCCAACTCCCTCAAAAAGGTAGAGGCGAGGTCATCGGTCTCAGCCGAGTACACGGCGTGCCCACAGGAAGATCTAGCGCACCGCCGTCCTTCAGTTGTGCCTCGAAGATGATGTTTTGGTGTACCACATCATACACTCGTCCTCCATACCAGGTGAGCTTCATGATTTCTTGTCTCGGGAGGATGTATACTTCTGTGGGGCATCCATCGAAGGGGACAAACAGAAGCTGGAGCGGTACAACCTTGATTTGAAAAGCATCGCTGACCTACAAACCAGAATCAAAATTCCTGTAGAAGATTGTGCTAAACAGACACCATCCCTATTCGACGTAGCAAATTTTGTGCTCGGTACAAATCTTGAGAAGGGTGGCGAGGCGGTGGCATTAAGGTAAATGCGGATGGGAGAATTATACCTCGGCGTCTGGCGGATAAAATATGCTGCCATCGATGCTCGTGTGAGTTTCGAGATAGCTACAAGGTCCAAAGAGCTTGTTGCGAAGCCGTCTCCCACATAGAATGAGAACAAGAAGAAGAAGAAGTAGTAGAAGAATAAGAAGAAGAAAACGCTGCACCCGCAGGAGGGCATTATGGATGGATGAACTATTTCCTCTCTTGTAAAAAAAATTATTCCCTCTCGGTGTATATTGATATAGATGGACTATTTCAATGGTGTGCATGTCTTTGGAACAGAGTAGTAGCATGGGTCCGCTTGACTATAAGGAACTATTTATCCGCATATATAGCTTTCTCTGCTACTCCTTCCAGTGATCGGTATATAGTGCATGTGTCCATAGACATGACAGCTTGTCCATGGAAGTTCAACTACGGCGACCATCACATTTCATCTCGCGATTCCCACGACGCCTCTCCAACCCACGGCACCACGCCCCTCGACGTGCGCCTCACCCCTCTCGGCCGCACCGCCCCTCTGCCTTTGTGTGCATGACATGTGGGCCACCTAAAATGCGGCGAGCATCAAGTTTCTACAGCCACCCTTGATTCCCACGGCCGCTCGAATCCATGAAACCACACGTTGTCGTGGGCTTTTGTGGGAGCACACGAGCACCTATGGGGCGAGGGCCCTTACAGTACAGCAAGGGGCGGAGGCGCACAAAAGCGGTCGAGGTCGGCGAGATTTACCCGGCCGGAGCTCTCGGGAGATAAAACTCCTCTGCTGCTTTGTGTTTGTATTTGCACTTGCTTGAGGCGTGGAGTGCAGCGGTGGTGTCGAATGAACCCGAACCTAGCTGCGGAACGAAATTCCCAACCCTTCTCGTGCGCATGGGCCTCCTTTCTATAGTCTAAAGGGTGGCGGCAGTGCTGGCGTGAAAAGAGGGGGTAGAAAGGTAAGCATAAGTTGGTACAAGCTGCTACCAAAGTGTCCCCTACCAAACTCGTGGCGGGGACAAGGGCATTTAATGCCGTCCGGTCGCTAACGATGCAAAGGCGACCGTTAGGGCGCCACCAACCCGCCCACGATGGCCTCCTTGTAAAACCGCTTGCCACCTCGCACCGCATGGCTGCCTGACGCCTCGCCACGTGTACAGGATAGTCTGGGGTGACCGTCCTTGGATGCTTGCTGGAGCTTGGAGTGCGAGTGGCAGCCTTGCGCGACAGCGTCTTGCCGTTGCCGTTGTCTTATCGCACCGGTGACTTGCCGCCCGCCGAGCCTTGCCGGGGCGCTTGCAGGCGTCGCGGCAAGTTTCTAGAATGCCTTAGATGGCCTTCGGCAAGCTCCTCTTGCGGGGTCTTTGTCCTTCCGGCAAGCTCCTCTTCCGGGGTCTTGTCCTTCGGCAAGCTCCTCTTCTTGGGGCCTTGTCTTCTTAGTTAACACTTTGTTCTTGAATGGCGATAAATAGGGATGACGGAGGATCTTGGCGGGCGCCCGGCAAGCCTTGTCATGAGAGCCTTCTGTTGCCGTGCACAAGTTAAGACTACTAAGGTACCCTACTTTAGTACAGCAGCAGAGCCCGGGCTGGGCCATACAGTGCAGTGCAGCTGTTGGGCGGCCCAATATAATCACATAGGCCAGCGGCACAGGGCCAAACCGAATCCTCCGTATCCCTTTGCGTCCCCTCATAGCAGCCACGCATCGATCGCGGCGTTGTGGGAGGCGTGGGTGGCGTCGCGTGATTTTCAGCGTCCACCCCGTGATCATGGGGGCGAGGTCACCTCATCTGTCGCCTCGGTTCTGCATCCCGCCACAGGCTCCCATGCACTCGGGGTGTGCAGGCGGAGGTGGAAAGCGAGCCGTCGCAGGCGGAGGCGGAGGTCGGCCCGACTCCTGCTCTTCCCGTGCTCTGATTCTTGGCCAGGCGGAGGCCCCACCTCGCTCCTTTAAGAAGGCGAGGGAGGGCGAGAACCACTTTTCTCATCTTCTCCTTTCTTGACTTCTGTTCCCCTTTCTCTCATCCGCCATGGAGAAAGAATCCTGATCCTTCATCGGTGGTGGCGGTGTGCAGCAGACGGTCATCCTCCTACCCCGTGTCAGTGGTGGCGAGCCGACCACAAGGGAAAAGGAGCGAGTCGGCGAGGTCGGCGGGGAAAGGCGGGAATGGCGGCGCGTCGGCCGCCTCCGTGGCCAGTTCCTCTCCCTCCCGGGTCCATCTGAGGGGCGACCCTTGCGAGTTCTTTGTCGAACTCGCTGGCGCCTCGTCGTCGCCTCGGCTTCAGCTCCGTTCTGAGCCGATGGGCGAGACGCCCGAGGGGCGAGATTGCGCATGAGGGTGTGGGATCGGTGACGCGTGTCGTCGTGTATCCCGGCCCCTAACGTGATGTATCTTGATCGAGGTGGAAGGCGTTCGCGCATCCTGACTGACGGCGGGGTTTACCCTCCATTTTAAGTTAATGGAGGCGACCTCCTCTCGTCAAGGTCTTGAGGGACTCGGCACTCGGGCGAGATCTTTGCGTGGATAGCTCCTCGATGGCGAAGACTCCCCTAGGCGAGTGGCGAGGAGGAGGCGACATCGGCAAGCGAGGCGGCCGGGCCCGACTAGGCACCAGGCGTCGCCTCGTGCGTCCTTGGCGACCCCATCATCCGGGTCGTGGCCCCTTGAACTCCGGTGCGTCTCCTTGGCGGTGGCGTGGGGAGGCTGCGGAAGGAAGGGCGGCGGCAAGGCCGTCAAGTCGAATCTGAGGCGTGGTGCCCTCGGCAGCGTGGTGATGTCCTGCAGCTCCGTCTTCAAGCTTCTGCTTCAGCGCCGCCATCACCATCCAGCCTTGGACGGCTCTGGGATGTTCTCTTGGTGTCTTCGCTTTGTGGTTCGCCTAAGCGCCCTTTTGCCCTCCTCGCCTCCTTGACCTACCTCCACGAAAAAGAGGGGTAGGAAAAGGATTCTGAGCATCTTATCTTTTTAATTTGTAAGCCTTGGACCTTAGCTGCATTTAAAACTTGTAATCCTCTCTTTCATGTTTTTCATCCTTTATGGTTTGTATGCAGTGGGATGTTTTTAATGGAAAAGGAAGCTTGCTATGTTATATCCTTTTCTTGATTCTATGCCTTGTATGTTTTTACCCTATGCTTTGAGGAACTTGCGGCGCAAGCACTCTTCCAGTCTGGAACATCGACAACTTCTTTGGCGGTCTTTGCCGGCAAGAAACCTTGTGAGGAGCTAGTTACTAGCACTTGTATTGTTAGCGGACTCGAAAACAAATCAAAGGCGCAACTTAACTCGACGATTCTCTAGCATAGGTTTTTCATACAAAACACGATCGTTCAAGAATATAACCCGCGTTCCCGGTCCATAAGAGGATGCATGATGAGGACGAAAAACTTATCGATATCGCGGCCCGGCAACTCGGCTTGCGGGGATGAATCTTAATTACTCGCGGCCCGGGAACTCGGCTTGCGGGACCAGTGCGGCGCACCTTTCTTCTCTTTCCTTGTCCTTTGTTATTTTAGTTATGAGAACAACTTAGTCGATTACGCGACAAGTTACTTTTGTAATATAACTTTGTCTGGAAGCGCGCTTGCTCGTTATATCCTTTACTCTATTACATCCCTTGTATGTTTTACCCTCGCTTTGAGGGACTTGCGGTATAAGCACACTTGCTGAGTCGGAACATCGGCAACTTCTTTGAAGGTCTTGCCTCCGGCAAAAACCTTATCGAGACTAGTTGCGCGCACTTGTATTGTTGAAGCGGACTCGAAACAAATCAAAACAACTTATGCAGTAGATTCCTCAGCGCCTGAGTTTTCCATACAAAACGCAGACGTTCAAGGAATATAACTTAGAAATTTAAAAGCTGATGTGCTCAAACTTTGGCAACAACTTTTACATGCTTTGTGTTAAGCAAGGCCATACTTCTTTGAGCGGCCGCCGGTCCACACGCATCCTCTCCCTCTCAAAGCTTACGGCGTTAACTGCGGCTATGGTAGCGCGCAAAGCTTCTTTGTGTGGCAGCTCGTCTGCAGCCTGAAGGCGATTTACCTCGAGGCAGCGCGCGTCATCTTGCACCATTGCTCTTGCTCTAACTCATCATGGCGACCACTCGAGGCAATCCATATCTGAGGAGAGGGGCGAGAATGTCGAGCCCCAGACGAAAATGGCGAGGATAAAGGGATTGTTTGGAGAGCTTGAGCGGTTGATGTATCTGTTTGGAGTGGGCCTTGCGCTTCACACTTGGTTACTTGTGCGTTGCATCTGGAGAGGCTGTCGGCCAAAGAAACCTTGGGAAAGCTTTGCCGGCAAGTGCTCTTCTTGTAATGTGGTGACCACATATGCCTCCATGTATCTCCGTCGGCAGCTCTGTCCTTCTTCACGGAGATGCACTTCAATTTCCTCCGTTGAATCTTCTTACATGCAGTATGTCATCGACAAACTGGTACATACTTGATAAGCGGGCTACTTTCTACGCTTCTTCTTGCTCCTCGGGAAGTTCTCTGTCTGAAGGAAATGGACTATCTGTTGTGCCCATGTTGGAGCTTGCGGCTCGACAACAAGTACTAAAGGCGCCAAATCTTTGCTGAGAACATCCGCTTCTCGGCAGAATCTGGGATCCTCCGGGCGTGATGCTCCCGGCAAGCGTGTCGGGACACAGCTTGTCGGGAGCGTCTGCTTCAACAAAACAAGCCCTAGGGCTTGTCGGAGCAGACTGCTCCTCAACACTTTCTGTGTTGATCCTGGGGACCTTCTTGGCGGCGGCTTCGGGGAGCTCTGCCGAAAAGTAGCCGCCAGTAACAAACTTTCTCTTCTTGCTCTGTCCAGTTGATGGTGTTACAGATGGTTGAGTCAGCTTGAGCACAAAAATCCCTGGTTCCACAGGCAACTTAAGTGCGGCACATTTTGACAAGCCATCTGCAATGTCATTCTGAGCTCTTGGAACGTGTTCCATCTGCAGGCCGTCAAAATGTTCTTCTAGCTTCCTCACTTCATCAATGTAGGCTTCCATCAACGGACTCTGATAATCTTTGTTAACTTGGCGGACGACAAGCTGCGAGTCACCCCGACAATAAGCTTTTTGATCCCAAGTTGATTGTGATCTGAGTCGGCAAGCAAGCCTTCATACTCTGCGATATTGTTTGTGGCTTGCTCCTTGGGAAAGTGCATTTGGATCACATACTTGAGGTGCTCTCCGGTGGGTGCGACAAGTAATACGCACTTTGCGCCTTGCTGCGAGAAGGCGCCATCAAAGTACATGATCCATTCTTTGCTCGCTTCCTTAGCGGGATGCTCTTCTCGGAGTTTCTTCATCGGTGTTGGCGTCCACTGCTATGAATTCTGCCAATGCTCGGCTCTGGATAGTTGAGGTACTCTCAAACTTGAGGCCAAAGCTTGCAGTTCAGTGCCCACTCGACAATCACGCATGTTATACGGATTACTGCGCATTATCCTCTTCAGCGAGCGGTGACAAGCTGTGATCTCATGTGCTTGAAAATAATGGTGCAACTTCCTCGAGGCCATGAGAAGGCGAAAAGCAACCACACACAGTACCTTGATCTAGCCCCCTGAAGGGCCGACAAAATAAAGCTGGTATTTGCACCATCTTCTTACATTTCTCTTAAGCAAGCTATGCAGGTCCATCCTTGCGGAGCGAACTTGTCGAAGCCCCAGCTTGTTGCTAGATTAAACTTGCATGATTGTTAGCTCATCATCGCCTCCCTCTCCGCCTTCTTGCAGCACTAACCACTTGATTGGTTGCCGCGGATATAGCAACAACTTCTCTTGTGGCTTAGGTGCGACAAGTGTCGGAGTGGAGGATAGGTATCTATTCAAATCCTGCTTGCGCGGCCTCCGCTTCTGAGTCCATTTCATTGGACCTGCCTTTTCAAAATTTTGAAAAATGGCGAGTAGCCTTCAGCGGAACTTGGAAATGAACCTCTCGAGGAAGCGACAACACGGCCGGCAAGTCTTAGCACATCCTTGGCGCTTTGGTGCTTCGATCTGTTCAATGGCTTTGATCTTGTCGGGATTGGCCTCGATCCCATTGAGATACAAAGAATCCGAAGAAGCTTGGGAAGGAACTCCAAACCGCACTTCTCGGGATTCAACTTGAGGTTGATCTGCTTGTGATTTGCGAAGGTCTCGTCCAAATCTTGGATCAAAGTTGCTCTGTCCTGCTCTTGACCACTATGTCATCCATGTATGCTTCTACATTTACGTGCATTTGTGGCTCAAAAGCATGGTGACTACTCTTGCAAATGTTGAACCGGCATTCTTTAGTCGAAAGGCATCCGTACAAAGCGATGCGTGCCACATGGAGTAATGAATCACGGTTTCTCTTCATCCTCTTCCTTGTCGCGGCGCGGGGGTCTATCTCCTTGCATTGCTTGGCCTTGCTTGGCGCCCTCCCCGGCGGGAAGCTTCTTGCGGATCCTCCGCCACCTTCCGGGCCTTCTCCTTGTCATGGCGCTCGTATTGACTTTGTAGCTCCGCCATCTGCTCAACTTTCTTGCAGGCTTGGAGGTCATGGCCCTTAGTGCGGTGGATCTTGCAATATTGCTTGCGAGCCGTCACTGCTTGTCGGCAGTCACCACGGCCCCTTGAGTCACCCGGCTTTGGCCTTGTCGAGCCGCCTCCATTCGGAATGCTCGACAACTAGCACATCCTTAGCCTTTCTCTTTCTATTATTCCATCCCCGGTTCTTCTTCGCTGGGGCGGTATCCTCACTGTCAGATCCCTCGGCTCCTGCGTTCTCTCAGGATTCTCCTCCCTCCTCGGCCGTGCACACTTAGCCGGCTGGCGTATAGCTCGTGACATCTCGATCTTGCACATGCCATCTCCTCCCTCATCCTGCTGATTCGCGTTCGATGGAGCGGCGATAACCTTGGCAGGAAGTCAGGCGTCTGGGATATTCGGCGCACTGGTTGAATCTCTGTATGTACTTGCGGGGTTCTCCTTCTTCTGGGCTAGCGAGATGAAAGTCGCTCTCGACCATGGGGTTTGTGGCACTGTGAAAGGCACCGACAAAGCTGATGGCGAATCGCCCATGAAGAGATGGAGTTGTCGGCAAGTGCATGAGCCAAGATCGGCGTTGGGCTTGAGCACCGGCGGGAAGTAGTTGGCGAGGATCTTCTGCGTCGCGTCCCGGCAGCTGTCTTTGCGATGGTGTAGGCGGCGAGGAACTCCGATGGATGTATCCTTCCGCCGTACTTCTCGAATGCGTCGGCTTGAAGTTCTTGGTCTTGGGCCCTTTGGACTTGCCGCAGCTCACGGGTGAGCAGGGCTGACTGCGGCGTCTGACAAGTCGCTGGTTCCCTGGCGCATGCATATCGACGATGGGCCCGGTAGCTGGTCGGATTGGCGCGCGCTTCTCTTCTGCGCTTCGATCACGAGCACGAGTGTCTTTGTGTCATCGTTCTTGGAGAGCGTGGCGTTGATCGCGGCTGACTCGCGGGTCCGATAATGGTGGAGTCGGCGTCGAGTTGGCCCGTGAGTCGGCGACCTTAGCCTTGGGCGGGAGTGCGGTGGTAGCACCCGGCGGTCTTATCGCCACCGGCTTCGCTGAGTGTCTTGCGCGGCTTCGGCGTGCTTTCGTTTGCGGGGCTTGTCGGTGTTGGCGAAGCCAATGAGGCTATAAATGGTGGCCCTCGATCGTCGATCTTGTCCGGCGGGAGGGTAATCTAAAACAGGTTGGGCTCGGGCGGCGCTTCCTCTGGAGTCTTGGGAGGCGGTAGCGGCGGCGAGTCGCGGGACATGCTCAAACTCCTGGTGTTAGAAGGGCAACATCTCGCCCGAGCGACCGCCTTTGCGCTTGTGCCCGGCGTGTTGGCGTACATGTTGGCCTTGAATGTCCCGCGACCCACCAACAGGCCTTGTTCCAGCGAGCACGGTGCTAGGGGCACCGTGGCGTTGTCGATCTTACACCTCACGAGAGGAGTGCGGCGGATGTCTGAATCTTTGAACCTTGTGGGGCCTTGTCCTTGGACGGGTGGCGATGTGAGTCCCGCCGCGGCGCCAGCTCCTCCCGGCGTCCACTCCTCCGCCCGTTTGCTCGGTGGTGGTAGGGCGATCATGAGCCGGGCGGCCACCTCGAAGTCTTCTTCTTGGTGGCATGTTGATGAAGATGTTGATGTAAGCGAGAGACGGATCGAGTTCGCACAACCTCCGCGCCCCTACTGGCGCTCAAAGATGTTGTGGGCTTTTGTGGGAGCACGAGCACCTATGGGCGGGGGGCCTCTGGTCGACAAGGGGCGGAGGCGCTAAAGCGGTCGAGGTCGGCCGGGGATTTTACCCAGCTTGGAGCTCTCAGGAGATAAAACTCCTACTCCTGCTTTGTGTTTGTATTTTGCACTTGCTTGAGGCGTGGAGTGCAGCGGTGGTGTCGAATGAACCGAACCTAACTGCGGAACCGAAATTCCCAACCCCTTCTCGTGCGCATGGGCCTCCTTTTATTGTCTAAAGGGTCACCGACGGTGTGGCAGCGTAGAAAGAGGGGTAGAAAGGTAAAAGCGTGGGTTGGTACAAGCTGCTACCAAGTGTCCCTACCTAACTCGCGGCGGGGGACAAGGGCATTTAATGCCGTCCGGTCGCTAACGGTGCAAGGCGGCCGTTAGGGCGCCACCGACCTCCACGATGGCCTCCTTGTCGACCGCTTGCCACCTCGCACCGCATGGCTACAGCGCCTCGCCACGTGCTGCAGGATAGTCACGGGGTGACCCGTGGATTGGATCTTGTTGGAGCTTGGGTGCGAGTGGCAGCCTTGCAGCGACAAGCGTCTTGCAGCGGCGATTGTCTTGTCGCACCAATGAGCTTGCCGCCCGCAAGACCTGCGAGGATCTTGCGGGGCATCGCGGCAAGTTTCTAGAAGTGCCTTAGTCGGCCTTCGGCAAGCTCCTCTTGCGGGGTCTTTGTCCTTCGGCAAGCTCCTCTTGCGGGGTCTTGTCCTTCGGCAAGCTCCTCTTGCGAGGCCTTGTCTTCTTAGTTAACACTTTGTTCTTGAATGGCAGTAAATAGGGATGACGGAGGATCTTGGCGGGCGCCCGGCAAGCCTTGCCGCGAGACGCTGCGACTGCCCGTGCACAAGTTCGGGGTACTAAGGTACCCCTACTTTAGTACACCGACACACGTCCCTCGACCTGCGGCTCACCCCTCTTAGCCCCCTTGCCCTCTACCTTGGGGAGCATTACATGTGGACGGTCACCTATCGGGTCCACATATTATTGACTCAAAGGTAGGTGTAGTAAAGCTGGCTGAAGCTTAGTCGGCGTCCACTGAGGAAATGTAACTCTGCGCGAGGGCTTGTGGTGCTCCTGAGCGAACTTGTGCCAAACTTGAGATTTGTTTCTTTACTATACATGCATAGCGATTTAATGGACATTGTAATCTCAACATGTGATGGGAAGCTCTAAATTTGAATTTGAAACTTATAAAATGAAAAGATTCAAAACAAATAAAGCGGGAGAGAGGAGTATATCGTGCGATGTGTCCCATAACAAATAAGTCCCTGGTTTGTCACATAAAGATCACGGTTAGAAAGGAGAACAACGTCTTCCTACTCAAATGCGGCAACAAATCGGTATTGCAGAGCGGCATGGTCCGCCTTTGACCGCCATGTGCAAGGTTTGTGCTATCTTTTATTCAATCTCACCGTGGTTCCATCGTACCAATTCATGCGGTGGCCCGTTTCATGGCTGATCCCAATGTTGGACAAAGGTTCTACGGGAACGGTGTGACCATTGTAAATGTTGTGCAAATTGATGTTGGTACCCTCCCATACATATGCAAGCCAATCTCCGCTCGCTTGCGAGCCTAGTACGTAAACGATGGGCGGGGAGAATTAGGAAATGGACACGAGTAGTCTTTGAATGCATTTACTCGTGATCAAACTCATCTTACACGCTCGCCGGAGGAAATCAAGTGCCCTCGATGTCGGCATCTCAAGGCGTCAACTTGCAACTTCTGACCATGCCGCTGGAGAAGACCCCAAGGAAACATCCTCGTGCGTTCCACGGAACATCAAGATGCATTTGTATGAGTAGTTTATCTTGTGAGAGAAAAGGATGAGCGAGGAAGGCCTCTAGAGATAGAGATGGACACTACTACTACCAATGTCTTTGGCCGTGCGTTGCAATGGATCCAAACTAGTAGAATAATACTTGTTCACGTGCTTGAGATATAAACACTCTAGTTTTGATATACATGTGTCGCGAGAACCACGACAGCTTGTCCATGGAAGTTGAACCACGGTGACCATCCGTTTCTTGTTTCTACCTTTGCCACACCCACACGATTCCCATGGCGCGCTCCAACCCACGGCACGGCGTCCCCGGCGTGGACATGGATCCTCGGCGTGGCTATCAACGCCTTGCCTGCCTTTCCTTGACGACAGGTGGGACCCGCTTATGGGTCACACATGTCGATCAACAAAATAGTAGGATTGTTCGTGCCCTCATCCCTCTCGGCCCCGCTCCTCTGCCTTTGTGTGCATGACATGCGGGCGGTGGCTGCTGCGACCATCAACTTTCTACCACAGACACACCCGATTGGGCGCGGTTTACTGCTCGCTGCGTGCTCGATCCATACTCTCGCACCATCGAATTTTCATCCAGCGGCTATGACACATTTCGTCCCGGGCATTAATCCTCAGCTGGAGTACTTATGTACTACAAGTAGTACCCGCCGGTGTGGCCATCTACGCCTCGTAGCGCCCCGACGCCCAGCTGTGGTACCCTCGCCATGGCATGCCACCACCGGCCGGTTCATCTTGAACGAGTGAGTCGCGAACCACGCCACCACCATGAGAATGACCGTGGGCGGCCGCATTTAAGGCCCACATGTCATTGACTCATAGGTCGAGGCGGTCCGTGGGCCCAGAAGAAAATGTAACTCCAGGTGGCCTTGTGGTGCTCCATGATCTGAGTCGTGCCAAAACTGGAATTTGTTTCTTACTACTACTAGTACTACTAGGAAGGTATACGTGCATTGCACGCATGAGATTCTGGTGGTTTGTGCGTTATGCTTCTACGTGTGGAGTTTTCTGGATTCTAGCATGTGGCAAAATTTGGTGGAATGTAAGGTTAGGCAAGTTTGATTAACTTAGGTGAGTGTTTGGTTCAAGCCACACCTTAGGCAAGCCACACTGGCCCCACATGACATACACACAAAAATGTGGCAAGATTCCCTTAGGCTTGCCAAGTTGTGGCAAAATTTGGTGGAATGTAAGGTTAGGCAAGTTTGATTAACTTAGGTGAGTGTTTGGTTCAAGCCACACCTTAGGCAAGCCACACTGGCCCCACATGACATACACACAAAAAATGTGGCAAGATTCCCTTAGGCTTGCCAACTTGTGGCTCTAATTTTGAACAACTTATTAATAACTTTGCCTGGGCTTAGTTGTGGCAAAGTTAGTCATGAATTAAGTTTAACTATGGAGTCTTCTAGATTATACATGTGGCACAATCTGGTGGATGATATCCAATGGCCAGTAGTGCTCGGATTTGCCATCTTTGTACCGTCGGATTGGCTTCATCCAACGACCAACTTTCAAAGTTTTTCACACACTATATAGGGGGTATAGATATAGATGTGTCGGTACGTTGCAATGGATCCAAAGTATATATATTTAGTGGAGTGCACTCTAAACACATTATCTATTTATTTTTCTCTAACCTTCCGTAGCCATGCAACCAAGCCACATAAGCTTCATGGGTGCCCCCCACATCATATTATTCATACTATGTTAATTGAAAAAAAGATAAATCACCCAAAACAAGATCTTCCCATTTTTTGTTCCTACGATGTTGTGCCGTGCACGTATCTACTAGTTGTATAGTGGTAGTACTAGTAATATAATAGTATTAGGAGTACAAACTTGGTAGGAGTGGTACTAATACGGAATGCTCCTACTCTATCAACGAGCCCCGTCTGACACAAAATTTCTTGGCTTCCATGCTACAACTAGATCTTCCCCTTGTTTCTATTTTCCAACCCGGCGGCGGGAGGGGTGTCGGTTTGCTCAACGGGCGGTCCCACATGAAAGTGCAAATGCTAGGCTGTAGGCAACACGCCTTCCCTAAGCTATGTGTCATGCCGGATGGGACGTGTTGTACTCCCGATTCCCGGGAGTGTGGGGGTGCGACGCGAACGTGGCAGGCCTTTTCCTTTTACTAGCAATGTGCCTGTGCGTTGCGACAGATCCAAAGTAGTAGAATACTAGTATTTGTTCACAAACTTGAAAGAAATCACTATTGTTTTGATATACTCCTAATATATTACTCCCTCCGTACCTAAATATTTGTCTTTTTTGAGATTTCAAATGGACTATCACATATGGATTATATAGACATATTCTAGTGTTTCTAGCAAGATGCCCGCGTTGCGAAGTTGATGGAAAAGGTAAGCACAACTTATAAATTGGCGGATGGAGTACTAGTTACGATGATGCATATAATTAAGCAAAGGGATCGCACATGTCGGTATTATTGGAGCGAGAATGCAACAACACAATAAAATTAAGGCCATGATGATCACGATCGCGATGGTGGATTCTGAGAAGCGGGAAGAAAGATGGATCCACGAGCGTCGACCTCGTCCTCCTCAACTTAGTCGCCGGGACCTTTGTCCGTGGCTAAGGCGGCGGCTTTGCGGTGGTCGAGTGCTTCTCAACAAAGGCATCAAGGCTTCCGGCCGGTTGAGGAAAAGGCCAGCGTCGTGGCGTCCTCACTAGCCTTGTAGATACTGTGTACCGCGATTTGTTCGTACTGCGTGGATGTGTGGGTCGGCGAATTCTTGCATGGCGGCGCCTCGCGTGGCGCGACCTCGGTGGACATTCTTCGTGGCGTCGGAGCGATCGCGAGGCCACCGATTGCTTGAAAGAGGTTCGGCCATGGAGGCCGATTAGGGTGGCGAGCAATGAGGAGCCGGTAGCCTTGTTTGGAGAATCTGGCGATGTCGTCCGCGAGCTTCTTGAGCAGTGAACTTGTTCTGGTGGCAGCGATCATCTGGTCAGCGAGAGTCGTAGTTGGCATCGATGGCGACCATCCACCGGCTGTCTCAACACCGTCTGGAGGCGATCCTCGGCGCCATCACGGCGAGGCGGCGTCGTGGACCATCTGGCGCTGGCTGGCTGGCGCTCAGCGCGCCGCGCCATGGGTCTAGGCGAGCTCTTTTGCGCTTAGTGTAGGTGCTTAGGCAAGTGCTTAGAGTGCGTCTGATGTGGTAGATGCATTGGAATGGAGGAGGCGCCTTTATATGAGGGCGATGAGGGCAAACTACATTGCATTCACATCGTCTTGACCTCTTTTCGGACCTCCTCCATTACTTCCCTCATGCATTAATTGAAGGAGGATGCATTGGCCGTTCAACATATCGGGAACCGCTTCTCCCTCCTAAATGCGCATTAAAGGCGTATCGGGAAGCTGCGCCGCCCATTGTCAAATCGAATCGCCCTCCGTCTAGGTGAGGCTGGTTGTAATGGGGAGTATCATATACTAGTATCATGCATATGATACTAGTGTATGATACTACCTCCCTAATGCATAGTATCATATATTAGTATCATGTAGTACTCTATTTTTGCCATGCATGACACAAAGTAGCATAACATTTAATATGATACGGTATCATGATATGATACTACACCCTCTCTTTCTTCATTTAATGCTACGACACCTCATCAAAATTGCCTAGTTGGCATGCATGATACTAGCTATGATACTACCATTACTACCAGCGTGAGTATTATAAGTCATCTTATGAAAACCAAATACTAGTAAGGCTAGCCACCGTGGGAGTAACTTCAGCAGTAACATCGAGTCCAACTCAGCAAATTTGCTTATGTGGCAGTGAGTTAATGAGGAGAGAGGTAGTTATAATAACTTAGCTAGTTAATGTAACATCACATGTCCCAATGCAATGTGAGTCTATAACCTAATAAATGAAGCTTTGCATGTTACCACACTTATGTTACTACTATGAAGGTAGTAACATAGTCTAGGGATATGTGTATGTTACTAGTGTATGTTACTCACCATTGTGGCTAGTCTAACACATAGGCGTGGTGCATTAACTCTCACGTTGTTTCTTATTTTTTGACATAAATAGAGGAATCAACCAAGAAGAGATGTGGGGCTTGTATGCTTTTAATGACTTGAGACTATCAAACATGACATGTAGTGGTCAGTTCGTTGCACCAGAACAAATACAACCCACGTCAGCACACACGCATCTTATAGCATCACATCCAATGGCTATAAAAGATGAATGAGACCAAATTATATCTCATCTACTAGATGAGTTCTAGCAAAACTGTATTAATAATACTTAGTACTCCTGCGCCATGTATCATATAAGTATCATGTAGTACTTTATTTATTGCCAAGTATGACACATAGTTCACGAGAGCTCCCTATATGTACCACCTTTTTTTTAATTTCAAGTTTTGCTCCATGGGGCAATCCATCGATACTACTACTATACAAAAGTGGAGTATATACATTTTTTAAAAGGCTAGAGGGCGGGGTAGTCTAGCTCGGTCGGTTTCACGAAAGGCGAGGGCCTTTGTGATTTGACGGCTCATTAATGTTGTCAAATCAAATAGTACTACGCCGCCCGCTGCACGCCCGGCGCCTCCATTAAACCCCTCCATTAAACCCGCATGCAAACCGAGAATCCTACTCCGGCCACACGTCCGTTCATGAGCAGGCCGGAATTAAACGCAACACCGACCAAGCTCCTTCCGTCCGCCCTCAGTTTAAACGAGGCCAGACGCCGGCCAAGCTCCTACCGTCCGCCCTCTATTTACACGAGGCCGAGACAGAGGGAGGCAAGAATCACACCCCTCGCCGCTCCCCATCTCCTCCTTCACCATTTTCTCCACCCTTCCGATGGCTTCCGATGAGCCATTCTCCGGCATATTACCCGGTGGGTGGCCGCCGAGCCCCCGCCGGATCTGGCGAGGCCGCTCGGTGCTTCACCAACCTCGCTTAGCTCGGCGGAGCGATTGCCACCCCAAGCGGTAGCGTGGTTCAGCAACTTCGCCGCTCGAGTTCAGCTTGATGAGGTGGCAAGTTTCTCCTCGCCCGGCGCGGCGGCGAAACCGCCGATGCGGCACGCGTCGCTGCCGCATCGTGCAGCGCCACCGGTGTCTATGGTGGCGCGCCTCCGTGTCGTGGGCGCACCTCCGTGCTGCTGGCGGCGCCATGCGGCGAGCGAAGCCGGGTGCGTGGAAGCGACGATCGGTGGCTAGCTTCTCCTGTCCACCGCCATCATCGTGGAGAAGTAGAACACGGAGGCCGCCGCCACTTGGGACCCATGAAGGCCACCGCCAAAGCGGCGGCCAGCGGATTGGTGGTTTCTTTGCTGCCGTCTCTTAGAGGACCTTCGTCGACCCACAAGTGTCGCGGACATGAGGAAGACAAAGGGATCATGGTGACCATTTAGAACTAAAATTTTAAGTCTAGATATATCCATTTCTAGGACAAGTATTTTTGAGACGAGAGGAGTATTAATTATACAAGAGCCGGATTGGCACCTCTTAGTTCATGTAAATGTAATGAAATCCATCTTGTTTATATGAAGATCCGGCTTTTTTATACGAAATCCTTCATGCTTATATGAAATAAGTCCATGTTTGCACGAATTTCATCTGGTTGGCTAGAGTTGTAAAAATGTATGCCACTAGCGTTTGATGTCGTCCTCCGCGGAAGGAAGCGGGAGGAAATTTGTCGGCTGCCATTGGAGATGTTCTTTATGCTGGAAATAATAGAGTGACATCCAATCCATTTGAGTTAATTGCCTGTATGATTGTCCCTCTATAAAAAGTTAATTGCATGTACGGTGTACGTGACTTGCGGGGTGGCTCTGACTTCGTGCTGAAAGTTAAAAGAACAAGTCCATCCTTAATATTCTAAGTACTCTGTGGGTTCCCTTTGTCGATCTGATGTGAAAAGAAGTAGATATTAAATAAGTAGAGTAATATATAATATACAAATCTAAAGTTAACAGACAGAATTGAACTCATGTCATCACGTTGCGAGCATCCGCGCTAACCAGCCCGACACATTTTGTTGTAGACCATCTTTGGAGATATATCTCCATGTCTACTCTTATATATAATCCATCCGTTCCTAAATATTTGTCTTTTCAGATTTCAAATGGACTCGCATACGGATGTGTATGTAGACATATTTTAGAGTGTAGATTCACTCACTTTGCTCGTATGTCTTTTCGGGAAGAATTGATTTGTCCTTGATTTATTTATGAGGTATCGGATAGCCTTTGCACCACCAAGAAAAAGGGTAACATCAAAATTATGGACTACTTTTTGAGTATGTTGGTAAGGTCGGTCATAGTGACTTGTTGAAATCTCTAAAAGACAAATACTCCCTCCGTCCGGAGATACTTGTCATCAAAATGGATAAGAGGAAATGTATCTAGACGTATTTTATTTTGATATACATCTATTTTTATCCATTTTGATGACAAGTATTTTCGGACGGAGAATAAACGAAGTTAGTGATGATGGTGTGCGTGCCATCCTGCAATATAGGCGTCGGATTTATATCTAGCGGATAGGAAAGAAACTATGGCAATTTTGGAAAAATATACCCACACGTCTCTCCACGTTCGCAAATAAGGCCTTCCCTCATTTAGCCTTTTCTCTCACAAGATAAACTACTCATACAAATGCATCTCGATGTTCCGTGTAACGCACAGGCAGCTAGCTAATTTCTTTTAAAGTAGTTGCCGCGATAATTGGGTTGAAGTGATATGTTTTATATACGCTTGAATGATTTGATTCAATAGTACTAGTAACAAAGAAAATGTTGCCTTGTTAATTAACGAAAACAGGGTGAAAACTATCACATGTGGCGGTAAAAACAAAGGCTGCTTGGGTTCAGCGTCATCGTCACTACTGAGTTGTCTTGTGCGAGAAGTCTACATATCGAGGGGCTACCGAAGCGAAGCAGCGAGACACGATGTTTGAGAGAAACCAATTGTGATTATGATCGGATCGAGTTGTCACCCTTCTTTGTCATTGTTGGGGGAGGAGAGAAAGGCGTGTCGAGTGTCTTGCGGTGAGCACAGGAGGCACAACTAGCGAGTGTCGTGTGTGTGTTTGAAAGAGAAGTCGATAGATTATTATCAAGATCGATGTGCCACCCTACTCCTTGATCTTAGGGTAGTGTGTGTGTGTGTGTGTGTGTATGTTTGAGAGAGAATCCGATCGATAGATTAGTATCAAGATCGAGGTGTCACCCTACTCCTTGGTCTTGGGTAGTGTGTGTGTGTGTGTGTGTGTGTGTGTGTGTATGTGCTTGAGAGAAGCCAATCGATAGATAAGTATCAAGATCGGTGTCACCCTACTCCTTGGTGTTGGGAAGTGTGTGTGTGTGGGGGGGGGGGTAGTGACACTCACATATCTCTACTCTTATAAAAAGCGAGTTGGTGATGATGGTGTTCTGCCATCACGCAATATAGGCCATCCGATTTATATCGCGAACATGAAGGAAAATATGGCAATTTTGCAAAAGATACCCACACCCCTCTCGCGTTTGCAAATAAGGCATTCCCTCGTTCATCCTTTTCCCCACAAGATAAACTTCTCATACAAATGCATCTTGATGTTCCGTGCAATGCACATGGGCATCTTGCTAGTAGGGAGAAGGAGTTTGTGTGACACATATCTAGCTATATTAAGGGATAGGTAGATAGCATATCGTGAGAGACATTATTATAGTTTGAGACATTAGTGGCTGTGGGTGGGCGGAATTAAAGGGGTAGGCATGTTAGACATAGAGGCGTGTGTGTTTACGTGTGAGAGTCTTGTAGGGGCGGGGTAGAAAGGCGAATTTAACCACGACGGAGGAGAGAAATACGAAGTGCGGCGTGTGTGATTCCGATGCCCAGGGAAATGAGATATGTATGCGTGAGAGAGATTGCACAATTCATTCACGTATCACTATCTAGCGACCGTGGACGTGCATCGCTTGAACATAAGTCAATATCTACTTCATATCGTGGCCAAAGGTACAATATCGATTCAACGCTATAAAGATTGGACACTCACATATCACATTTTTTTTCTATTTAAATAAACCTTTTTCAGTTGTGCATGCCAAAGTTATAGTGATGTTTATTCAAACAACCAATGTAGCTATCATGCACATGCACCATTGTTACTCTTGCATTCAAATTCATTAGTCTTGGAAGATTTAAGTTTCTGTTTTGAAGTAATATATATGTAATATTCATATATGAATTCAACGGTTACACAATTTATGAAATGGAGGCTATTTAATTATATGAGGTAACACTTTTAAGTACCTAACTACAATATCCATTTCTTTTTGTGCGCCTCTACACTAACACGTCAATGCATTATGTTTAAAGTAAATAACCAATGGCACTAAATTGTCTATTTACACGAGAAATACATAGGCTGGCGTTTGATCCTTTTTGTGAGCGCACCACTACACCGTCACGATTGGCGCGCCGTGTGAGCGTCCAAGTTATCGGCGCATCATCCGAGTTATTTTCTTTTTTTACGGGTGGACTTCACACGGTTATTAACTCACGGCGCATGCCCGTGTACAGTCTAGCATGACCTTCCGCTATACGGTCCAAAATTGGTTGAAGCCCGGATACGTCACGATCATGAGCGCAAAATCTCCGCCTCCTTCTAAAATTTCCGCCACCTTAGTCTTTAGCATGCGAAATCCCCTTTTGTCCTTGGTGCACGGAGACCAGCGATTACAATACCGCCCTCATCTACATGATAGGTCGAGGCTACTTTGGTAACTTCCGGTTCCACCACTACACGCCACCCCCATTTCCTCTCTCCCGCAAAAACGACTAACTCCACAGCACCAGAGCATCTTACATCACGCTGTCCGTACTTCATCGCCCTTTCTCCCCTCCCCTCTCGAAACCCTAGACTGCTCATCCACCGGCGTACCATAGCCCATTCACTGCCAGTGGCATCCACCTCGCCGGATCTGCTTCTACGGCCGCATCTACCGCTCCCACCTCCCCTAGAAACAAGTAGACTGCTCATCCACCACTGTACCACAACCCATTCAGTGCCGGCCTTGTCCACGGTGCCGGATCTGCTTCGCCGGTACTCTCATCAACCTTGGCGCATCTGCAGCGGCTCATTCAGACTCCCCACGAGGCGCTTCGTCCACACCCCGAGCCGCCCCAAGCGCCCGTCGGCGACCTCTGATCCTCTTCGCCGACACCTTCCTCAACCCCTACTGGGAGGCCCGTGACACCTTCCTCAACCCTCGGGGCCGCCGCCGACACCAGCGTCAACCCTACCGGAGTAACCGCCTATACCATTATCAACCCTACAGGGGCCTCTTTGCCAACTCACAAGTCCACGGCCTCGGATCCGCTTCCTCGCACCCTCATCCAACCTCTGGGGCAACCCGGCGCCTGTCCACGGCCGCAGATCCGCATCATCGACATCACCCTTAACCCAACCACGGAGCAACCGGCGCCCGTCCACGGCCGCAGATCCGCATCGTCGACACCATCCTTAACCCAACCACCGGAGCAGCTTCTGACGCCCCGTCCAAGGCCGCAAATCTGCGTCGTCGACACCATCCTTAACCCAACCACCAGAGCAGCTTCACCTACACCCTCGTCCACGGCCACAGATCCGCTTCGCCCACACCATAGTCCACCCTACCGGAGCCGCTCCACAAACACCCTACTCCACGATTCTAGATCTCCTTACCGGACCCCAACAGCCAGCACAACGTCATCACCCTCGACATTTCTAACCTGATTCCCACCATCTGGAGAGATGCCAAGCACCTGCCACGGCCTAGGTACTTGTCACCTTTAAACCCGTCCAGCATCACCTACCCAATTTACTTCCAATATACTAACCGGTCGCTGTTACCTGTTATGCAGCTGGCAAAAACTACAAGGACGATGTTTCTTCTGGATCTAACAGCTTGTCCAACCAAGATCCTGGACTGAGGCATTGCTATGATCTTGTAAGCGTGTCTCGCTCTCTTGTATACGTTACTGCCCGGCGTGCTTTGCTAGGATTTTCGACCGATAATCCTTTGTGCGGACAATGATTTCTACTCTTGGTGCTAAATTAGATATGTAGATGTCATACATGATACTACCTCGTACCTCCGTTCCTAAATATAAGTCTTTCTAGAGATTCCACTATAGGCTACATACGACAAAATGAGTGAATCTACACTCGAAAATGCATCTATATACATCTGTATGTGGTCCATCTTGGAATCTCTACAAAGACATATATTAGGAGCAGAGGCGATCGTTACACAAAATCGTAGGTGGCATGTAGGAATTCGATTGCACTACATTAGGCTCCCTTAGCGTGCACCTTGATCCGACATCTGAGTCATGGCTAGTTTATGGTACGCACACAATCGTTAATTGGTGGTTTAAATATGCGCAAGGGATATGCAATGTAGTATCATGTAGAGATGTCGAAATTAGCCGTGTCAACTTGCGAGATAGGGTTACACAATGAAAAAGTACAAGGCGTATGTGGCAATTTCATGGAACATCGCAAAAAAGGAGAGGCAGCGGTGAGCCTATATAGTGTGCTATGGTGCGTCACTCCTCCATTGCAATCATCGTGACATGTTATTTGTATGCAGTTCTATTAGCCAAGTTTCTTAGGGGCGGTTATTACGAGTTATCCTAAGAAAATAAGCACTGTGAATATAAGCTCCATGTGTCGCCAACAAGTTCTTTTCATTGCGTTTTGACTTATCTTTGGTATGATGAGTGGAAAGTCTAGATTGCATTATATATATTTTTCATTTTGCTGCACATATGGAAATTAGTTTGACTTGCAAACATCACAAATTGAACCTAGTGCGATAATTAATATGATAGGAAAAGCAGACCATCACTATTTGCTCAAAATGCAAATACAAAGATACCATCTACTTGGCACAATCTACTTTGGTCAATGTTTTCCATAGAGATCCCATTGCCTAATTTAAACAAAGAACGCATGACCCACATTTAAATGAAGAACAATTATTTGTTGAAATTCGATGGTCCAAGTGGCTGGTTATTATCATATAGCAACACCACCTGAAAGCATCATATAGCAGCAGCAGCTCATAGAAACTCATCATACTGAGACAACGATGCGCAATTCATCATATACCAGCAGACTCATGGCAATTCATCATATAGCGGCGGCGAGGAGCAGCTTATAGCAATTCATCATATAGCGGCGAAGCGACTTGTAGCAACTCATCATATAGCGGCGGCAGACAGCTCATAGCAACTCATCATACGAAGCGGCGATGCGCAATTCATCATATAGCGGCAGACTCATAGCAATTCATCATATAGCGGCGGCGAGGAGCAGCTCATAGCAATTCATCATATAGCGGCAGGAGGCGACTTGTAGCAACTCATCATATAGCGATGGAATGAGCTCATAGCAATTCATCATATAGCGACAATGACAACTCATAGCAACTCATCATACAGCAGCAGCGACTCATAGCAATTCATCATATAGCGGCGGCGAGAGCAGCTCATAGCATTGCATCATATAGCGGCAGCGAAGCTCTCATAGCAATTCATCGTATAGTGGATCGAGAATGAAAATTTGGCAAAAATCGAGGAGATCCTCACCTTGTTGGATGAGCTCATCCTTGACAACACCTCAAGGCCATGGCCCGGAGGAGGGGGAACAAGGTGCCTTACGCATGATGTGGCATCGGCCCGTGCTTATGCGACACCCATTTGAGTAGTGCATTGGGCGAACCACGAGTGGAAGCGGTTGCTAGAGACCATGAGAATGAGGCGCGGAGGAGGCGACCGGGGAGATTTGCCCCTACCACGCCATGTAGCCTAGCTGGACATAGCATTGTCGAGGGCGGGCCAGATGGGACCGTGGCGATGGCTGTTGGAGGAACCCTAGTCTTTGCAGACGAGGATTGAGTAGAGGAAAGGGAGAGGAGATGTGGCGGGCGAGGCGATGAATGCTTGCGTGTTTGTTTTTACTTGAGGGTCGAGGTGTGACATAGGCGTCGTGATTGCATTTTGAGTGTAATATAGGCGGAACAATGAGTCATTTCGCTATTCCCCTTCCCTTCAATTTTGAGTGAGGTTCTACCCGAAACACCCCCCTCCAAAGCAAAATTAGTTAAGCCCAAGCCCATAACTCAAAGATGACTTCTTTACATCTTTTATGGCTTATTTTGACAATATACCCTGAAAAGGCGGAATCGAACTGGCCCTTAACCTGCAATTCAATTGTGCGTGCAATGATGAATCACTCCTGCCTGTTATTTGTACATTTAGGCATCATCATACATGGCATAACCTAATACATGTGCATTCCATTGTAGAATCTGGAATATGCAATGTTTATGTTAGTTCATATGTTGCACATGATGTTTAAATGCCCCTTTAAATTTGGTCAGTCAAGTGATGGTGTTTAAGCCTCCTTCTTTGCTTCTTTTCTTGATATGTAAGATTTGCTCACACATCATTCAATTGCTTGTTTGCATCACCGACCATACTAGGATTTGTTTGCTTTGATTACTTCGTTCTTGACCTAACACTCTATGAGCTTGTCAACGATTTAAACACTAAGGGCTGCTGTAGTGGGTCCTTGTCTAACTCATAGGTGAATAAAGGTTTGGCTGTACACTATAGTAGGCTCTCCAAGAGTACCTGGAGATCCAGTTCGAAGGTATGCCTAGTTTTTACATAGTGCAGACATAGTAAATGCTCATTTCATTGTGTGCAAGTGCAAGAGATGCGACATGTTTCATTATGTGGTGTTGTTTTGTTATAATCTCATCCTGTTGTGTTCACAGACTGGAAAGTATGCATATTTATCTTCCAAGGAGATGAGTAACTAGTTTGTGTCACCTTGCAGAGGGGGTGCAATGAAGATAAGATTGAGGATTTCCAAGTATAAAATGTTAGGAAGGAGCCTTGCAAGAGAAGTAGGAGCTGCGCTGAGCCTCTTCAACCTACTAAGGTAAGTCAGTGTGTGCAACTCAACAGTTCAATTCCTTGTTTGTTTCAGGCATAGTTAATTTTCTCTTTTCAATTGCTTTATTTGTCCTCACTTAATGAGATGCCCAAATAATTGTGCCTGATGTTCGGTACTTGTATCACTATTAGTTTACATAATTAAAGGCCTTACCATTTAATTACTCTGCCGAAGTGTGCCTGAAGCTTTGAAGTCTATTAACCAACTATTATTGCATGAGGCTCAAAATCTAGTTTATACTATGCTAATGATTGCATAGTTTTGCCTGTTGTAGTATGTTTGTATGAAACCCTCTGCTGTTCATTATGCTCCCTAAGACTTTAATTGAGGTGCAGAATGGCCAATTGCTTGCTTACTTATCATAACATCTTTGTCTAAATTTGAAACTTGTTTGTGTTTTCGATTGGGCTAACATCATGCGCCTCTGGTGAGCTAAGAGGATTTTTGTATGCAATTTGCACAGACTATCTTTTATAGTTTTAAAATATCACTGCTTATGCTTCATGACGTGTAACATTTTTTTGTGAAAGTGGCGTGTAACATTATTGTTAGTCCTATTTTGCCATGTAGTACAATATAGTGTCTTGTTAAGCTTCATTGTTGTAACTATATTTTGCCCTTGTCATGTGTACTTACGAAACATTTCAGGATGAAGTGACATCAACACAAAAATCTGCTGGCGATGCGGCATGGCCGTTACGAATGATTATGGATTGGAATTGGAATGTCTTTGATGTTCTCGAGCATCAACTAGAGGTGGCAAGACAACATGTACATGATTGTCAACGTATAATCAACAAGTTGAGACTGGACATGCAGGTATTAGATGCATGAGTCAAAAAAATGAAACAAGACACCGAGGTAACCATGAAGGAATTGGAGATTTTGCAGAATGAAATTTGTGCTATCTGAATCCGGCCAATCCTATTTTCTGAAGAGATTATAGTTCAAATGGAGTTAAGTTGATGCGCGTCCATGATGTATGAGCCGTATTTGCCCAGTGTGTAATTTCTTTGTTTGTGTATGCTTTATTATCACTGTCTTGGTACCATAATGCCCATGGGTATAATCATTGTAAGTTCTTTATTGTATAGTGTAGGATTATTCTACCTTTCTATGCCTTGATCTCTTTGTTGTATAGTGTATGCTTTTTAGAGGTGATAGTATTGAGTAGGATAATTCTTTGAATATGCTATATCGTTCAAATGGGGGCCAACTCGCCCGACCATGGGCCTTTTACGTCTCATAGGATCCATGGGCCTTCTACAACTCGTAGGATCCATGGGCCTTCTACATCTCGCATAGTCCATGGGCCTTCTACGTCTCGCAGTGTCCATGGGCCTTCTATGTCACGTAGGATCCATGCGCCACCGACTCATTTATGGGTCTTGTAATGGCCTTTAATGGGCCGTAGACGGGCCTATAATGGAAATTATACGTTTTATTGGCAGACCATAACGGGCCGTTAATAGGCCGTATTTGGTGATGCTATGAAAATGGACCAATAGACTAACGGACCACAAGCGGGCATTGTAATGTGGGCTGAATTTGGCCACAAACAAAAATAGCGATGTGGCCGTAAGTAACGAATCTTGCAAATAAGCCCAAGAATAAATGGGCTCGAGAAGGCGAAAAGATAACATGGGTGAAGCGCCCAATGAATAATGGGCCCTTAATGGGTATAAGCGATACACTATTCATTACGGGCGGTTTCACCACGGCCGCATAATGGGTCTAAAGCAATACTTTGTTCATTGCGGGCGGTTTCACCACGGCCGTTAATAGGCCAAGAGTTACATAGGGCCTCATATGGGCGAAAGGCGTCATGGGCCATACATGGGCGAAGTGGCAATTTGGAATCATATTGGATGGCCGGATGGCGCTCTTGGGCCTAATCCGGATTAGGCGTAACGGGCCTTGGGTTAGCGAACGTAAATGGGCTATATGCGAGCAGGCCGTTAATAGGCTTTCCATGGGCCGGCCCGTCACCTTTTGACCAAGTCAAACGGGCCGGCCTTTTCACAGGAATGGGCCTCTGTTGGTCCGTGCCACGTGTCGACGTGTCATAGGCGCCTTCCGTCCAATGAGTGGATGACATCTGTCCCAACAATGAGCCGACACGTGTTTCCTCCGACCAATGATGATTTTACCGTGGAAAATCCCCATTGGTCGTGGTTAACGGGTTATCGGATCCAAAACCGACCCGATAAGCTTAACGGCGTTCCGTTCACGATGGATGCCACGTGTCGGTCACCCTTGGCGAAAGCACTTATGTGACGCGCGATTTATCGTCATGGAAGTGGACACTTCCGTGATGATAATTTTAGTAATGTCATCGAACACTTCTCTGACAAAGACCGGGTATGACTATCTCGATTACATCATAAATTTGTCATGGATGTACATGCATGACAAAAAACGCGACCTACTGTGACAAACACGTATCATCACGAAAGTGTATTATTTTGTAGTGATGGATCTGTGGTAGCCTTTAGAGAATTCACGGCAATGGTGGGGAAGCGGGAGGAGAGGCGGCAAGTGGGAGGGGGCTAGGGTTCGTGGCCTCTCTTTGTGACAATGACGAGGAGAGAAATCGAGGAGGGAGGGTTCGGTGTGTGGGCGAGGGATTATTGGAGGCCACGCCCCAAGAACAAGCGGCGCCTGTGACACGAGAGAGGGCATGAATCCTTTCTCACGTCTCGACACCTCACTGACCCGATCGCCGTGGCGGCAGAGCCCACCAGTCATTGGGCAAGAAGAAAAACCACCAGGTGAATCTACATCTACCTCGAGGTGAACATCGGACGAATGACATGAAGCATTGACCAAGATCCAACGATCAGGAATGCATTTCACGAGGGATCGCTAGGGAGCCAAGTTGGCTAGCAACCTTATAGGTTTAAATATGAAAGTCCCATGTCGCTGCAAGCATGCACCATGACACTCGGGGGCTAATGCAAACTTATTTTAAATTCACCTCATTGAAGACCCGGCCCATCACGGACCTTGGGGTTACTAATTTCTTCTGTCAAAGGATTTGTATTAAAGTAACTCTTAAGTTATCACTATGTTCTCCTCTTAAGACTTGGGGGCTACAGGTGATATGCATATAAGGGAGGAACATCTTCAAATTCTCAGAGCAAACCAGGTATTATATTATTATTGGAGAAATTGTCAAAGTTTATTTCCTGTAAAGCTATTCATAAAAAGGTTTAGAGAAGCCGACTCAATGATCGGAAAGCTACATTTACAAAAGCAAGCACCAAGTCGCTATAAGATTGACCATGTGTCTGCAACAATCATGACCCGATGTCACCAACAATTACGACCCCACGTCAGCAACAATTATGACCCAACATCATCTGTTTATAACGCGGTAATTTCAGTAATCATAAATTGGCAAGATCTACATCTTCAAGCCGGCTGAAAATCGGATGAGTATTTCAAGACCAATATTTTTGTCAAGTTAGAGCATTAGATTCCGACTCAAATGGATTCTTTCTTATAATACTTTTCTACAAGCAAATTGACTATGAAGCCGACCTATTTACCTAGACTTTCCAGAATAAGGACATGACAAGGACATAACGATGATCAGCAGCCGGTTCAGGAAAACTTTTAACCCAAAGCACAACCTGTCAAATTTGTTCTTGTGCTTATATTTGCAGGATCAGTTTAACATGGATAAAAATGAAACTAAACTGGGGGCTAATGTCGGGGATATACCCGTGGTGCGACCGGTCGAAGTATGATCCATTTGGACTTGGCGACTCACTAAGTGACCCTTTGGATCTCTCCACTCATCGATGACCGGCGAACTGGTGACTCAATTGGTGACCCGATAGGTGGGTCAGAGGAACTACAAGACCCGGTGGCCCATAAGGCGGCTCATGGGAAGGCCGACTCATGTTATTGTGGGCCGGTTTAATAGGAAAGGCATAAGGAATATTCCTTTACAAAGGAAGCAAGACTAGGACCCACTTGAAATAGAGTAATCCTAATCCTACTAGGACTAGTCATGTAACCCACCCCGTCGACTTATATAAGGATGGGCGGGGCACCCCAAGAGGGACAAGTTTCAAAAGTTAAGATAGACAAGTCGATAGCTCAGAGATAGAGGTAGCGAAAGAGCACCCTTGTAATCGTGAGCATCGCCATGATCAATATAATGAAGCGGGATGTAGGCTTTTACCTCCACCGTGAGGACCCGAACACAGGTAAAACCTCGCGTCTCTCGTCATTGAAACCCTCCCAAGCTACTACCCAGATGCATTGGCCTCACGACTAAATCCTCACACTAAGAACATCTACCGTGACAAATCCACGACACTACTGGTTATTGAAGGTGTCTCAGTCATGTCTACATAGTTCTCGAACCTACAGGGTCCACATGCTTAACGTTCGATGATGATATTGTATTGTATGAGTTGTGTGATTTGGTGACCGAATGTTGTTTGAAGTTCCGGATGAGATCGTGGACATGACAAGGAGTCTCGAAATAGTCGAGAGGTAAATATTGATAAATAGGGCGATGGTATTAGGACACTTGAAGTATTTCAGGAAGCACCAGGTACTTATCCTGTCACTGGAAGGGGTTTCGGGCACCCCGGGCAAAAGATATAGGTCTTATGGGCCAAGAAGGGAAACACACGACCACAAAAGTGGTGCGCCTCATATAAATTTGGCCAAATTGGAGAAGGAAAGGGGAAGAAGGAAATGAAAAAGGGAATATGATCCCCCTTCCCCCTCTTCCCTTACTACTTCGAATAGGAATAGAAGAGGGGGGTTGGCCGAATCGGGAGAGGACCCCAAGAAGGAGTCCAGGGATTTTTTTTCATTTCCTGTTCATATATATATATATGACAGGGCTATTCTGTTAGCGGTAACAGAATACCCTTGATCCCTTATAGGTCGTGATCTGTTTCTCCGAACCGGTACGCCGAACAGGAAATGAAAAAAATCCCTCACGCCAAATCTGGATCGGGTCAATCGAACCCCGCCCCGAGCGCCATCATCTACCACCTTCCCTGGCCGCCGCGCCTCCGGCCACCATCCCCCGACTGCTGTGCCTCCGCCTGTCTTCCCCGGCCGCCGCGCCCCCGTCCATCTTCCCCCGGCCGCCGCGCCTCCAGCTACCCTCCTCGACCATCGTGCCTCCGGCCTCCTCCCTCCGCCGCGCCGCGCCTCCGTCCACCTCCCTCCGCCGCCGCCGCGCCTTCGGCCACCTTCCCCCAGTCGTCGCGCCTTCGGCCTCCTTCCCTCCCCAGCGTGCCGCCGCCCTGCTCCCTCCCCAGCGCGCTGTCGCCCGGCTCCCTCCCCATCGCTCCGCCGCCCGGCTAGCTCCTAGTGCGCCGCCGCCCGATTCCTTCCCCAGTGCTCCGCCTCCAGGCTTCCTCCCCAGAGCGCCGCCCGGCTCCCTCCCTAGAAGCCACCGCGACATGTTCCTCCGCCGGCCAACGGACACAGTGGGACGTTCAACTTCCTACCGCTGGCCGTCCTCCCTGCCGCGGGGCACCTCCTCCCCCTGCGCCGTCCGTGGAGACATTCCCCTACGAGCTTGAGGCAAAGCTCACCTTCTCCACATCCCCTTCCTCTACTTGTTGCAGCCGTCTACGCCGTAGGTCGTCACACATCAAGGTTACCCCCCCATGGCTCTTGCTGCTCCCTTCATAGAGATTTTATGCCAGGTGTTTTGTGTTAATGTTTGAAAAGAGAAGAATTTTTTCCCATGAATTATGTTTTTTGTTAGCATGGCTAGTGACATTGGAGAGAAAGTGGTACAAATCTTATTTTCCTGGAGGTTCATTGTGTTGCTGCCAAGAAGTACATTCTCTAAATTAGTCTGATGTAATTGGTTCATGAAAAGAAAACAATAGTTCAAAATCTGCATTATACAAAACAATTCATACAAAAAAATAGTGAAGTATTGTTGTAAATTAGAAAACAGTATTCAGTATTTTTTTTATAAAAAAGTTCACCACATAAAAAAATGCAACAGTAGTTCAACACAATATCAAGGAGAGTGTGAGTTGTGTATGGTTACAAACAAAAGATATGTGTTGAAAAGTTCGCTTCATCTGCATACGTAAGTTTAAAAAATTGTCGTAGAGCTAGTTCAAAAGATTTTCAAAAAGTAGAATGGTTGTGCTAGTTCAATTTTCTCAGTCCATCTTCTGTATGCTATTCAGTACATCTAATTCCAAATCATAAGTACAATTGCCTTTATGTTTTCCATCTTCATATAACACAAAACAGGCAGTGGAGGATAAGGTGAGAATATATACTAATCAAATGTTTGGTGGCGTTGTCCATGTTTTGAATTTAACCACTAGCTTTTTTATACACGAGGGCTTGTCTTGGGAGAGCCCTATATAGCCATGAGCACTACTGCTACAAACTTTAATCCCCCATTGTCTAGGAAAAGTTCAAATATTTGTAATTCATTCAGTTCTTCTGGTTAGTAGACTAGTGGTTCATCTTGCTAAATCTTGCGGCTTAAAGTTTCTCTATGTTTTGTTACAACAGTTCAATGTGCATTTTTAGAAGAAAATCAACAACGGCGGCTGCACTGGAGTAGCAGGACTACTATTGTTGATAGGTTTGTGAACTAATAAACATTCTTTTTATGTTCTTGTGATGTTTCAGGTGTGTTGAAATGAAACGCAAAGGCTTTTTGCGTTTTCTCGATGTTTCAGGTGTGTTTTGGGGCAGTACAAATACATCGTTATAATTAGTACATATGTGGCACCTTGCAGAGTACTAAAAAGACCAACTAATTAGGATTACTATAATGAACTAACAATAAAATTTGAGTCCTTCAGGATCCTCTAGTTCTGGATGTCCACCGCCATCCCCGTGAACCCCTATTTCTTCACTGTAAGGAGGCTCTCTGCTCATCGCTCGGTTGTCCTCTATTTGTTCTAATTTCTGAAGAAATTGCAAATCAAGTTTAGTTTGATGATGGCTGTTGAGGATTACATCTGTGTGCTTTGATTGATTTAGTTTCCGAATCTTGACTTGCTAAAATGAACCTACTCTGTTTTCAATCAATTGATGGAGTGCGGGAAATCCAAATTTGTCTTACTGTTTACTCCATCAATTCATATAAGTTCAACTATTTTATTGCTAATAAGTTCAGCTATTTTATCAAAATAGGGGGCTATAAGATGTTGACTATCATTGCCCTTCCATAGATATCGTTGGTGTCGAACCATTTGCTGTGAGTTTCAGCCCATAGGTTGCTCGTGATCCTCGCTCCTTGAGCTCCACTTTGTCGGCGCCGTCAGTCCACAGAAGTAGGGGCGGCGTGCCCGTCAACAAACAAGAACAGAAGGTATGTGCTTGGAAAATTTGAAATTATATACACATTTAGGCAGCAGAAATACATATAACATGCTTTGTTGTGTGGGATTTGTGGGGTGCCTAGTCTGGCTAAGAATGCCTTAATTACTGCTTTCTTTGCTCTGTTCAAGTGACAGAAAAATCAGTTCGAGAATATATATGCAGGAGGTTGGGAGCAAAAAACCTCATAAATTTTCTCAGTTCAATGATTGGAAGCAAAAAACTGTAGCTAGTGGTTTCGATGTGTCAAAAGATGAACATTTCTGCTCAAATTAAGTTTGCATCAGAGATATAGCCATTTTCTTAGTGAATTTTCTTTTAGTGAAACTTATTTGATTGCTCAAGAGAAGTGTTATTTATTAGTGAATTTTCTTTTAGTGTAGAAGTTCAATATGTATTTATATCAACAGTCCGTAATGAACAGTACAATCTATGTGCTAAAACATAACAGATCAGTTCATTGTCAGTACAGGCTCTGAAGCTGCTCAGTATAGGTTGGGGAACATTTTTGGAATCACGTATATATAGCGGTTGCTTCCAAATGAATTCTACGATGTTGCTGCCATGTTTTGTTGTTCTTTGAATTTACTATGTAACCACTGCTCATGGTAACATCAAACAACAAATTTTATATGCCTCGCATGTTTGATCTGATTTGACTCCATGACCATAGTGCAAAACAAAAAACTACAGCATCCTTGCTAGCTTACAACTGTAATTTTGATTGCACAGCAGTTTAATTGCATCGCCATCTCCCGGTGGGGCTCTCCTGCCAGAGCACCCTGGCCGTTCACAGCCACCACTCCGGGCCGTTCAGCGCCACCACCCTGGCCATTCATTGCGGAAGCACCTGGATCCCACCCTCACCCTAGTTGTTTAGTTATCGAGTGAGTTTAGGTCAACTTGAGCCCCTTGAGATGATCATATAATTAACTTCAAAATTATTACATGGTCCATGTATTTTACTGACAAGTCCATGTAGTACTACATGGGAAGTACAAAATTACTTCTAGTGAGAGTTCATTTAAATCTCTGAGGTCCGGTCCATATATCTTTTAACCAGGTTCATGGTGAAGCCTGTGGTGCTCGTCGGCGATCACAAGAAGCGCACCATCGAGAAGGGCCAGGCGACATGGTGCAGGCGGTGTGGCAGTTCAACCACCTAGCTAATACATCATGATTTTCTCTCTTTTGCCTATGTCTCTTAGTGTGTTACCCCTTCCTCTTTTCATATAACATATTCTGAACATCAGATGCTTTCAAAAATGTGTCGCGCAAGTTCAAGTATAGTTGCTGCAGGAGTTCAAAAATCTGAACAGTTTAAGCTCGACCCAATTTCAAGAACTGTTTTCTTTATAAATTGTTTGAAGTTTGTGATTTTCGCTCATGGCAGGAGCTCGTTGACGATGAAGGATGTGAAGCTTCACCACCATTCACAACTCCAGTATGGTCCAGTTCGTCATGAGGATCTGGAGCTTCAACTTTTTCAGTTCATCTTTCATATGCTTTTTAGTACATCTACTTCCTCATCGTATGTCCAATTTCCATTTTATGATTCCAGCTTCCCATAGAACAAACGTGTGCTTGTGGTTAAGCATGAGAAATGATCATCTGTACTGTCTCTTGGTTTATCAATTTGTAGAGCAAAACATGTACCAAAGTCAAATTCTCAAAAAAGGCTCTTCTTTGCATCTTTCAGTGCTCACTTAGGTTGGCATCAAATTATTTGTTTCTTCCGATGTTGTAAAACTAGAATTTTGGGTATATCTTTTGGTGCATATTTCTGTTTGTATAAAACTTATATGTTACATTTTCTTGAGGGTGCATATTTTTGTCTGCATAAAATTTATATGTTACATTTTCTTGAGAAAAATGGATGCAGCATTCACAACCGTTTTTGATAACTAAGTAGAATGACTAGTACTGAGAGCAAGTATTCTACAAATGTACATAGTCTGATTTTATTAATGGATAAGGACATGAAATCATATCTTACTTCAAAGTTTGAGCACACGACTATTTTGTATCTTTACTGTTTCTAATAGTGAGTTTTGCAATTGATCCGTCCAGATGGAAGAAGGAAATCAGTCCAATAGGCGCATCTAAAGTGACATGTCATGCACCACCCACTCGTCCTCAAGCTGCTCGTCGTGTCATGTCGGCTTGCCATCAACCACAGTTGTGGCTCAACCCCCACGGTGCTTCCCCTCTATTGTTGCCCTCACCATGATCTCCTGCGTATTGGCGGCCTCGACGAGCTGACTATGGTTGCTGCTCCTGCGTGCTGCAGTACGCCACCGAGCTGGTCACCATTTATATTTTTGTTTTAAGTTCATTTGTGTTCTTGTTGTCAGGTCGCCTGCAAACTTGTTATCGTTGTTAGTTCATGTGTGTTCTTGTTGTTAGGTCCTGTGCAAGTTTGTTATCAATTCATGTGTATTGTGTTTCTTTTGTCGCTTCATTAGTACATATCCACCTACAACCCATTCAATGATGTAAGCCACACAAGTTCGGAAAGAAATGGATAAAACAATGGTGGTGGTGAAAAGAATACAGCCCATTCAATGATGTAAGCCATGCAAGTTTGAAAGGATTCACATCAATACAGACTCTAGAGGGCATGTATATTATTTGCCCTGGTGGTGAAAAGAATACATCCCATTCAATGATGTAAGCCATGCAAGTTTGAAAGGATTCACATCAGTACAAACTCTAGAGGGCATGTATATTATTTGCCCCACGGAAATTCAAAATGTTAAAAGTTCAAGATGTAAAATGAGAGAAGTCCAGACCATTGTTGAAGTTGAAAAAAAAGAAACACACAAAACATTTTCTTTGTTTTAAGAAAATGTCATTCGGTTCAACGATATAAACCAGGCAAGTTCGGGGATGGTGATACCCCTATTTTGATCAATGAATAAAGGAGGAGATATTTGTAGAAAAAAAGTATATGTTGCTACTCTTTTGAAAGAAAAAAAAGGAATTCTCGTGAAAACACACTCAGTACAAAACCATACGGACATCAGTGCAAGTACACTTTTTGGAACATTTCTAAATTACTCTATGAAAAATACATCAATACAAACACACCCACATATCAGTACAAGTACTCTGTTTTTTGACAGGAAAACAACACGACGTGTCTCACCGTATTCAAAATTACTCATCAACGATTGCGAATTTTGTATTGTTTTACGTTTTCAAGTGCTCGATGAAAATTTATGTAATGTTCGGTGCTTCTCTTTATGTAATGTTTTATGTTTTCAAGTGCTCGATGAAAATTTATGTTCCTAGTAGTTCATGTATTATTACCTGAGGAGTTCATATGTTACTGGCCAATAAAGTAAATCTATTAATCACTCTCTCAAGTGTGATGAAAAAAATGGGCAGTAAATTGATGAAAAATATCAATGAGTTCAAAATACGCCGAGACACGCGACAGCCACCCCAGTTCAGGCGTAGTAAGTACCTCAGTACGAGTTAAAAACGGTGGTCCGTTTGAAATAAAAGAAATGACAGAAATTCAAATTATAAAGTTCAAGCAAAAAAAGAAACCCCATGAAAATCCTGCTTAGTAAGTACCTCAGTACAAGTCGTAAAATGAGAGAAATTCATAACAACGTTGTCAAAAAAATGTTGAGTTAAAAAAAGAAACAAAACAAACACATTTTATTTTTGAACAAAATATCATTCAGTTTGATGATACAAACCATACAAGTACAGGGGCAACGATACAGTAAACCGTTGAAAACTTACGAGAAAAAAAATTACCAAAAAAAAACAGAGCAAAGTCTAGTTAGTGAAAACACACTTAGTATAAACTCATGGGAGCATCAGTACAAGTACCCTTTTTCGGAACCATTCAAAATTACTCTACAAAAAATAGCTCAGTACAAACATACACATATATCAGTACGACTACTCTGTTTTTCAGACGAGAAAACAGCAGGATCCCTCATTCCGTACTCTTAAACAGTTGCGAAGTAGAGAAAACGTTCAACATGACTAAGTTTTGCATTTTAATAGCTATCCAACGGTATGTTATTTGCCATATTTCAACAAACTTTTAAAAAAATCGCGTTCAAAATTAAATTTAACCGTATTTGAATTCGTTTTTAAACTATAAGGAATTAGAAAAACATTTCTATAAGGAAAAGTTGCACATTTTCCATAGCTTTCCAAAGCCGTATCATTTGCGTCAATCCGACAAACCGTTTGAAAAAAATCGGGAAAATACGTTTCGCGCAGAATTTCACCATTTTTCAAATTACTTTTAAATCAATAGAATTAGAAAAAACAATACATATATGGAACATGCGGATTTTCACCAGCTTTCCAACGCCATCTTATTTGCTCAATTCCGACAAACCATTTGAAAATTGAGTCCAAAATACGATTCACGTTTTCAGTTTTGGGAAAAACGGTTTTTCCAAAAATGCTCTTAAACCATAATGATTTTGCAAGAACGTTCGATATACTTGAAATATGGTTGTCAGGAGCTTTCCAACGATATATTACACGCCCCATTCCGACAAAAAAATTACAAAATTTTTTTGAACTAAAGAAGACGATCTGTTAAACACAACTGAAAGCATTAGTTCAACCGCTTCAAAAACATCAGTACAACCACCTGAAACCGTCAGTTCAAAAAGGGTAACAGAATAATATTCTGTTATGCGTAACAGAATAGCCCAGGTGTGCATTTTCCTATATATATATATATATATATATATATATATATATATATATATATATATATATATATATATATATATATATATATATATAGGAAAATGCATCCTACTACAGTGCATCCTACCATTTCTCATATACTACTATGTGGTAGTATATATACTACTTTATCATTTTAGTATGTTCATATACTATATCTAAGATACTCCAAAGCGAGTTATGTGAAAATTGCATGTGAGCCCATGTTTTTATCATATTTGTAAAAATACGTACATATTTATGCGTAAAAAAAGTATGCTAAAAATATACTAAATGCGTTCTAAAAATAGTATATATACTACCTAAATATTCTTACAAAGTATATACTACACATGCATACACTGCGGTATGTTAGATACTACCTAAAAGCGTACAAAATAAAAATGGGTGTAACTACACCGATAGTAGGAAAAATTTGTCATACATATATATATATATATATATATATATATATATATATATATATATATATATATATATATATATATATATATATATATATATATATATATATATATACACACACACACACACACACATATATAGTAAAACTATTACGATCACGGGATCGAGAATAGTTGTCCCGATCACTACCGGCCCTATAAGGGCCGATGACATCTTCGAAAAGGCAAAAGCAGAAAACTTGGCGGTCCATCAAACTCCTCCGACCGCCCCTCCCATGTCACGACCTTGAACCACCCCACCTCCCGCACCACCTCCGCCCCATCTTCCGTCAGAGGCCCCCGGCTTAGGCGCACCTTGCCCGCCCCATCGTGCCACCCGCCGCCCAATCCTCCCACAGCCGACGCCCTCCCAAACTACCGTCGCGCGCTCCTCCCAAACCACGCCGCCGCTTGCGACCTCCCGAAATCTCGCTACAAGCGCCTCCCCAAACCACCCGCCACCGCCGCGCCTCCCGGATCCCCGCTTAGCCGGATCTGTGGCGGCCGCCGCAACCTCCACGAATCCATGGCGCCCTCCCTTTGGTGTGCCCTTGATCCCGTCGTCACGCCCAGATCCATTGCCATGCCCTGTCCTCATCTGCCATAAGCCACCCGACGTACACCAGATCCGCCTGCCGCCACCGACAGCCTCCTGCCAGGCGAATCACCGGTACCGCCGCCGCTGGACCCCCAACTTTACCTGCCACCTAGGCCCAAACTTCTCCTTGCCTCCCAGCGGCCTCTTCGTACCTCATCTGCCGGCCACGGTATGGATCGGAAGCCCATCCATGCTGCATCTCGCCCACGGTCGCATATGCGCCTCTCCCACGCCTTCAAAGGCGTCGCCACCCACATGGAACCCCTGCTACCATGCATCGGCGACCATCCATCTCCAATCCTTGCACGCACGCCAGTAGCACTTGCATTTTCAATGCTCAAATGCCCATTGCCTTTGCTCGCATCTTAGTCCTACAAAAACTCTAGCAGTGTTTAATTCTTACGATTTCTTGCGGCGAGTTCAATGTATATTACACAAGAATAAGAAACTAATAGTATGTTGCGAGATGTTCTCCTTTGTGATTCTCGTAGACTTCCAACAATTTAGATGTGGGCAAGTCAAGCGAGTTCTCCTTATACATTGATCTTCTTGGGTCATCATGATTGTACACATTGGCAGGTCAAACAGAGTTCTTGTGGCAGGTCAAACAAAGATGCCCGTGGAGCCATTTCCACTAGTCGCCATTCCCATCTGCGACACATTATGTTCCTGCTATCACCACAAAAAACAGAGGGCAAACAAGACTCGGGTGCTAATCGCCATCCACCTCCTCGAGCACGTCTCTGCTTCCTGCTGTGTCCACCGTGTTCGAGCAGCCTCTTGCTCATATTCGTGCATTTCATTTTGTAGCTTGGATTTTGTAACTTGTTAAGTTTATCGTGCAGAACATTCAGAAAAGATAGAAAAAAAGTATGTTATGGACCTTGTAACTCCTTCCCCCTTTTCCATTCATGCATGTTCTTTCCCGTGATTTGATGTAAGGAAGTTTGTGTAAACCATATTGTTTACATACACCTAAAAAGTATGTATTTTTAAAGTGTCTGGAAGTTCAAATATTATTGTATATAGAGTTTAGTCGTTGTATTTTAGGAAGAATGCATCTTACTGTTAAAAAATGATTAGAGAAAAAGCATTCATCAAAAAAAGTTAGCAAGACAAATTTTGGGAGGTTCAAAATGTTAAATTCGCACAAAAAAAGAGTGCAGAAAAAGATGGGCGCCACAAAAAATGATAACAAACAAATAATTTGAAGTTCAAATTTGCGGAGTTGGGTAGTTTAATAAATGAAAATTACAAAACAAAAGACTAGTCTGTAGGTTACACAGGCCCATGACAAGCTCGTAAATTTAAAATCGTCTTTTATGGTGGAAAATATCCTTTGATTTCCATTTTTACATACAGAAACACGGAGCAAAAAAGACCACAATAAAAATTGATGCCATTTTCCATAATTTTACCCATTTTATGTAAGGTTTGTGCTATCTTTTATTCAATCTCACCGTGGTTCCATCGTACCAATTCATGCGGTGGCCCGTTTCATGGCTGATCTCAATGTTGGACAAAGGTTCTACGGGAACGGTGTCACCATTGTAAATGTTGTGCAAATTGATGTTGGTACCCTCCCATACATATGCAAGCCAATCTCCGCTCGCACCGAGCCTAGTCTGTGAAACAGTGGGCAGGGGGAGAATTAGGAAATGGACACGGAAGTAGTCTTTAGAATGCATTTACTACGTGATCAAACTCATCTTACTGTGGTTCCATCGTACCAATTCATGCGGTGGCCCGTTTCATGGCTGATCTCAATGTTGGACAAAGGTTCTACGGGAACGGTCTCACCATTGTAAATGTTGTGCAAATTGATGTTGGTACCCTCGCATACATATGCAAGCCAATCTCCGCTCGCACCGAGCCTAGTCTGTGAAACAGTGGGCAGGGAGAGAATTAGGAAATGGACACGGAAGTAGTCTTTAGAATGCATTTACTACGTGATCAAACTCATCTTACCTGCTCATCTGAGGAAATCCGAGTGCCCCTCGACGTCGGCATCTCAAGGGGCGTCAACTTGCAACTACGGCCACGCCGCGTTGGAGAGACCCCCAAGGAAACATCCTCGTGTGTTCCACGGAACATCAAGATGCATTTGTATGAGTAGTTTATCTTGTGAGAGAAAAGGATGAACGAGGGAAGGCCTCTAGAGATAGAGATGGACACTACTACTACCAATGTGCTGGACCGTGCGTTGCAATGGATCCAAACTAGTAGAATAATACTTGTTCACGTGCTTGAAATATAAACACTCTAGTTTTGATATACATGTGTCGCCAGAACCGACGGCTTGTCCATGGAAGTTGAACCACGGTGACCATCACGTTTCTTGTTTCTACCATCGCCACACCCCACGCGATTCCCATGGCGCCGCTCCAACCCACGGCACGGCGTCCCCGGCGTGGACATGGATCCTCGGCGTGGCTATCACCGCCTTGCCCTGCCTTTCCTTCGGCGATAGGTGGGACCCATGCTTATGGGTCACACATGTCGATAACGAATGGTAGGATTGTTCGTGCCCTCATCCTCTCGCCCCACCGCTCCTCTGCCTTTGTGTGCATGACATGCGGGCGGTGAAGCTGGCGACCATCAACTTTCTACCACGACACACCCGATTGGGCGTGGTTTACCGCTCCGCTGCGTGCTCGATCCATACTCTGCACCATCGAATTTTCATCCGGTAGTGTGACACATTTCGTCCGGGCATCAATCCTCAGCTGGAGTACTTATGTACTACAAGTAGTACCCGCCGGTGTGGCCATCTACGCCTCGTAGCGCCCCGACGCCCAGCTGTGGTACCCTCGCCATGGCACGCCACCACCGGCCGGTTCATCTCGAACGAGTGAGTCGCGAACCACGCCACCACCATGAGAATGACACGTGGGCCAGCTGCATTTAAGGCCCACATGTCATTGACTCATAGGTCGGGCGGTCCCGTGGGCCCCGAGAAGAAAATGTAACTCCCGCGGCTGGCCTTGTGGTGCTCCCGCAGTACGAGGTCGTGCCAAAACTGGAATTTGTTTCTTACTACTACTAGTACTACTAGGAAGGTATACGTGCATTGCACGCATGAGATTCTGGTGGTTTGTGCGTTATGCTTCTCGTGTGGAGTTTTACGGATTCTAACATGTGGCAAAATTTGGTGGAATGTAAGGTTAGGCAAGTTTGATTAACTTAGGTGAGTGTTTGGTTCAAGCCACACCTTAGGCAAGCCACCCTGGCCCCACATGACATACACACAAAAATGTGGCAAGATTCCCTTAGGCTTGCCAACTTGTGGCAAAATTTGGTGGAATGTAAGGTTAGGCAAGTTTGATTAACTTAGGTGAGTGTTTGGTTCAAGCCACACCTTAGGCAAGCCACACTGGCCCCACATGACATACACACAAAAAATGTGGCAAGATTCCCTTAGGCTTGCCAACTTGTGGCTCTAATTTTGAAGAACTTCTTAATAACTTTGCCTGAGCTTAGTTGTGGCAAAGTTAGTCAGGAATTAAGTTTAACCATGGAGTCTTCTAGATTATACATGTGGCAGAATCTGGTGGATGATATCCAATGGCCAGTAGTGCTCGGATTTGCCATCTTTGTACCGTCGGATTGGCTTCATCCAACGACCAACTTTCAAAGTTTTTCACACACTATATAGGGGGTATAGATATAGATGTGCCGGTCCGTTGCAATGGATCCAAAGTATATCTATTTAGTGGAGTGCACTCTAAACACATTATCTATTTATTTTTCTCTAACCTTCCGTAGCCATGCAACCAAGCCACATAAGCTTCATGGGTGCCCCCCACATCATATTATTCATACTACGTTGATTGAAAAAAAGATAAATCACCCAAAACAAGATCTTCCCATTTTTTGTTCCTACGATGTTGTGCCGTGCACGTATCTACTAGTTGTATAGTGGTAGTACTAGTAATATAATAGTATTAGGAGTACAAACTTGGTAGGAGTGGTACTAATATGGAATGCTCCTACTCTATCAACGAGCCCCGTCTGACACAAAATTTCTTGGCTTCCGTGCTACAGCTAGATCTTCCCCTTGTTTCTATTTTCCAACCCGGCGGCAGGCGGGGTGTCGGTTTGCTCAACGGGCGGTCCCACATGAAAGTGCAAATGCTAGGCTGTAGGCAACACGCCTTCCCTAAGCTATGTGTCATGCCGGACGGGACGTGTTGTACTCCCGATTCCCGGGCGTGTGGGGGTGCGACGCGAACGTGGCAGGCCTTTTCCTTTTACTAGCAATGTGCACATGCGTTGCAGCAGATCCAAAGTAGTAGAATACTAGTATTTGTTCACAAACTTGAAAGAAATCACTATTGTTTTGATATACTCCTAATATATTACTCCCTCCGTACCTAAATATTTGTCTTTTTTGAGATTTCAAATGGACTATCACATATGGATTATATAGACATATTCTAGTGTTTCTAGCAAGATGCCCGCGCATTGCACGAAGTTGATGGAAAAGGTAAGCACAACTTATAAATTGACGGATGGAGTACTAGTTATAGTGATGCATATAATTAAGCAAAGGGATCACACATGTCGGTATTGGCTGGAACGAGAATGCAACAGCACAATAAGAATTAAGGCCATGATGATGCAATCGCGATGGTGATTCTGAAGCGGGAAGAAAGATGGATCCACGAACGTACGACCTCCTCCTCCTCAACTTAGTGCGCCGGGCCACCGTCCGGCGGCTAAGGAGCGGCGGCTTTTGCGGTGAGGTCGAGGTGCTTCTCAACAAAGGCATCCAAGGCTTCCAGACGGTTGAGGAAGGCCAAGGTCGTAGCGTCCTCACTAGCCTTGTAGATACCTATGTACTCGATTTCTTCGTACACGTGGATGTGTAGGTCGGCAATTCTTGCAGGCGAGGTGCCTGCAGCGGCGCGACCTCAGTGGACATTCTTCGTGGCGTCGGCGAGGCGATCGCAGGCCACGATGCTTGAAAGAGGTTCCGCCATGGAGACCGATTAGGGTGGCAGGCAATGAGGAGCCGGGCTGGTGGAGGAATCTGGCGATGTCGTCCATGAGCTTCTTGAGGACGATGAACTTGTTGCTGGTGGCAGCGATCATCCGTCAAGCGAGAGTCGTAGTTGGCATCGACGGCGCCATCCACCAGCCTATCTCCAACACCGCTCGAGACGATCCTCGGCGCCATGCCACAGGCCAGCGTCGTGGACCATCTAGCGCAGCCGCTAGCTGCTCACGCGCATCGCCGCCATGGGTCTGGAGCGAGCTCTTTTGCGCTTATGTAGGTGCTTAGGCAAGTGCTTAGGGGCGTACGATGTGGTAGATGCATTGGAATGGAGGAGGGGCGCCTTTATATGAGGGCAATGAGGGCAAACTACGTTGCATTCACATCGTGCAGCCTCTTTTCCCGGACCTCCTCCCATTACTTCCCTCATGTATTAATTGAAGGAGGATGCATTGGCCGTTCAACATATCGGGAACCGCTACTCCCTCCCTCGTCTCCATTAAAGGCGTATCGGGAACAGCGCCGCCCGCTGTCAAATCGAATACGCCCTCCGTCTAGGTGAGGCTGGTTGTAATGGGGAGTATCATATACTAGTATCATGCATATGATACTAGTGTATGATACTACCTCCCTAATGCATAGTATCATATATTAGTATCATGTAGTACTCTATTTTTGCCATGCATGACAGAAAGTAGCATAACATTTAATATGATACGGTATCATGATATGATACTACACCCTCTCTTTTTCATTTAATGCTACGACACCTCATCAAAATTGCCTATTTGGCATGCATGATACTAGCTATGATACTACCATTACGACTAGCCTGAGTATTATAAGTCATCTTATGAAAACCAAATACTAGTAAGACTAGCCACCGTGGGAGTAACTTCAGCAGTAACATCGAGTCCAACTCAGCAAATTTGCTTATGTGGCAGTGAGTTAATGAGGAGAGAGGTAGTTATAATAACTTAGCTAGTTAATGTAATATCACATGTCCCAATGCAATGTGAGTCTATAACCTAATAAATGAAGCTTTGCATGTTACCACAGTTATGTTACTACTATGAAGGTAGTAACATAGTCTAGGGATATGTGTATGTTACTAGTGTATGTTACTCACCATTGTGGCTAGTCTAACACATAGGCGTGGTGCATTAACTCTCACGTTGTTTCTTATTTTTTGACACAAATAGAGGAATCAACCAAGAAGAGATGTGGGGCTTGTATGCTTTTAATGACTTGAGACTATCAAACATGACATGTAGTGGTCAGTTCGTTGCACAAGAACAAATACAACCCACGTCAGCACACACGCATATCATAGCATCACATCCAATGGCTATAAAAGATGAATGAGACCAAATTATATCTCATCTACTAGATGAGTTCTAGCAAAACTGTATTAATGATACTTAGTACTCCTGCGCCATGTATCATATAAGTATCATGTAGTACTTTATTTATTGCCATGTATGACACATAGTTCATGAGAGCTCCCTATATGTACCCCCTTTTTTTTTTAATTTCAAGTTTCGCTCCATGGGGCAATCCATCGATACTACTACTATACAAAAGTGGAGTATATACATTTTTTAAAAGGCTAGAGGGCGGGGCATCTAGCTCGGTCGGTTTCACGAAATGCGAGGGCCTTTGTGATTTGACGGCTCATTAATGCTGTCAAATCAAATAGTACTACGCCGCCCGCTGCACGGCCGGCGCCTCCATTAAACCTCTCCATTAAACCCGCATGCAAACCGAGAATCCTGCTCCGGCCACACGTCCGTTCATGAGCGGGCCGGAATTAAACGCAACACCGACCGAGCTCCTTCCGTCCGCCCTCAGTTTAAACGAGGCCAGATGCCGGCCAAGCTCCTACCGTCCACCCTCTATTTACACGAGGCCAGACAGACAGCGGGAAAGAATCACACCCCTCCGCCGCTCCCCCATCTCCTCCTTCACCATTTTCTCCACCCTTTCGATGGCCTCCGATGAGACGTTCTCCGGCATATTACCCGGCTGGGTGGCCCACCGAGCCCTTCGGATACGGGCAAGGCCGCTCGGTGCTTCACCAACCTCGCTTAGCTCGACCGAGGCGATTGCCGCTAAGCGGTAGCGTGGTTCAAAGCAACTTCGCCGCTCGATTCAGCTCGATGAGGTGGCGAGTTGCTCCACGCCGCACGGCAAAGCACGCCGAGACGGGCACCGCCATCGTTGATCGCATCCGCGCCACCAGTGTCTATGGTGGCCGCGCCTCCCGTGTCTGTGGGCGCACCTCCCGTGCCTAGGGCAGCGCCATGCAGGCAGAGACAAAAGCTGGGTGCGTGGAGAGTGACCAGTCGGTGGCTAGCTTCTCCCTGTCCGTCGCCATCATCGTGGAGAAGTAGAACACGGGAGGCCGCCGCCACTTGGGACCCATGAAGGCCACTGCCGAGGCGATGACCGCGGATTCAGGTGGTTTCTTTGCTGCTTCGTCTCTTCCGAGGACCTTCATCGACCCCACAAGTGTCTGACGGACATGAGGAAGACAAAGGGATCCGCGGGCGGCCATTTAGAACTAAAAATTTTAAGTCTAGATATATCCATTTCTAGGACAAGTATTTCCGGACAGAGGGAGTATTAATTATACAAGAGAGCCGGATTGGCACCTCTTAGTTCATGTAAATGTAATGAAATCCATCTTGTTTATATGAAGATCCGGCTTTTTTATACGAAATCCTTCATGCTTATATGAAATCAGTCCGTGTTTGCACGAATTTCATCTGGTTGGTTAAAGTTGTAAAAATGTATACCGCTGGCGTTTGATGTCGTCCTCCGCGGAAGGAAGCGGGAGGAAATTTGCCGGCTGCCATTGGAGATGTTCTTTATGCTGGAAATAATAGAGTGACATCCAATCTATTTGAGTTAATTGCCTGTATGATTGTCCCTCTATAAAAAGTTAATTGCATGTACAGTGTACACGTGACTTGCGTGGTGGCTACTGACTTCGCATGTAAAGTTAAAAGAAACAAGTCCATCCTTAATACTCTAAGTACTCTGTGGGTTCCACTATCAGTACAGTAGCGAAAGAAGTATATATTAAATAAGTAGAGTAATATATAATATACAAATCTAAAGTTAACAGACAAAATTCGAACTCATGTCATCACGTTGCGAGCATCCGGCGCTAACCAATGACACATTTTTGTTGTAGACCATCTTTGGAGATATATCTCCATGTCTACTCTTATATATACTCCATCCGTTCCTAAATATTTGTCTTTTTCAGATTTCAAATGGACTACCACATGCGGATGTGTATGTAGACATATTTTAGAGTGTAGATTCACTCACTTTGCTACGTATGTCTTTTTCGTGAAGAATTGATTTGTCCTTGATTTATTTATGAGGTATCCAGATGGCACTGTACCACCAAGAAAAGAGGGTAACATCAAAATTATGGACTACTTTTTTGAGTATGTTGGTAAGGTCCGGTCATAGTGACTTGTTGAAATCTCTAAAAAGACAAATACTCCCTCCGTCCGGAGATACTTGTCATCAAAATGGATAAGAGGAAATGTATCTAGACATATTTTATTTTGAGATACATCTATTTTTATCCATTTGGATGACAGGTATTTTCGGACGGAGGGAGTAGAAAACAGAGTTGGTGATGATGGTGTGCGTGCCATCCTGCAATATAGGCCGTCGGATTTATATCTAACGGGTAGGAAAGAAACTATGGCAATTTTGGAAAAATATATCCACACGTCTCTCCACGTTCTCAAATAAGGCCTTCCCTCGTTTAGCCTTTTCTCTCACAAGATAAACTACTCATACAAATGCATCTTGATGTTCCGTGCAACGCATAGGCAGCTAGCTAATTTCTTTTAAAGTAGTTGCCGCGATAATTGGGTTGAAGTGATATGTTTTATGTCTGCCCCGAATGATTTCAGATTCAATAGTACTAGTAACAAAGAAAAGGTTGCCTTGTTAATTAACAGAAAACAGGGTGAAAACTATCACATGTGGCCGGTAAAAACAAGGCACACTGGGTTCAGCGTCATCGTCACTATAGTTGTGCGCGCACGAGAAGTCTACATATCGAGGGGGCTACCGAGCGAGGCAGCGAGACACGATGTTTGAGAGAGAAACCAATTGACAGATATGATCAGATCGAGTTGTCACCCTTCTGCTGTCATTGTTGGGGGGGGGGGGAGGGAGAGAAAGACGTATTGAGAGTGTGCGCGGTAGGCACAGAGGCACAACTAGCGAGTGTCTGTGTGTGTGTTTGAAAGAGGAGTCAATAGATTATTATCAAGATCGATGTGCCACCCTACTCCTTCAGTGCCGGGTAGTGTGTGTGTGTGTATGTTTGAGAGAGAATCCAGTCGATAGATTAGTATCAAGATCGAGGTGTCACCCTACTCCTTCGGTGCCGGGTAGTGTATGTGTGTGTGTGTGTGTGTTTGAGAGAGAAGCCAATCGATAGATAAGTATCAAGATCGAGGTGTCACCCTACTCCTTCGGTGTTGGGAAATGTGTGTGTGTGTGTGGGGGGAGGGGGTAGTGACACTCACATATCTCTACTCTTATAAAAAAACAGAGTTGGTGATGATGGTGTTCCTGCCATCCTGCAATATGGGCCATCCGATTTATATCCGACGAACATGAAGGAAAATATGGCAATTTTGCAAAAAGATACCCACACCCCTCTCCGCGTTTGCAAATAAGGCATTCCCTCGTTCATCCTTTTCCCCCACAAGATAAACTTCTCATACAAATGCATCTTGATGTTCCGTGCAATGCACATGGGCATCTTGCTAGTAGGGAGAAGGAGTTTGTGTGACACATATCTAGCTATATTAAGGGATAGGTAGATAGCATATGCGTGAGAGACATTATTATAGTTTGAGACATTAGTGGCTGTGGGTGGGCGGAATTAAAGGGGTAGGCATGTTAGACATAGAGAGCGTGTGTGTTTCTGTGTGAGAGTCTTGTAGGACGGGGTAGAAAGACGAATTTAACCCTGACGGAGGGAGAGAAATACACGAAGTGCGCGCGTGTGATTCCGATGCCCACAGGGAAATGAGATATGTATGCGTGTGAGAGAGATTGCACAATTCATTCACGTATCACTATCTAGCGACCGTGGACGTGCATCGCTTGAACATAAGTCAATATCTACTTCGTATCATGGCCAAAGGTACAATATCGATTCAACGCTATAAAGATTGGACACTCACATATCACAATTTTTTTCTATTTAAATAAACCTTTTTCAGTTGTGCATGCCAAAGTTACAGTGATGTTTATTCAAACAACCAATGTAGCTATCATGCACATGCACCATTGTTACTCTTGCATTCAAATTCATTAGTCTTGGATGATTTAAGTTTCTGTTTTGAAGTAATATATATGTAATATTCATATATGAATTCAACGGTTACACAATTTATGAAATGGAGGCTATGTAATCATATGAGGTAACACTTTTAAGTAGCTAACTACAATATCCATTTCTTTTTGTGCGCCTCTACACTAACACGTCAATGCATTATGTTTAAAGTAAATAACCAATGGCACTAAATTGTCTATTTACACGAGAAATACATAGGCTGAGCGTTTGATCCCTTTTTTTGTGAACGCACCACTACACCCGTACGATTGGCCGCGCCCGTGTGAACGTCCAAGTTATCGGCGCATCATCCCGAGTTATTTTCTTTTTTTCTGGGGTGGACTTCACACCAGTTATTAACTGCTGACGCATGCCCCATGTACACAGTCTAGCATGACCTTCCCGCTAGCACGGTCCAAAATTGGTTGAAACTGGATACGAACGATCCCGAGGGCGGCAAAATCTCCCGCCTCCTTCTAAAATTTCTGCCACCTTAGTCTTTAGCATGCGAAATCCCCCTTTTGTCCTTGGTGCACGGAGACCAACAGTTACAATACCTCCCTCATCTACATGATAGGTCGAGGCTACTTTGGTAACTTCCGGTTCCCCCACTACACGCCACCCCCATTTCCTCTCCCCCCTCCCACAAAAACGACTAACTCCACAGCACCAGAGCATCTTACATCACGCCGTTCATACTTCATCGCCCTTTCTCCCTCCTCTCGAAACCCTAGATCGCTCATCCACCGCGCCATAGCCCATTCATCGCCGATGGCGTCCACCTCATTGGATCGCCTGTGACGCATCTACCGCTCCCACCTCCCCTAGAAACAAGTAGACTGCTCATCCACCACTATACCACAGCCCATTCAGTGCCGGCCTTGTCCACGGCGCCGGATCTGCTTCGCCGGTACTCTCATCAACCGCCGCGCATCTGCAGCGGCTCATTCGTACTCCCCACCAGAGACGCTTCGTCCACACCCCCCGGAGCCGCCCCACCGACGGCCTCTGATCCTCTTCGCCGACACCTTCCTCAACCCTACCGGAGGCGCTTCGCCGACACCTTCCTCAACCCTACCGGAGCCACTTCGCCGACACCAGCGTCAACCCTACCGGAGTAGCTTCGCCTATACCATTATCAACCCTACCGGGGCCTCTTTGCCAACTCACAAGTCCACGGCCTCAGATCCGCTTCCTCGCACCCTCATCCAACCTACCGGAGCAGCTTCTGACGCCCTGTCCATGGCCGCAGATCCGCATCATCGACACCACCCTTAACCCAACCATCTGGGCAACCGGCGCCCGGCCCACGGCCGCAGATCCACATCGTCGACACCATCCTTAACCCAACCACCGGGCAACCGGCGCCCGTCCGAGGTCGCGGTCTGCGTCGTCGACACCATCCTTAACCCAACCACCGGAGCAGCTTCACCTACACCCTCGTCCACGGCCACAGATCCGATTCGCCCACACCATAGTCCACCCTACCGGAGCCGCTCCACAAACACCCTACTCCACGGTTCTAGATCTCCTTATCGGACCCCAACAGCCAGCACAACGTCATCACCCTCGACGTTTCTAATCTTATTCCCACCATCTGGAGAGATGCCAAGCACCTGCCACGGCCTAGATACTTGTCACCTTTAAACCCGTCCAGCATCACCTGCCCAATTTACTTCCAATATACTAACCGGTCGCTATTACCTGTTATGCAGCTGGCAAAAACTACAAGGATGATGTTTCTTCTGGATCTAACAGCTTGGCCAACCAAGATCCTGGACTGTGGCATTGCTATGATCTTGTAAGCGTGTCTCGCTCTCTTGTATTGTTACATGCTCGCTTGGCGTGCTTTGCTAGGATTTTGACCAATAATCCCTTTGTGCGCACAATGATTTCTACTCTTGGCTGCTAAATTAGATATGTAGATGTCATACATGATACTACCTCGTACCTCCGTTAAGTAAATATAAGTCTTTCTAGAGATTCCACTATAGGCTACATACGGAGCAAAATGAGTGAATCTACACTCGAAAATGCATCTATATACATATGTATGTGGTCCATCTTGGAATCTCTACAAAGACATATATTTAGGAACAGGCGTTACATTACACAAAATCGTAGGTGGCATGTAGGAATTCCGATTGCACTACATTAGGCTCCCTTAGAGTGCTGCCGATCCGACATCTGAGTCATGGCTAGTTTATGGTACGCACACAATCGTTAATTGGTGGTTTAAATATGCGCAAGGGATATGCAATGTAGTATCATGTAGAGATGTCTGAAATTAGCCGTGTCAACTTGCAGATAGGGTTACACAATGAAAAAGTACAAGACGTATGTGGCAATTTCATGGAACATCGCAAAAAAAGGAGAGGCAACGGTGAGCCTATATAGTGTGCTATGGTACGTCACTCCTCCATTGCAATCATCGTGACATGTTATTTGTATGCCAGTTCTATTAGCCAAGTTTCTTAGGGACAGTTATTACGAGTTATCCTAAGAAAATAAGCACCTGTGAATATAAGCTCCATGTAATACGCCAACAAGTTCTTTTCATTGCGTTTTCAGCTTATCTTTGGTATGATGAGTGGAAAGTCTAGATTGCATTATATATATTTTTCATTTTGCTGCACATATGGAAATTAGTTTGACTTGCAAACATCACAAATTGAACCTAGTGCAGTAGTTAATATGATAGGAAAACAGACCATCACTATTTGCTCAAAATGCAAATACAAAGATACCATCTACTTGGCACAATCTACTTTGGTCAATGTTTTCCATAGAGATCCCATTGCCTAATTTAAACAAAGAACGCATGACCCACATTTAAATGAAGAACAATTATTTGTTGAAATTCGATGGTCCAAGTGGCTGGTTATTATCATATAGCAACACCACCTGAAAGCATCATATAGCAGCAGCAGCAGCTCATAGAAACTCATCATACAGCAGCAGCAGTCTACAATTCATCATATACCAGCAGCAGCTCATGGCAATTCATCATATAGCAGCAGCAGGAGCAGCTCATAGCAATTCATCATATAGCAGCAGCAGGAGCAGCTTGTAGCAACTCATCATATAGCAGCAGCAGCAGCAGCTCATAGCAACTCATCATACAGAAGCAGCAGTCTGCAATTCATCATATAGCAGCAGCAGCTCATAGCAATTCATCATATAGCAGCAGCAGGAGCAGCTCATAGCAATTCATCATATAGCAGCAGCAGGAGCAGCTTGTAGCAACTCATCATATAGCAGCAGTAGCAACTCATAGCAATTCATCATATAGCAGCAGCAACAACTCATAGCAACTCATCATACAGCAGCAGCAGCTCATAGCAATTCATCATATAGCAGCAGCAGGAGCAGCTCATAGCAATGCATCATATAGCAGCAGCAGAAGCAGCTCATAGCAATTCATCGTATAGTGGATCGGAATGAAAATTTGGCAAAAATCGAGGAGATCCTCACCTTGTTGGATGAGCTCATCCTTCAACAACACCTCAAGGCCATGGCTCGGGAGGAGGAGGGGAACAAGGTGCCTTACGCATGATGTGGCATCGGCCAGACTTGTGCACAGACTACTGGAGTAGTCGTTGGGCGAACCACGATGGAGCAATTGCTGGATACCATGAGAATGAGGCGGCGCCAGAGGAGGAGCAGCCAGGAGATTTGCCCCTACCACGGCCATGTAGCCTAGCTGGACATAGCATTGTCGAGGGCTAGGCCAGATGGGACCAGTGGCGACGGCTCGCTGGAGAAACCCTAGTCTTTGCAGCGTGGGATTGAGTAGAGGAAAGGGAGAGGAGATGCAAGCGGGCAGGGCAATGAATGCTTGCGTGTTTGTTTTTACTTGAGGGTCAGGTGTGACACAGGCGTCAGCAGTTGCATTTTGAGTGTAATATAGGCAGACAACAGAGTCATTTCACTATTCCCCTTCCCTTCAATTTTTAGTGAGGTTCTACCCGAAACACCCCCCTCCAAAGCAAAATTAGTTAAGCCCAAGCCCATAACTCAAAAATGACTTCTTTACATCTTTTATGGCTTATTTTGACAATATACCCTGAAAAGGCGGAATCGAACTGGCCCTTAACCTGCAATTCAATTGTGCGTGCAATGATGAATCACTCCTGCCTGTTATTTGTACATTTAGGCATCATCATACATGGCATAACCTAATACATGTGCATTCCATTGTAGAATCTGGAATATGAAATGTTTATGTTAGTTCATACGTTGCACATGATGTTTAAATGCCCCTTTAAATCTGGTCAGTCAAGTGATGGTCTTTAAGCCTCCTTCTTTGCTTCTTTTCTTGATATGTAAGATTTGCTCACACATCTGTTCAATTGCTTGTTTGCATCAGCCAGCCATACTAGGACTGTTTGCTTTGATTACTTGCTGTTCTTGACCTAACACTCTAACAGAGCTTGTCAACGATTTAAACACTAAGGGCTGCTATAGTGGGTCATTGTCTAACTCATAGGTGAATAAAGGTTTGGCTGTACACTACAGTAGGCTCTCCAAGAGTACCTGGAGATCCAGTTCGAAGGTATGCCTAGTTTTTACATAGTGCAGACATAGTAAATGCTCATTTCATTGTGTGCAAGTGCAAGAGATGCGGCATGTTTCATTATGTGGTGTTGTTTTGTTATAATCTCATCCTTTTGTGTTCACAGACTGGAAAGTATGCATATTTATCTTCCAAGGAGATGAGTAACTAGTTTGTGTCACCTTGTAGAGGGGGTGCAATGAAGATAAGATTGAGGATTTCCAAGTATAAAATGTTAGGAAGGAGCCTTGCAAGAGAAGTAGGAGCTGCGCTGAGCCTCTTCAACCTACTAAGGTAAGTCACTGTATGCAACTCAACAGTTCAATTCCTTGTTTGTTTCAGGCATAGTTAATTTTCTCTTTTCAATTGCTTTATTTGTCCTCACTTAATGAGATGCCCAAATAATTGTGCCTGATGTTCGGTACTTGTATCACTATTAGTTTACATAATTAAAGGCCTTACCATTTAATTACTCTGCCGAAGTGTGCCTGAAGCTTTGAAGTCTATTAACCAACTATTATTGCACGAGGCTCACAATCTAGTTTATACTATGCTAATGATTGCATAGTTTTTTACTCATTGTAGTATGTTTGTATGAAACCCTCTGCTGTTCATTATGCTCCCTAAGACTTTAATTGAGGTACAGAATGGCCAACTGCTTGCTTACTTATACGCAACGTGCTGTCTAAATTTGAAACTTGTTTGTGTTTTCGATTGGGCCCCAACATCATGCGCCTCTGGTGAGCTAAGAGGATTTACGTATGCAGGCTGCATGACTATCTTTTATAATTTTAAAATATCACCGCTTATGCTTCATGACGTGTAACATTTTTTTGTGAAAGTGGCGTGTAACATTATTGTTAGTCTGTTTTGCCATGTAGTACAATATAGTGTCTTGTTCGCTTCAATCGTTGTAACTATATTTTGCCCTTGTCATGTGTACTTACGAAACATTTCGGGATGAAGTGACATCAACACAAAAATCTGCGGCGGTGCGGCATGGCCGTTACGAATGATTATGGATTGGAATTGGAATGTCTTTGATGTTCTCGAGCATCAACTAGAGGTGGCAAGACAACGTGTACATGATTGTCAACGTATAATCAACAAGTTGAGGCTGGACATGCGGTATTAGATGCATGAGTCAAAAATGAAACAAGACACCGAGGTAACCATGAAGGAATTGGAGATTTTGCGAGAATGAAATTTGTGCTATCCGAATCCGCCAATCCTATTTTACGAAGAGATTATAGTTCAAATGGAGTTAAGTTGATGCGGCGTCCATGATGTATGAGCCGATTTGCCCGGTGTGTAATTTCTTTGTTTGTGTATGCTTTATTATCACGTGCTTGTACCATAATGCCAGATGGGTATAATCGGTTTGTAAGTTCTTTATTGTATAGTGTAGGATTATTCTACCTTTCTATGCCTTGATCTCTTTGTTGTATAGTGTATGCTTTTTAGAGGTGATAGTATTGAGTAGGATAATTCTTTGAATATGCTATATCGTTCAAATGGGGGCCAACTCGCCCGACCATGGGCCTTTTACGTCTCATAGGATCCATGGGCCTTCTACAACTCGTAGGATCCATGGGCCTTCTACATCTCGCAGTGTCCATGGGCCTTCTACGTCTCGCAGTGTCCATGGGCCTTCTACGTCTCGCAGTGTCCATGGGCCACCGACTCATTTATGGGTCTTGTAATGGCCTTTAATGGGCCGTAGACGGGCCTATAATGGAAATCGTATGTTTTATTGGTTGACCATAACGGGCCGTTAATAGGCCGTATTTGGTGATGCTATGAAAATGGCCCAATAGACTAACGGACCACAAACGGGCCGACTGTAACGACGGGCTGAATTTGGCCCACAAGCAAAAAATGACAGTAACGGGCCGTAAGTAACCGAATGCTGCAAATAAGCCCAAGAATAAATGGGCTCTGAGAAGGCCGAAAGATAACATGGGCTGGAAATGGCCCAACTGAATAATGGGCCCTTAATGGGTATAAAGCTATACACTATTCATTACGGGCCAGTTTCACCAAGGGCCGGTAATGGGTCTAAAGTAATACACTGTTCATTGCGGGCCAGTTTCACCACGGGCCGTTAATAGGCCAAGAGTTACATAGGGCCTCATATGGGCCGAAAGACGTCATGGGCCATACATGGGCCAGAAGTGAAAACGGGCTGGAATCATATTGGATGGCCGGATAGCGCTCTCGGGCCTAATTCGGATTGGGCGTAACGGGCCTTGGGTTAGCGGGCTGTAAATGGGCTATATGCGAACAGGCCGTTTATAGGCTTTCCATGGGCCGGCCCGTCACCTTTTGACCAAGTCAAACGGGCCGGCCTTTTCACAGGAATGGGCCTCTGTTGGGCCGTGCCATGTGTCGACGTGTCATAGGTGCCTTCCGTCCAATGAGTGGATGACATCTGTCCCAACAATGAGCCGACACGTGTTTCCTCCAGCCAATGATGATTTTACACGTGGAAAATCCCCATTGGTCAGGGCTGTTAACGGGTTATCGGATCCAAAACCGACCCGATAGCTTAACAGCGTTCCGTTATGATGGATGCCACGTGTCAGTCACCCTTGACGAAAGCACTTATGTGACGCGCGATTTATCGTCATGGAAGTGGACACTTCCGTGATGATAATTTTGGTAATGTCACCGAACACTTCTACGACAGCACAGGTATGACTATCTCGATTCTGTCATAAATTTGTCATGGATGTACATGCATGACAAAAAACGCGACCTACTGTGACAAACACATATCATCACGGAAGTGTATTATTTTGTAGTGATGGATCTGTGGTAGCCTTTAGAGAATTCACGGCAATGGTGGGGAAGCGGGAGGAGAGGCGGCGAGTGGGAGGGGGCTAGGGTTCGTGGCCTCTGCTGTGACAACTGACGAGGGAGAGAAATTGAGGGAGGGAGGGGTTCGGTGTGTGGGCGAGGGGATTCGATTGAGGCCCACGCTCCCGCAACACAAACGGTGCACGCGGCACACAGAGAGAGGGCATGAATCCTTTCTCACGTCTCGACACCTCACCCAGCCAATCGCCGTGAGCGATGAGCCCACCAGTCATTGGGCAAGAAGAAAAACCACCAGGTGAATCTAGATCTACCTCGAGGTGAACATTGGACGAATGACATGAAGCATTGACCAAGATCCAACGATCAGGAATGCATTTCACGAGGGATCGCTAGGGAGCCAAGTTGGCTAGCAACCTTATAGGTTTAAATATGAAAGTCCCATGTCGCTGCAAGCATGCACCATGACACTCGGGGGCTAATGCAAACTTATTTTAAATTCACCTCATTGAAGACCCGGCCCATCACGGACCTTGGGGTTACTAATTTCTTCTGTCAAAGTATTTGTATTAAAGTAACTCTTAAGTTATCACTATGTTCTCCTCTTAAGACTTGGGGGCTACAGGTGATATGCATATAAGGGAGGAACATCTTCAAATTCTCAGAGCAAACCAGGTATTATATTATTATTGGAGAAATTGTCAAAGTTTATTACCTGTAAAGCTATTCATAAAAAGGTTTAGAGAAGCCGACTCAATGATCGGAAAGCTACATTTACAAAAGCAAGCACCAAGTCGCTATAAGATTGACCATGTGTCTGCAACAATCATGACCCGACGTCACCAACAATTAGGACCCCACGTCAGCAACATTTATGACCCAACATCATCTGTTTATAACGCGATAATTTCAGTAATCATAAATTGGCAAGATCTACATCTTCAAGCCGGCTGAAAATCGGATGAGTATTTCAAGACCAATATTTTTGTCAAGTTAGAGCATTAGATTCCGACTCAAATGGATTCTTTCTTATAATACTTTTCTACAAGCAAATTGACTATGAAGCCGACCTATTTACCTAGACTTTCCAGAATAAGGACATGACAAGGACATAAGGGTGATCAGCAGTCGGTTCACGAAAACTTTTAACCCAAAGCACAACCTGTCAAATTTGTTCTTGTGCTTATTTTTGCAGGATCAGTTTAACATGGATAAATAGAAATTAAACTGGGGCTAATGTTGGGGATATACCCCGTGGTATGACCCGGTCAGAAGTATGATCCGGCGGACTTGGCGACTCACTAAGTGACCCGCCTGGATCTCTCCACTCACTGATGACCCGGCCAAGCCTGGCGACTGAATTGGTGACCCGATAGGTGGGTCAGAGGAACTACAAGACCCGGTGGCCCATAAGGCGGCTCATGGGAAGGCCGACTCATGTTATTGTGGGCCGGTTTAATAGGAAAGGCATAAGGAATATTCCCTTACAAAGGAAGCAAGACTAGGACCCCACTTGAAATAGAGTAATCCTAATCCTACTAGGACTAGTCATGTAACCCACCCCGTCAACTTATATAAGGATGGGCAGGGCACCCCAAGAGGGGACAAGTTTCAAAAGTTAAGATAGACAAGTCAATAGCTCCCGAGATAGAGGTAGCGAAAGAGCACCCTTGTAATCGTGAGCATCACCATGATCAATATAACTGAAGCAGGATGTAGGCTTTTACCTCCACCGTGAGGACCCGAACCTGGGTAAAACCTCGCGTCTCTCGTCCCGCTGAACCCCTCCCAAGCTACTACCTAGATGCATTGGCCTCACGACTAAGTCCTCACACTAAGAACATCTACCGTGACAAATCCACGACACTACTGGTTATTGAAGGTGTCTCAGTCATGTCTACGTAGTTCTCGAACCTACAGGGTCCACATGCTTAACGTTTGATGATGATATTGTATTGTATGAGTTGTGTGATTTGGTGACCGAATGTTGTTTGAAGTCCTGGATGAGATCGTGGACATGACAAGGAGTCTCGAAATAGTCGAGAGGTAAATATTGATAAATAGGGCGATGGTATTAGGACACTTGAAGTGTTTCAGGAAGCACCAGGTACTTATCGGGTCACCGGAAGGGGTTCCGGGCACCCCGGGCAAAAGATATAGGTCTTATGGGCCAAGAAGGGAAACACACCAGCCACAAAGGGGCTGGTGCGCCCCCTCATATGGGTTGGCCAAATTGGAGAAGGAAGGGGGAAGGAGGAAATGAAAAAGGGAATATGATCCCCCTTCCCCCTCTTCCCTTCCTACTTCGAATAGGAATAGGAGAGGGGGGGTTGGCCGAATTGGGAGAGGACCCCAAGTAGGATTCCTCCTACTTGGGGCGCCGCTCTTGGCTGCTTCTCCTCCCCTATGTATATATATATATATATAGGACAAATGTTTCCTACAAGCAGTGGTAGTTACCACCACTTGCGTTTTGTATGTTGTATGTAGTATCTGTCGGAACCGAGAGTATGTACGTGTAGTATGTAGTATATAACAATGATTAGGTAGTATATATACTAATTTTTATGTAGTATGTATCATTTTTTTAGTATGCTCATTTTTACGTACAAATATGTACGTATTTTACAAATATAACAAAAACTATGGGCTCATATGCAATTTTTCATGTAACTTGCTTTGAAATATCTTAGATATAGTATATGAACATATTTAAAATAATAAAATAGTATATATAGTACCACATGATAGTATATGAGACATGTGGGGTAACTACCACCGGGTGGTAGGATGGATTTTCCTATATATATATATATATATATATATATATATATATATATAGGACAAGCAATTACATTAGCAGTAGCAGAATACTATTCATTACCCTTGATCCCTTATAGGTCGTGATATGTTTCTCCGAACGTGCATGAACAGAAATGAAAAAAAATCCCTCACGCCAAATCAGCATCGGGTCAATCAAACCCGCCCTCGGCGCCATCATCTACCACCTTCCTTGGCGCGCGCCCGGCCACCATCCCCGACCATTGTGCCTCCTTTGTCTTCCCGGCCGCGCGCCCGTCCATCTTCCCCGCCGCGGCCTCCAGCTACCCTCCTCGGCCATCGTGCCTCCGTCCACCTCCCTCCGCCGCTGGCCCAAGCCTCAAACCACCTTCCCCTGTCGTCGCGCCTCGGCCTCCTTCCCTCCCAGTGTGCGCCGCCTGCTCCCTCCCCGGCGTCTTTGCCGTCAGCTCCTCCCCATCGCTCCGCCGCCCGGCTAGCTCCTAGTGCGCCTGTCACATCCCTAGTCTAGGTCATACCAGAACTAGGGATGTGAGCTGTCAGGAATGTGATGCTCGCGAAAAGCCTCAGTGAAATCACTCCAGGTAGGAATTTGGCCAGCTGGAAGCATAGCCTCATAGTTCTGCCACCAAAGACTAGCAGGACCTTCCAGGTGATATGCAGCATAGGTGACCTTGTCATCTTCAGCCTCGTTCAGCGAGCGGAGCTTGTGTGTGATGCTACGGAGCCAGTCATCTGCATCGAGCGGCTCGATGGAATGATGAAAGGTAGGTGGGTGCAAGCGAATGAAGTCATCAATGGTTGCAGACCCTTTGAACCGATGTGCGGTGTTCTCCTCGATATGTGCCAACAAGCGATTAGACTCACGCTTGTTTCTCTCCATCTCTAACATGAACTCTGTCAACGAAGGCTGGTCGGGAGGATCCTCATCCCTACCATCTCCGTGGTTCTGGCTATGAACAACAGAACTTCGCTTAACTGATGACATCCTGAGAAACGAAACCAAGGACGGATCAGCATCTACTATAGACTGTAGAATGTAGGACAAGGAAATTAGTAACTCTCAAACTCCTAGGCAATTCCGGCAGCATAACGGCAGTAAAATGCTCAGAATGAGACATCCTGCTAAAGTGGGGTAGTAGCATACTCAACATCATCACTCTAGGTTCTGATATAGTACTAAACAGGTTACACCGAAAGTACTCGAAAAGTGGGGTATGACTCTGATCAACCAACCCTATGGAACTACGGAGTAGTAACACGTGATCCTGATAGACGGAAGAGAAGCCTAGTTCCTTAACCCCGCAGGAAAGATAGGATGACTTAGATCAGAAGGCCATGAGGTATAAGGAGTAAAAAGAGCCTTACGTTCCTTCCCACAATCAATTCCCTTACATAATTAAAGAATTTCTAGACTCAACTTGACCGGTTTGGCTTGGTAATCCCTGAGCGATCGGGATCGATACCAAAGCTGTCGGGACCTCGACTCAATGCCACATCGATCTAGCATGTAACACCTCATCTCACTTTGCGGCCTCACGCATGGTATCCCCACGGTGTCGCCTTACCTTTGCCGGGACCGTTTAGCCTTTTGGCACACGTATATGATAGGGTCGCTAGCATCCATATGATAAGGAGCCCGGTGGCGTGGCTAGTCATAAACCCAAAGTGGCACAAACTTACGAGGACGAGCATCCATGACCAAACATCGAGCGTGTCGGTCATCGGTGAGTGAATCGGCTGTAGCACTGGCTACAGGACTCGGTGAACCGGCTGTGGCGCGGCTAACGGGACTCCGGTATTCATCGCGTGACATTTCCCGAAGGGACGGTATACAGAGCGAAGAAGGACACATGCCGGCCAGCCTAAGTGTTCCGGAGCGATAGCAAGCTACCAGGCTCGGTGGAAACACTAGGAGACATTTCCGTGAGAGAGGCTACTAAAGATAAACAACTAGATAGTCGGATCCACACATAGCAATACACATTACACGACGCATAACATGCAAGTATGTGTCTGACAACATGGCATCACAAGCATAACTCAACAACTCATATAGATAAGGCCCAAAGAGCCATCATAGCATTTATTGCAAGCAGGGGTCACATGACCCAACATACTGAGCATACAAGCAACAAGCGGAAGCATTACATGTGCAGGTGCAGACATCTACAAATGAAAAAGGTGAAGAGCGACTATCTACAACATCCGATCAAGATCGTGGTGAGGTACAAGCTACTTGTCAAGTCCACGAGAACACTAGTAAGACCGAAGTCTCATTTGCAAAAACATAAATAAAGCACCATGAGTACAAAGGTACTCAGCAAGACTTATCGATCCTATCATACATGCATTTGTATCAAGAGGGTAATGTGGGGTTTAGTTGCGACAAGCCAGCTTTGACTCTGTGGCTATCCTGTTCTCACGACTACGAGAACTTCTTTAAGGTGATATAGGCGCTGCAGTCCACTAATCACCACACAATACACTACTATGGAATCATCCCGTCTCCCCACGAGAAGGCCATCCATAGTACTCACACTTGTCTTGAGCATTTTATAGTATCCACTTCAAGTTGTCTATGTACCATGTAAGCATCCAAGAAGTCCATATCCGCGGACCCGGCTATTGAATAGATCATGTTAACCTGCAGGGTGTACTTCTTCACCTGCGCTCGCCACTTACCGCCATGTACCGTCATGTATCTCGGCAACCTTCAGCGGAAGCTTTGGCGAGGGTGTCGGCCACGACCTAACTAACCACACAAGACTCTAGCCAGGTTTATCGCCTATTCGGGTTCCATCCATAAGGAGATCCGGCGGGGTGTCGCTCACGACCCCAAACGATGTGAGCAGGGGTTCCCAAGCCCACCTCGCCGGATGGATCTCGCTTGGTACACCGTGCCACTTGTGCCTAGTCTGTCCCAAGCCCACTGGCGGGTGCCACTTGGTAGACTACTAACACTACCTACAAACACGAAACTAGTTGCGACTCTCGGACAGAGATCAAGTTGGTTAATAAGTCGAGAGGGCTTGGGCGCCGGAGCCCAATGTGTGGTAGTATCGAGGTATTGGACAACATACATAGAACTTCGATGCTTAAGGGCGGTTCGGTGAGACAACCCACCATGTACTCCTACATGGCCTCTCACCGCTACCTTTACCAAATCGTGTTCACACACTTAACTCTCAAACACGAACAACTCATAACACTCCAATTCATTCCCAATGAATCGGACTGACACAACTCTAAGCAATAGCAGGCATAGCATGGTAGGAACAAAACATGGGCTCAATCAACTCCTACACATGCTAGTGGGTTTTAACTATTCTTGTGGCAATGACAGGTCATGCAGAGGAATGGGTTCAACTACCGCATGACACAAAGTAGCAGATGAATCGTTGTTGTCCTAATGCAATAGCGAGAGCAGGAGGCGAGAGAGTAGGATTATATCGGAATGAACAAGGGGTTTGCTTGCTGGTATATCAACAAGGAAGGCCTTCGCTTCACAGACAGTACTCTGGAGCGGTCTCGGAGCAAGACCTATCGAGAAGGAGCAGTGCCAACAATCAATACACAAGCATATGCAACAATATGATGCATGAACATGGCATGAAGATGTGATGCTGTTTGAGCTAATGAAACTAGTATTCATTTGGTTTGAAGTCCATTTGAACCAAGGGTTCAAATGCATCTCCAAAATAAACTCTTTATATAAGCCATTATAGTGTTTCACTTGTACAGCAGGTATAACTTGGTTTTTCATGCATGAAACTGGTACAGATGGATAGGTTACATTTTTCTGATAATTTTTCATATATAAATTATTTCAATCTGAGCTACGGTTGAATTTCTATGAATTTTTGAAGTTTTGAACATTTTCTGGAATTTCCTGTTTTAAAATAATTCCAGAAAATAAATAATTGCGTCAGCATGACGTCAGCGTGACGTCAGCTAGTCAACGTGTCTGATCAGGTCAAACCTGACATGCGGGGTCCACACGTCAGTGACTAACTAACTAATCTAAGTTAATTAGTGTTAAACTACTGCTAACTAAAATGTCGATGAAGTTAATTAAACTTAACTAAAAACTAAACTAGGATTAGCTGGGGCCTGGGCCCACTTGTCAGCGACCCAGGGGAGGTCAAACCCTGGTCAGCAGGTCAAACCCGCCGGCGACTCGACGCCGGGCGAGGCGACGCTGGCGGCGGGCTGCGGATCGTCGCTCGGCGACCAATCGCGGCGGAGAGCACCTACGCTGAAGCCGAGGCTCGCGCGCATCGATGGTGCCCTCCGTTTCACCGAGGCGGCCTATATCGTCGGCGGCGACCACTTGGCGGCGACCGGAGTTTGGCGAGGAGGGGAGAAGGCGCTGCGGTGCACGGCAGGGGTCGGGGTTGGTCGCGTTCGTCTCCTGGAGACGTGATGACCGCGGTGGCGTGCTCGGTTGCGTGTGCCCGATGGTGTGGCTGCGGTGGCAACATGGCCGGCGGCGAGGAGCTACGACCGTGGTGGGGAACGGGAGCTACGGCGCGAGAACGGAGAAACAGAGAGAGGGGAACGGGACAGGAGCTCACTGCGGTTCCGGTGGCGTCTTCAGCGAGCTCGGGGAAGGCCGGACGACGGCGTGGCGGCGGGGACGATCTTCGGCGGCCGATGATGAAGATGATGGCGGTGAAGGCTCCACGGGGCGTCCGGCGACGCGTGGCTTGACGGAGAGCTTCAGAGCGAGGAGGCGGAGCTCCTGCACGTGTCGGAGAGGCGAGGGGGAGGCGGTGGCTACGGCAGCAGCGTCGGCGGCGGCAGCGGCAGATTCGGTGAGGTGGGGAAAAGGCGAGGAGAGAGCGGGGGAGAGTGAGCGGTCGGGCGGACGCACGCGGCGTCGAGGCGTCGAGCGATGGGGGGAGAAGCAGGAGGTGGCGGGAACGTGGCCCGGCGGACGCGTGGCAGCCGTACGGCTGCGTGCCCTCGCTTCTGTCGTCGCCAGGAGGACGACGGTTGGCGGTTGGGCCAGTGGGCCACGCCACTGGGCCAGCTGAGGCGCCTGATGGCCGTAGGTAAGCCAGGTGGGCTTCTTCCCTTTATCTATTTTGTTTTTGTTTTCTATTTTCTGACATTTGTTTTGATTTAATAAAAATACTAAATCAATTTATTTTATTCTGTAAATTTTTTGTAGGGACTAGTTGGACCCCTCCAAAGCCCCCCACCAAAAAATTCAGAAATATTGGACAATATTTTGTATATATAAAAATATTTATCCAATGCAAATAATTACTGAATTAATTTCCAACTGGCCAAAATAAATGTTTATGAGCTCCTGAAAATATTGGTTTGATTTTTATCTCTGTCCAATATTTTCAGAGGGCAACATGAGCATTTTCTTGGACCTTTTTGGAGCAATTTTTATTTGGGTCATTTCTAAAAATGATTCTGAGGGTTTCACAAATCCCCAATTCAAATTTAAATGGAATTTAAACATGATGCACAATTTACTAGCTAGTCTAGGTCATACCAGAACTAGGGATGTGACAACTCGCCCCCACTTGAAAGAATCTCGTCCCGGGATTCGGGGGTCGATGGAAAGAAAGCGGGGTACTCCAGTCGAAGACGATCTTCTCGCTCCCATGTAGCTTCTCTCTCGGAATGATGAGACCGCTGAACTTTGAGAAACTTGATGTTATGACGTCGGGTGACATGCTCTGCCTGATCAAGAATGCGAACCGGATACTCTCGATATGTGAGGTTATCTTGGAGATCAAGCATTTCGTGGTCCACTCCGCGGATAGGATCCGAGAAGCAACGCCTGAGTTGAGAGACGTGGAAGACATCATGAACTCGAGAAAGATGTGGGGTAGTTCAAGCTGGTAGGCAACCTCTCCTCGTTTAGCGAGAATGCGAAAAGGACCAATGTAACGAGGAGCCAACTTGCCCTTGATATCAAGCGATGGGTACCCTTCAAAGGAGTAACCCGAAGGTAAGCTTTGTCGCCAACTTCATAAGTCATATCCTTATGATGGCGATCATCTTGGCTCTTTTGACGAGGCGGGCTGTTTTAAATTCTCACGAATGATGCGAACTTGCTCTTACGCCTCTGGATCATGTCGGTCCAAAGAATTGTCTTTCACGGTTTCGACCAGTTCAGCGGTGTTCGACATCTTCGTCCATAGAGAATCTCAAAAGGAGCTTTCTTGAGACTGGACTGATAGCTATTGTTATAAGCAAACTCGGCGAAAGGAAGGCACTTCTCCCAATCCATACCGAATGAAATAACGCAAGCTCTAAGCATGTCTTCAAGAATTAGATTGACCCGTTCCACCTGACCACTTGATTGAGGGTGGAAAGCGGTACTGAAGGAAAGATGGGTTCCCATGGCAGTTTGGAAACTCTCCCAGAAATGAGAAGTGAAAAGACTGCCACGGTCTGAATTGATCTCTAGTGGAACACCATGTAGTGAAACTATTCGAGAAATATATAAGTCGGCGAGCTGACTAGCGGTGATACTCTCTCAAACAGGAAGGAAGTGCGCCACTTTGGATAGACGATCAATGACTACGAAGATAGCATTATTCCCTTTCTTGGTCCTGGGAAAGCCGGTGATGAAGTCCATACCAACTTTATCCCATTTCCACTCGGGGAATGGCTAGAGGTGAAGGGTGCCGGAGGTCTTTGATGCTCGCCTTAACGCGACGACAAACGCCACGATTAGCGATAAAGCGAGCAATTTCTCTCTTCATCCTAGTCCACGGAACCTTTGGCGAGGGTCCGATACATCTTAGTACTACCAGGATGAATTGTGAGAGGAGATTCATGCGCCTCCTTAAGAATCAATTGTCGCAGATGTTGATTCTTGGGAACCACCAAGCGATTGTCAAAGAAAACAACACCTCGATCATCCATAGAGAAACATCCACCAACTCCCTTCTTAATGTTTCTCTTGATCCGGGAAATTCCCGTGTCCTACTTTTGAGCTGCGATAATCCGATCCTCAAGATCAGGTTTCACCACCAAGGTAGAAAGGAATCCGTGAGGAGCTATGTGAAGATTAAGCTTACAAAATTCCTCATGGAGAAGTGGTTGGCCCTGCTGCAACATAAGATTGTTGCAATAGGATTTACGGCTTAGCGCATCAGCCATGACATTAGCTTTGCCTGGAGTGTAGGTAATCCCTAAGTCGTAATCTGAGATCAACTCCAACCAACGTCTTTGCCTAAGGTTCAGATCTGGTTGGGTGAAGATATACTTGAGACTCGGTGATCGGTGTAGATCTATAGCGTTTACCAAGAAGGTAATGTCGCCAGTCTTGAGTGCATAGACTACATTGCAAGCTCTAGATCATGTGTAGGATAATTCTCCTCATGTGGATGCAATCTGTCGAGATGCATAGGCAATCACATGACGATCCTGCATAAGGATGCAACCTAGCCCACGCCAGTGAGGCGCCACGATGAATAACAAAGTCCTTAGTGAAATCCGGTGGCACAAGTATGGGAGCAGAAGTCAGCGTCTTTTCGGTTCTGAAAGCTGTACTCACATTGTGGGGACCACTCAAACTTTTATCTTTCTTGAGAAGTTCCGTGAGGGGTTTGGCTACTTTGGAGAAGTTTTCAACAAAGCGGCGACAATAGCTGGCTAGACCAAGGAAACTCCTAACTTGTTTAACGGTTTCAGGTGGAGTCCAATCGAGAACGGCCTTAACTCTCTCGGGGTTGACAGCAATGCCCTTACCAGAGATTACGTGGCCTAGGTAGGTCACTTCTGGCAACCAAAATTCACACTTGGAGAACTTGGCATAAAGGCGGTGCTCTCTGAGTTTTTCTAGCACAAGTCTAAGATGTTCGGCATGCTCTTGCTCGTTCTTCGAGTAAATAAGAATATCATCGAGGTAAACCACGACGAATTTATCTAAGTACTCCATAAAGATCGAGTTCATCAAGCGGGAGAAAGTGGCTGGAGCGTTGGTTAGGCCAAAGGACATGCCAGTGTACTCGTACTGGCCGTAACGAGTGACAAAAGCCGTCTTTGGGATGTCCCCATTTCTGAGCTTGATTTGGTGGTAGCCTAACCTCAAATCCATCTTGGAGAAGACTGAGGATCCAGCAAGCTGATCATACAGGTCGTTGATCCTGGGGAGCGGATATTTGTTCTTTATCGTGACCAAATTAACGGGACGATAATCTACAACCATCCGGTCCGTACCATCCTTCTTCTTGACGAAGAGGACGGGGCAAGCCCAAGGAGAAGAACTAGGACGGATGAAACCCTTTTGCAAGGACTCATCAAGTTGTTTCTTAAGCTCGGCTAGTTCTAAGGGTGCCATCTTGTAAGGTCTCCTAGAGATTGGAGCGGTTCCTGGGATAAGATCTATGACGAACTCTACATCTCTGTCAGGTGGAACACCTAGCAGTTCCTCTGGAAAGACATTCGGAAAGTCACGGACTACCGGGATATCTTCAAGGTCTGGAAGAGGGCTGGCATTAAGAGAATAGAGTTGGCGCTTTGCAACTCTGGTGGAGACAGTGACTATCTTGCCAGATGGATGTGTAAGCTGAATGCACTGGTGAAACAATCAATCTTGGCATGATGAGTGTCATCCATCCATACCCAAGATGATGTTAATATCCAAGACTTGAGAGCTATAAGTGATGCAAGGAATACAAGTCTGTCAACAAGGATTTCGTTACCATGGCTTACACTAGAAGTTTGCCATTTGGATCCGATGGTTTGGATAAGTAGTGGGAGGGCATATCACAAAATGACGGTCGTGCAAGTGGGCATAGCTTTGAAATGAAGGAATGAGGCGCTCGATGTCGAAGTAACCGATCTTTGGGTGACAGTTGACAAGGAGTGTACCAAGAACGACATCGGATCATCATGGCGTCTTTAGCTGAGGCGTGATGCACAAGTCCAAGTTCAGGGTGAGCTGACCTGGCACTAATCATCTTGCGCGATGGCTTACCACGGCCAACAGATTTCTCGGGCTGGGGTGGAGCAACTCTGGTTTGAGTGCAAATACGGGCAATGTGGCCTGGCTCTCCGCACTTGTAACAAATCTTGGAGGTAGGACGTGGACCCGTATTGGCAGGCGGTCCACCAATAGACCTGGGTGGAGCATACTGCTGAACTAGATGGGGTGCCACATAAGATGGCCTTGGTGTATATCCGGGTGGAAGAGCGGAGTTTGGAACCCAAATCCGGCGCTTCTGAGAACTAGAACCGGAGGAAGATCCCAAATCACGGGTGTGCTTACGAGACTCCTCGTAAGTGAGCTGAGCTGTCTCTGCATTAATGGCCTTGTTCACAAGAGCTTGGAACGTATCACAATGATGCAAGTGGAGATCACGACGCAACTTGGGGTTGAGACCCTTCCGGAACCTAGCCTGCTTCTTGGCGTCCGTGGACACCTCTTCTGAAGCATAGCGAGCGAGGTTCTCAAACTCTCTACTGTAAGCATCAACAGCCATCTTACCCTGGATAAAACTACAGAACTCTTCTCTCTTGCGATCGATGAGGGCTTCACAAATCCCCAATTCAAATTTAAATGGAATTTAAACATGATGCACAATTTACTAGCTAGTCTAGGTCATACTAGAACTAGGGATGTGACAGCGCCGCCGCCCGATTCCTTCCCCAGTGCTCCGCCTCCAGGCTTCCTCCCCAGAGCGCCACCCGGCTCCCTCCCTAGAAGCCACCGCGACATGTTCCTCCCATGCCAGCGGACACGGTGGGACGTTCAACTTCCCTCTGCTGGCTGTCCTCCTGCCATGAGGCACCTCCTCCCCTGCGCCGTCCGTGGAGACATTCCCCTCTGAGCTTGAGGCAAAGCTCACCTTCTCCACATCCCTTCCTCTACTTGTTGCAGCCGTCTCGCCGTGAGGTCGTCACACATCAAGGTTACCCCCCCATGGCTCTTGCTGCTCCCTTCATAGAGATTTTATGCCAGGTGTTTGTGTTAATGTTTGAAAAGAGAAGAATTTTTTCCCATGAATTATGTTTTTTGTTAGCATGGCTAGTGACATTGGAGAGAAAGTGGTACAAATCTTATTTTCCTGGAGGTTCATTGTGTTGCTGCCAAGAAGTACATTCTCTAAATTAGTCTGATGTAATTGGTTCATGAAAAGAAAACAATAGTTCAAAATCTGCATTATACAAAATAATTCATACAAAAAACAGTGAAGTATTGTTGTAAATTAGAAAACAGTATTCAGTATTTTTTTTATAAAAAAGTTCACCACATAAAAAAATGCAACAGTAGTTCAACACAATATCAAGGAGAGTGTGAGTTGTGTATGGTTACAAACAAAAGATATGTGTCGAAAAGTTTGCTTCATCTGCATACGTAAGTTTAAAAAATTGTCGTAGAGCTAGTTCAAAAGATTTTCAAAAAGTAGAATGGTTGTGCTAGTTCAATTTTCTCAGTCCATCTTCTCTATGCTATTTAGTACATCTAATTCCAAATCGTAAGTACAATTGCCTTTATGTTTTCCATCTTCATATAACACAAAACAGGCAGTGGAGGATAAGGTGAGAATATATACTAATCAAATGTTTGGTGGCGTTGTCCATGTTTTGAATTTAACCACTAGCTTTTTTATACACGAGGGCTTGTCTTGGGAGAGCCCTATATAGCCATGAGCACTACTGCTACAAACTTTAATCCCCCATTGTCCGGCCTACAGAGCATTAGGAAAAGTTCAAATATTTGTAATTCATTCAGTTCTTCTGGTTAGTAGACTAGTGGTTCATCTTGCTAAATCTTGCGGCTTAAAGTTTCTCTATGTTTTGTTACAACAGTTCAATGTGCATTTTTAGAAGAAAATCAACAACGGCGGCTGCACTGGAGTAGCAGGACTACTATTGTTGATAGGTTTGTGAACTAATAAACATTCCTTTTTATGTTCTTGTGATGTTTCAGGTGTGTTTTGGGGCAGTACAAATACATCGTTATAATTAGTACATATGTGGCACCTTGCAGAGTACTAAAAAGACCAACTAATTAGGATTACTATAATGAACTAACAATAAAATTTGAGTCCTTCATGATCCTCTAGTTACGGATGTCCACCGCCATCCCGTGAACCCCTATTTCTTCCTTTGTAAGGAGGCTCTCTGCTCATCGCTCGGTTGTCCTCTATTTGTTCTAATTTAGAAGAAATTGCAAATCAAGTTTAGTTTGATGATGGCTGTTGAGGATTACATCTGTGTGCTTTGATTGATTTAGTTTTGAATCTTGACTTGCTAAAATGAACCTACTGTTTTCAATCAATTGATGGAGTCGGAAATCCAAATTTGTCTTCTTGTTTACTCCATCAATTCATATAAGTTCAACTATTTTATTGCTAATAAGTTCAGCTATTTTATCAAAATAGGGGCTATAAGATGTTACCGTCATTGCCCTTCCATAGATATCGTTGGTGTCGAACCATTTGTCTGTGAGTTTCAGCCCATAGGTTGCTCGTGATCCTCGCTCCTTGAGCTCCACTTGGTCGGCGCCGTCGGGTCCACGTAAGTAGGGGCAGCGTGCCCGTCAACAAACAAAATGAAGGTATGTGCTTGGAAAATTTGAAATTATATACACATTTAGGCAGCAGAAATACATATAACATGCTTTGTTGTGTGGGATTTGTGGGGTGCCTAGTCGGGCTAAGAATGCCTTAATTACTGCTTTCTTTGCTCTGTTCAAGTGATGAAAAATCAGTTCGAGAATATATATGCAGGAGGTTGGGAGCAAAAACCTCATAATTTTTCTCAATTCAATGATTGGAAGCAAAAAGCGTAGCTAGTGGTTTCGATGTGTCAAAAGATGAACATTTCTGCTCAAATTAAGTTTGCATCAGAGATATAGCCATTTTCTTACTGAATTTTCTTTTAGTGAAACTTATTTGATTGCTCAAGAGAAGTGTTATTTATTAGTGAATTTTCTTTTAGTGTAGAAGTTCAATATGTATTTATATCAACAATCCGTAATGAATAAAGTACAATCTATGTGCTAAAACATAACAGATCAGTTCATTGTCGAAGACAGCTCTCAAGTCGCTCAATATAGGTTGGGGAACATTTTTGGAATCACGTATATATAGCGGTTGCTTCCAAATGAATTCTACGATGTTGCTGCCATGTTTTGTTGTTCTTTGAATTTACTATCTAACCACTGCTCATGGTAACATCAAACAGCAAATTTTATATGCCTCGCATGTTTGATCTGATTTGACTCCATGACCATAGTGCAAAACAAAAAACTATAGCATCCTTGCTAGCTTACAACTGTAATTTTGATTGCACAGCAGTTTAATTGCATCGCCATCTACCGGTGGGGCTCTCCTGCCAGAGCACCCTGGCCGTTCACAGCCACCACTCCAGGCCGTTCAACGCCACCACCCCTGGCCATTCATTGCCAGCAGCACCCTGGATCCCACCCCTCACCCTAGTTGTTTAGTTATCGAGTGAGTTTCAGTCCAACTTGAGCCCCTTGAGATGATCATATAATTAACATCAAAATTATTACATGGTCCATGTATTTTACAGCAAGTCCATGTAGTACTACATGGGAACTACAAAAATTACTTCTAGTGAGAGTTCATTTAAATCTACAGGGTCCAGTCCCATATATCTTTTAACCAGGTTCATGGTGAAGCCCAGGGTGCTCGTCGGCGATCACAAGAAGCAGACCATCGAGAAGGAGCCGGGCGACATGGTGCAGCGGTGTGGCCAGTTCAACCACCTAGCTAATACATCATGATTTTCTCTCTTTTGCCTATGTCTCTTAGTGTGTTACCCCTTCCTCTTTTCATATAACATATTCTGAACATCAGATGCTTTCAAAAATGTGTCGCGCAAGTTCAAGTATAGTTGCTCCAGGAGTTCAAAAATCTGAACAGTTTAAGCTCGACCCAATTTCAAGAACTGTTTCCTTTATAAATTGTTTGAAGTTTGTGATTTTCGCTCATGGCAGGAGCTCGTTGACGATGAAGGATGTGAAGCTTCACCACCATTCACAACTCCAGTATGGTCCAGTTCGTCATGAGGATCTGGAGCTTCAACTTTTTCAGTTCATCTTTCATATGCTTTTTAGTACATCTACTTCCTCATCGTATGTCCAATTTCCATTTTATGATTCCAGCTTCCCATAGAACAAACGTGTGCTTGTGGTTAAGCATGAGATATGATCATCTGTACTGTCTCTTGGTTTATCAATTTGTAGAGCAAAACATGTACCAAAGTCAAATTCTCAAAAAAGGCTCTTCTTTGCATCTTTCAGTGCTCACTTAGGTTGGCATCAAATTATTTGTTTCTTCCGATGTTGTAAAACTAGAATTTTGGGTATATCTTTTGGTGCATATTTCTGTTGGTATAAAACTTATATGTTACATTTTCTTGAGGGTGCATATTTTTGTTGGTATAAAATTTATATGTTACATTTTCTTGAGAAAAATGGATGCAGCATTCACAACCGTTTTTGATAACTAAGTAGAATGACTAGTACCGAGAGCAAGTATTCTACAAATGTACATAGTATGATTTTATTAATGGATAAGGACATGAAATCATATCTTACTTCAAAGTTTGAGCACAAGACTATTTTGTATCTTTACTGTTTCTAATAGTGAGTTCTGCAATTGATCCGTCCAGATGGAAGAAGGAAATCAGTCCAACAGGCGCATCTAAAGTGACATGTCATGCACCACCCACTCGTCCTCAAGCTGCTCGTCGTGTCATGTCGGCTTGCCATCAACCACAGTTGTGGCTCAACCCCCACAGTGCTTCCCTCTATTGTTGCCCTCACCATGATCTCCTGCGTATTGGCGGCCTCGGCGAGTGACTATGGTTGCTGCTCTGCGTCTTTGCGATGCGCCACCGAGCTGGTCACCATTTATATTTTTGTTTTAAGTTCATTTGTGTTCTTGTTGTCGGTCGCTTTGCAAACTTGTTATCGTTGTTAGTTCATGTGTGTTCTTGTTGTTAGGTCCTGTGCAAGTTTGTTATCAATTCATGTGTATTGTGTTTCTTTTGTCGCTTCATTAGTACATATCCACCTACAGCCCGTTCAATGATGTAAGCCACACAAGTTCGGAAAGAAATGGATAAAACAATGGTGGTGGTGAAAAGAATACAGCCCATTCAATGATGTAAGCCATGCAAGTTTGAAAGGATTCACATCAATACAAACTCTAGAGGGCATGTATATTATTTGCCCTGGTGGTGAAAAGAATACATCCCATTCAATGATGTAAGCCATGCAAGTTTGAAAGGAATCACATCAGTACAAACTCTAGAGGGCATGTATATTATTTGCCCCACGAAAATTCAAAATGTTAAAAGTTCAAGATGTAAAATGAGAGAAGTCCAGACCATTGTTGAAGTTGAAAAAAAAGAAACACACAAAACATTTTCTTTGTTTTAAGAAAATGTCATTCGGTTCAACGATATAAACTAGGCAAGTTCGGGGATGGTGATACCCCTATTTTGATCAATGAATAAAGGAGGAGATATTTGTCAAAAAAGAGTGTATGTTGCTACTCTTTTGAAAGAAAAAAAGGAATTCTCGTGAAAACACACTCAGTACAAAACCATACGGACATCAGTGCAAGTACTCTTTTTGGAACATTTCTAAATTACTCTATGAAAAATACATCAATACAAACACACCCACATATCAGTACAAGTACTCTGTTTTTTGACAGGAAAACAACACGACGTGTCTCACCGTATTCGAAATTACTCATCAATGATTGTGAATTTTGTATTGTTTTATGTTTTCAAGTGCTCGATGAAAATTTATGTAATGTTCGGTGCTTCTCTTTATGTAATGTTTTATGTTTTCAAGTGCTCGATGAAAATTTATGTTCCTAGTAGTTCATGTATTATTACCTGAGGAGTTCATATGTTACTGGCCAATAAAGTAAATCTATTAATCACTCTCTCAAGTGTGATGAAAAAAATGGGCAGTAAATTGATGAAAAATATCATTGAGTTCAAAACACGCCGAGACACGCGACAACCACCCCAGTTCAGGCGTAGTAAGTACCTTAGTATGAGTAAAAACGGTGGTCCGTTTGGAATAAAAGAAATGACAGAAATTCAAATTATAAAGTTCAAGCAAAAAAAGAAACCCCATGAAAATCCTGCTTAGTAAGTACCTCAGTACAAGTCGTAAAATGAGAGAAATTCATAACAACGTTGTCAAAAAAATGTTGAGCTAAAAAAAGAAACAAAACAAACACATTTTATTTTTGAACAAAATATCATTCAGTTCGATGATACAAACCATACAAGTACAGGGGCGACGATACAGTAAACCGTTGAAAACTTACGAGAAAAAAAATTACCAAAAAAACAGAGCAAAGTCTAGTTAGTGAAAACACACTTAGTATAAACCCATGGAAGCATCAGTACAAGTACCCTTTTTCGGAACCATTCAAAATTACTCTACAAAAAATAGCGCAGTACAAACATACACATATATCAGTACGACTACTCTGTTTTTCAGACGAGAAAACAGCAGCATCCCTCATTCCGTATTCAAAATTACTCTTAAACGGTTGCCAAGTAGAGAAAACATTCAACATGACTAAGTTTTGCATTTTTGATAGCTATCCAATGGTATGTTATTTGCCATATTTCAACAAACTTTTTAAAAAATCGCGTTCAAAATTAAATTTGACCGTATTCGAATTCGTTTTTAAACCGTAAGGAATTAGAAAAACATTTCTATAAGGAAAAGTTGCGCATTTTCCATAGCTTTCCAACGCCGTATCATTTGCGTCAATCCGACAAACCGTTTGAAAAAAATCGGGAAAATACGTTTCACCCAGAATTTCACCGTTTTTTAAATTACTTTTAAATAAATAGAATTAGAAAAAACAATACATATATGGAAGATGCGGATTTTCACCAGCTTTCCAACGCCATCTTATTTGCTCAATTCCGACAAACCATTTGAAAATTGAGTCCAAAATACGATTCACGTTTTCAGTTTTGGAGAAAACGGGTTTCCCAAAACTGCTCTTAAACCATAATGATTTTGCAAAAACGTTCGATATACTTGAAATATGGTTGTCAGGAGCTTTCCAACGATATATTACCGCCCCATTCCGACAAAAAATTACAAAAGTTTTTGAACTAAAGAAGACAATCATTAAACACAACCGAAAGCATCAGTTCAACGCTTCAAAAACATCGGTACAACCACGAAACCGTCAATTCAAAAGGGTAGCAGAATAATATTACATTACGCGTATGAGAATAACCCAGTGTGTGTATATATATATGTATATAGACACACACACACACACACACACACACACACACACACACACACACACACACAAACACACACACACACACACACACATATATATATAGTAAAACTATTCTGATCCTGGGATCAGAATAGTTATTCTGATCACGGCCGGCCCTATAAGGGCCCGATGACATCTTCCCGAAAAGGCAAAACAGAAAACCTGGCCGGTCCATCAAACTCCTCCGACCGGCCCACTCCCCATGTCACGACCTTCTGAACCACCCCACCTCCCGCACCACCTCTGCCCCATCTTCTCGTCGTAGGCCCCCTGGCTTAGGCGCACCTTCTGCCGCCGGCCCCATCGTGCCACCCGCCGCCGCGCAATCCCCTCCCTGGCCCGACGCGCCCTCCCCAAACTAGCCGTCGCCGCGCGCCCCTCCCCAAACCACCGCCGCCGCTTGCGACCTCCCCGGAAATCTCGCTGCCACGCGCCTCCCCAAACCACCCGCCACCGCCCGCGCCCTCCCCAGATCCCCGCCTAGCCGGATCCTGTGGCGGCCGCCGCAAGCCTCCACGAATCCCGCCGGTGCCCTCCCTTTGGTGTGCCCTTGATCCTGTCATCACGTCCCAGATCCCGCCGCCATGCCCCTGTCCCTCACTGCCGCCAGCCACCCCGACGTACACCAGATCCGCCCGCCGCCACCGACAGCTTCCTGCTAGGCGAATCACCGGTACCGCCGCCGCTGGACCCCCAACTTTTCCTGCCACCTAGGCCCGAACTTCTCCTTGCCTCCCAGCGGCCTCTTCGTACCTCATCTGCCGGCCACGGTATGGATCGGAAGCCCATCCATGCTGCATCTCGCTTCCACGGTCGCATGTATGCCTCTCCCTGCCTTCAAAGGCGTCGCCACCCACATGGAACCCCTGCTACCATGCATCGGCGACCATCCATCTCCAATCCTTGCACGCACACCGTAGCACTTGCATTTTCAATGCTCAAATGCCTACTGGCACTGCCTGCATCTTCGTCCTACAAAAAACTCTAGCAGTGTTTAATTCTTCTGATTTCTTGCAGCAGTTCAATGTATATTACACAAGAATAAGAAACTAATAGTATGTTGCAGATGTTCTCTTTTGTGATTGTCGTAGACTTCCAACAATTTAGATGTGGGCAAGTCAAACAGAGTTCTCCTTGCTTCTGTTGATCTTCTTGGGTCATCATGATTGTACACATTGGCAGTTCAAACAGAGTTCTTGTGGTAGGTCGAACAAAGAAGCCCGTGGAGCCATTTCCACTAGTCGCCATTCCCATCCGCGACACATTATGTTCCTGCTATCACCACAAAAAACAGAGGGCAAACAAGACTCGGGTGCTAATCGCCATCCACCTCCTCAAGCACGTCTCTGCTTCCTGCTGTGTCCACCGTGTTCGAGCAGCCTCTTGCTCATATTCGTGCATTTCATTTCGTAGCTTGGATTTTGTAACTTGTTAAGTTTATCGTGCAGAACATTCAGAAAAGATAGAAAAAAAGTATGTTATGGACATTGTAACTCCTTCCCCCTTTTCCATTCATGCATGTTATTTCTCGTGATTTGATGTAAGGAAGTTTGTGTAAACCATATTGTTTACATACAACTAAAGAAGTATGTATTTTTTAAAGTAATCTGGAAGTTCAAATATTATTGTATATAGAGTTTAGTCGTTGTATTTTAGGAAGAATGCATCTTACTGTTAAAAAATGATTAGAGAAAAAGCATTCATCAAAAAAAAGTTAGCAAGACAAATTTTGGGAGGTTCAAAATGTTAAATTCGCACAAAAAAAGAGTGCAGAAAAAGATGGGCGCCACAAAAAATGATAACAAACAAATAATTTGAAGTTCAAATTTGCGGAGTTGGGTAGTTTAATAAATGAAAATTACAAAACAAAAGACTAGTCTGTAGGTTACACAGGCCCATGACAAGCTCGTAAATTTAAAATCGTCTTTTATGGTGGAAAATATCCTTTGATTTCCATTTTTACATACAGAAACACGGAGCAAAAAAGACCACAATAAAAATTGATGCCATTTTCCATAATTTTACCCATTTTATGTAGAGAAAGAGTTAGCAAAAAAAGACTAGTCTGCAGGTTGTTTCAACATAAGGTTTTATTCACCAATGCACCGCTTTCTCTCTGGGAGCAGAAAAAGAGAGAAGTTCATCATGGCAACCCAATGTGGTTCAATTTGTATATTAAAAGAAGATCCTAGAAGTTCAAAATTAAATAACGATGTGGTTCAATTTTTATTTAGTAAGAAAGGATTTCCCTTGAGACTAAATAATCAAGCCACCAAGTTCACATTAATAATAATGAAGCATTTCAATATATTCAAGAAACTCAAGTTCTTCCCGTTTTCTAGAAAAAGAAATGTATGAAGTTCATTTGAAAAAAATTGTTTGTACTTGTTTAAAAACCATATTTTTCTAAGATTGAAACTAAGAGGTGCTGTCAGATGTTGGGTTCCGGCAGACCCTTAAGGTTCGAACTCTGGGGTGCGCACGAAGATCTCCCCCTACCGATCCACGTCCGATCTCCTCGCGAGAATCTAAGCTAAACGATGAACAACACGAGGGACACAAGATTTATACTGGTTCAGGCCACCGTTGTGGTGTAATATCCTACTCCAGTGTGTGGTGTGGTGGATTGCCTCAGGGGTTGATGATGAACAGTACAAAAGATAAACAACCTCGCGAGAGGTGTTCTTCAGCTGGTGCGATGAACTACTTGGGTGAGCTCGATCGCCTATGGATCTAATGAGGACTCGATGAGATGCCCCCTACTGTGGTGGTGGCTATCCCTATTTATAGAGGCACTGGCCCTGTTCCCAAATATTGAGTAGGAAGGCGCCAACAACGACCATTTTGAAGGGCAACATCTAGTACAAGTTATCCTGACTAAAGTTGGTCTTCGGCTGCCAAAGGCACTAGAGATGACGCCGTCTTGGGCTCCATGGTGACCTCCATCCTGCCGCTCTGCTGGTCTTGGTCTCGTTGCCCTGAAATGGCAACCTTTGCTTGATGCCTCGGTACTCCACGCCTGTGCTTGCCCCCTTTGAACCAAAGAGGAAACAAGGACACTGCGCAAGCCGGCGCCCGCCTCGTCTCGATCATCATGGCTTGCGTCACGAGTACCTCGCGAGGTACCCTGCCTTGATCTCTCCGCCTCCTCGCGAGTCTGCCTAGCGAGGCCGCTCCTGAGGAAGCCTCGTGTTGTCTGCCCCGCGAGGCTTGGCCCCTCGCGAGGGTCTTGAGTCTTGAGCTGACGAAGATGGGCCATACTGGGCCACCACTCGAGCCACGCCACAGGCCGCAGGTAGGAAAGTCTGGGGAACCCCGTTCCCAGAACGCCGACAGTAGCCCCCGGGCCTAAGGCGTGCTCGGACTTGGCTTAGAAGAGAAGCGAAGGGGCAAGTGCAGAGTGCCGCGGGCCCCATCAGCCTGCGGCCTTGGGCGCCACTTGGCGGTTGATTGGACGTGGGCGCCTCTGCTTCCCCACGCAGCCTCAACAACTGCTCGACTTGACAAGTCCTTGCATGCAGAAATGAGTCATGATTACCTGTGATCATGGAGGCCGACGGTTGGCCTCCTCCGGACTGTAAGTACGGACGGGCGAGAGCCCCCGCAGTCCATCCCTTCCCGCTTCACTCTTTCTTCCTCGCCCTTGCTCCACATCACGCCAATGGCACCGATCCGTCGGTTTTCAGCGGAAGAGAAAGGGAAGGCCCCCCGAGAGGGTCCCGACCCACTTCCGCCGAAGAAGCGGCCGGTCCCTGGCCACTGCGACGTGGTCGCATGGCAGGGAATATCGAGGCCCTGGTATGAACGGCCGCCGCCTGGGTTTCCGCTGCCCTTGTACGCCCGGGCAGAGGGCCCTGGAGAAGAAGACGCCGAGCGGCACCGCCGGCGCTGCCGACGATGCCGACGGGTCACGGCGGTGCGCGTTGTCACCCCTGGAGTCCACGCCGAGGGCTCCTCTCGCGAGCTTGTGCTCCACGTCGCTATGCCTCCACGCTCTTGGATTCGCCTTCCTCCCCCCTTCGCCTTCGAGATGCCACCGAGTGGGTCTTTGGAGCTCTGGCTACAGCATGCTGACTGTAGCACCCTTGCAACCGGAGCGGAGTCACGGTCATCGCTCCGGGCAAGGTCTACATGACCCGGGGCTGGGGCGAGATCGCCCGGTTCTGCCGGACAGGGGGTGCCCTCGTAATTCATCTTGAATACGATGGCGCCTCCTTGATGTTCTTCAAGGTCTTCGACGCGGAAGGACGCCGACTGGAGTGCTGCCCCAAGGAAAGCGACCGGGGCATTGACGTGGCGAGGGACAGGCCTGCCAACCACTTCCCCAGCAGCTCCTCAGGCAGCAGTGGGGGAGCCGGAAAATCCAGCGACTCTTCGGAGCTTCACGTGACTCCGGAGACGAGCGACGACAGCTACGAGCCCCCAAGCTGGTGTCGCGCTCGAGCGAGCAATCAGCTGCATCCGCCGCCGACGCGGTGATCTGGATGGGGTTGGCGCCGGTGCTTGGCCACCTTGTTGATGATGGCGTCTTTCGGAGGCGTGCGTGGTTAGCGTTTCTTAGGATTAGCACCTTTTGTTCCTGCGAGGAATAAAAAAACACCCAGCTGGGGTATGTAAAGCGTCTGCCATGTCTTTTGTGAATATTATCCTTATTATGGAGCGATGCGAGATTCTTGTCCTGTCTCGGCTCGGCTCCCCCTTTCTATCCTCACGAGGGCTTGGTGCTCTATGCTGACAGGTCCTGGTCCCTAGGAAGGCTTCAGCCGTCGCTGGTATGCCAGGTCGTGATGCCGTGGTCAAGGCCAGGAGGTGAGCGGCCCAAGGTCTAGTAAGATCCCCCGAGGCGCGATGCTCGAGAGGTCCCCTTTAGCGCTCAAGCAGCCTCCGCTGGGCAAGAAAGGAAGGCAACATCACCGTGACAGAGCTGCACTAGGCGAGGGTTTGGCGTCGCGTTGATTTAGCTTTTCCTGAGGCATGACTTATCTCATGAGCTTGGAGTAGTTCTTCGGCAAGGTGCCGGGCCTACGCGCCGGCAGCTGGGGTGTCGCCAGGTCAGGCCCTCGTGAGCTACTCCCCTCTTCCCCGCGCTTTCCTTCATGCTCTACGTCCTCAGGTCCCAGCCCTCGAGCGAGCTTAGCCGCCGCTGGTATGACAGGTCGCCATGCCGTGGGTCAAGGCCAGGGGGTGAGGGCTGGAGAGCCAGTAAGAGCCCATGAGTCACGATGCTCAGGCGCCCTGTGACGCCCGGATAATCTTGCTAAAATAATCCCATGCTAATCAAGCCACGTCATCCCGATTACTGATGCTAAATGTCCGTTAGTTCAAACCGCGTCAAATTAAAAATTTAAAATTAATGTCGACAATAAAAGTTTTGAAAGTAGAAACAAAATTGTTAAGGTGGGTGCCAAATATTACAAGGGTAGTTATGGTACATCAATCACATTTTAGAAAATGTCTAAATAGTTTAAACTGATTTAAAACAGAAAAGAAAATAAATAAAAACAAAGCAGAAAAACTAAAACCTAAAACTAAGCGAAAAAAAGGAAAAAACCCCTACGGGCGTGGCCCAGCTAGGCCAACCCCTGTGCCCACCGCCCACCCTCCCTCCATAACCCCACCGGGGAGAAACCCTAAGCCACCACCTCACCCCCGCTCGCCCCCCCACGCGCTCCACTCCCTCCCCCGATTCCCCTGGATCGAGATCGATCCCCACTCTCTCGCACCCTTCCCGCTCGATCTAGAGCCGCCGCTGCCGCCCGTCTCCGGCTCGCCTACCCCCCCGCTCCTCTTCCTCGATCCGATCTGGATCGGGAAGAACAATAAACCGATGCCCTTCATCGACATCGTCGCCGTACGACACAACCGCCGCCCGAGGACCTCCCCGGAGGCCACCTCGCCGAATCTTCCCCAACGGACTGCCTCCCCGTCGCCTGGTCGTCTCCGACCTCCTCCCCGCGCCCGTTGCCCCAGACCCTACGGCCCCCTGTGAGCCGCCACCCCCTCCTTCCTCTCCCTACTCATATGCACGGTGCCGCCCCCTGGCGTCAGGCTGCGCCCGCGCCCAGCGTGGCCATGCTGTGTTGCTCCCTCCCGCCTCCCCACGGCCGCGCCCCCAGCGCGCTCGACCCGCCTCCCCTCTCTCTCTGTCTCGCCTTTTCGCGTTGTTCGCCCGTGAACACGCCGTGCGGCCTCGTCTGCCCGACGGCGCGCCCTATGCCGGGCCGTCGCCTCGCCTTGCCTCGCCGGTGCCACGCCAGGGCGTTCGCCGTCGCCCTTGCGCCTCGGGGCTCCACCCGTTAGCCATCGCCCGACGCACCTCGCTGGCTGCTTTGCCCCGCCTCAGCGCCTCCAGCGCTTGGCGGCGCCCAAGCGGGTGGACGCTGCGGCGCCCATTCGCCCGATCCGCTAGGCTCTAATGGGCCTATGACGTTGGGGCCCCACGCCCCAGAACAAAAAAAAAAACAATGAAAATTAAATTGATAAAAAATGAAATAATAAATAAATAATTAAATAATAATAATTAAATTAATTAATTAAGGAATTAATTAAGTTAATTAATCATTATTAGATTAACCTAATTAACTAATTAGTTTAATTAAACAGTAGTTAGATTAGTTAAACACTGATTAGGCTAAACAGTCAATGACCAGTGGGACCCACACGTCAGTTTGACCCAGTCAACGTCCTGTTGGCTGCTGATGTCATGCTGACGTCATGATGACGTCAGCGTGCACTATTCTGGATAATGTTAGAATTAAATAGTTAAATAAATCCTAAAAATGATTTAAATCTTTTAAAATTAATAATAAATAAACCGTAGCTCGGATGGAAAAACTTTGTACATGAAAGTTGCTCGAGCGGCGAGGCGAATCGATTCACGCAGCCCGTTAAATCGCCACACACCCCTAGCATGCCGAACACGCAACTTTCCCCTCCGGTTCACCGGTCCAAAGCGGAACAGGAATACTTTCCGGATGTTTCCCCTTCGTCGGTATCACCTACTACGCGATTGGGCACACCTAGCATCGTTACTTGTATTGTCATGCATCGATATGCATCTGTTTGCATTGTATTCATTGTTTCTTCCCCTCTTCTCTCACGGTAGACTACGAGACCGACCTGCTGCTTTGCCCGGTTCGACTACGGTGTTGACGACCCCTCTCTCTTGCCAGAGCAACCAGGCAAGCCCCCCCCTTGATCACCAGATATCGCCTATTCTCCTCTATACTGCTTGCATTAGAGTAGTGTAGCATGTTACTGCTTTTCGATAATCCTATTACGATGCATAGCGACATTGTTGCTACATCTGTTGATACCTTACGCAATCCTAAATACATAGTATAGGGTGCTAGTTTATCATCATTGGCCCTACATTCTTGTCAGTCTGCCTTGCTATACTATTGGGCCGTGATCACTCGGGAGGTGATCACGGGTATATACTATACATACATACATACTACGGATGGTGACTAAAGTCGGAGATGCTCGAAGAGTACCGTGAGTGATTCACAGATTGAAATTTGAAAGGACCTTTGTCCGACGGCCCTCTGTGTGGATCTTTGTGGCGGAGCGGCAGGCAGGTTGAGACCGCCTAGGTGAGAGGTGGGCTGGCCTCGATCGGCGTCGCGGTTGATTCATAATAACACGCTTAACGAGATCTTGGTATTTGATCCGAGTCGGCCATTTGGTCTATACGCACTAACCATCTCGTGGGAGTAGTTATGGGTATCCCGGCGTCGTGGTATCACCGAAGCCTTCTTGGCGTCGAAGCGGGCGCGGCGGATTGGAGCGTAAGCTGCGCTTGTATTAGGGGCTAGTTACGCTTCGGCGCGTCAGCATAGCGTGCAGGTGTGCTTTCGAGGCGATGGGCCCGGACCCTGCGGCGCTTAGGTTTAGACCGGCGTCTTGACCTCTCTGTTGTGCCTAGGTGGGGCTGCGGCGTGTTGATCTTCCGAGGCGGGCATGACCCAGAAAGTGTGTCCGCCAAATGGGATCAAGCGTGTTGGGTTATGTGGTGCACCCTGCAGGAAGATTAATCTATTGAATAGCCGTGTCCCTCGGTAAAGGGCGACCGGAGTTGTACCTCGACCTTATGACAACTAGAACTGGATACTTAATAAAACACACCCTTCCAAGTTCCACGAACAACCCGGTGATCGCTTTTCCGCAGGCGGCGAGGGAGGATCGTCGGGTAGGATTATGCTATGCGATGCTCTTGGAGATGCTACTTGGAGATGCAGCGTGGAGATGCTACTTGGAGGACTTCAACCTACTCTCTTCTACATCTTTGCAAGGCGGAGGCTGCGAGCGTAGTCTTGACGTGATTAGCTATCCCCTCTTATTACGGCATTCTGCGATTCGGTCCACCGATATGGCCTCCTTACACATATACCCATGCATATGTAGTGTAGCTCCTTGCTTGCGAGTACTTTGGATGAGTACTCACGGTTGCTTTCTCCCCTTTTCCCCTTTCCTTTCTTTACGGTTGTCGCAACCGGATGTTGGAGCCAGAGGCGAGGCGCCACCGTCGGCGGCGAATACTACTGGAGGTGCCTACTACTACGTGCAGGCGGCGGCGACGACCGGGGAGTAGTTTAGGAGGATCCCGAGGCGGGAGGCTGCGCCTCTTCGTCTGTATTCCGGTTTGTGCTAGCCTTCTTAAGGCAAACTTGTTTAACTTATGTCTCGTACTCAGATATTGTTGCTTCCGTGACTTCGTCTATGATCGAGCACTTGTATTCGAGCCCTCGAGGCCCCTGGCTTGTATTATGATGCTTGTATGACTTATTTATGTTTTAGAGTTGTGTTGTGATATCTTCCCGTGAGTCCCTGATCTTGATCGTACACGTTTGTGTGCATGATTAGTGTACGATTAAATCGGGGGCGTCACAAGTTGGTATCAGAGCCGACTGCCTGTAGGAATCCCCCTTTCCAACTCCTTGGCCGAAGTTGAGTCTAGTCATTGCAAAACTTTTACTAACATGGCTGTGCGGCCCATGGGCCCACGTCGCCATTGGGTGGTACTAGGTTCTTTTACTCCTCGACCTTTACTCTGGGATTCTGAACTCTCTTCTATTCGGGTTAAACGATTTTTACAAAAATCTAACATTAGGTTATCGAAAATACTTTCTCCCGGAGAGGCCCTTCAGTCCAGATGATCACTGACTGCACCAGAAGATTTCGAATATACTCTCCGATTTTCTCTCGAGACCTTGTGCCCGTTGCCTTTGCAATTCCCTACCATCGAAATATCCCTATGGATAAATACTTACACCTGTCGTGCTTACTTTTATTCCCAGTCGATCTTGTTATTACAAGATACCTCGAGAATATTTTGTGCCTACTGCCTTGCAGTTCCTTGCCACCTGAATACCTCTAAGAATAATTTCTCGCACCTTTCGAGTATCCGCTCATCCCAGTTGTTCAGGTGTTTCACAAAAGTCTTTGAAATACTATTCAATCCTCCAAAAATCCTTAGCAGCTTTATTGCTCTGCAAATACTTGTCTACTAGCATTATGGATGCTTCCCATATATCTGGCAATATTCACTAGTATCCTTTGACACCGTCATTTTGATCCTATTGATTCAACATGTGTGCGAATGCACACAATCATCTATCAACCCTTCTAAATTATCTTTCCGACTCAGACATCATTTTTGAACATGAGCTGGTTCTGGACTAAACTATTTGTCGGCAATTGTGCCTTTGATTTATCCAACTTATCCATCCTTGATCGGGCGATCGCTTACGATCCTTTGTTTAAATCATAATTCCTTTGTTCTCTAAGCATCGAATTATTCGATGTTCTATAATATGATGCCCATGCATTCTTTCTAGAATACCGATACTCACCTCAACTCCGTTGTGGATCGCCCGATCCATTGTTGGATTGCTATCCGATAGTGTCCTTTATATTCAATCACCTTGTGAGTTCTTCCCCTGATACATAGTGCCTTTGGTAAATTGTATCATCTGCTTGGCCAACCATGCTCTGCTTTCGAGCTGGTCGTATTTACTATTGAAGATTGTGGTATATGTTTCCACGATACCCTGACGGGTTGAACCTATTCCTTCTCTAAAACCATGTGAACCCGAAAGTTTTCACGAGTCATATTCTCCGGGTGATTTACCAGATAAAATTTCAACATTACAACTCCATCGAAAATGAGGAGTGAATGATAGGTTATGCATTGAAGAAGTGGGAGTCGACCTTGAACTTTGTGTTCATGCCCATGGACACGATGTAGATCTTGTCATGTAAGCTTCTCGTAAACAATAATTATCCCTTGATATAATTTCATCTTATATAAGGATTTGGTCTTTTGCAATCATGGTTTTCGACCATATTGTTCTTCCTTGATCAATTTCTTGGACAAGTTCAAGCACTGTCTTCTGCGGATCAATACCCAGTCCAACCTCTACTTTGATCCGTCTTGAGTATTACCCCGGTATCTCGAGATTGTCACGGCGCATAACTTCTTATGAGTTCTCCATCAAGTACTACATTCTCATTGATTCCAATTTTTCCGTGCTTGAGTTATTAAACACTCAAGGACGCCGATAAGCTGAATCGAGTCCGCATCGCGATTAAACAACTCTTAGTAATCTTCTTTGCTTACGAGTTTGTACTCGATCACGTCATCCTAGCCTAATCGGCTATATCATTACCATGCTAAATTTTAAGCTGTGCTACTGGTCCTTCCTTCGGAGCACACGTTTGACGATGAGCTAAGCTTATGTCGATTTTCCTCGTCATATCATTTAGCCTTGAACAACAAACTTGATTTCGAGTTTGTGTCGTACCCATGATTCCAATAACCTTCCGCTTCATCATTCCTTTGACTTGATGTCATCGCTGATCGATTACATCCTCATGAAATCTCTCGACAAATGTGTCGTGATCATCATCAACCTTATGAGCTCTTCGGGATATCAATTGAGCCCATGATGAGAAATACCATCCTTGCCCCCGATGTTTTGAGATATCTTTTACCACTTTATGGCCTTCCGTTCAACACAAACTTGTTCGTGTTTTGTGTTATACCTTGAGGTCCCTACTATATCCAGCATTTGTTCTTCTTTACCTTGGAGTATTACCATCTTTTAACTGCTCCGCCTCTTAAGGAATTCTTGGTATTGTGATGCTTCTCACCATCACCATTCTTTCTTGGTCCCGTGTTGCTTCCAACAAGTGAGCGGTGTTGTTTGGATTCTAAACTTCTAGCAACCCTATTGCTTTGAAGTTAATGGTCGACATTTCATTCCTAGACCATTGGTTATCGAATCACCATTCTAACATTGATCCTGCTACCTAAGCCCATATTTGGATGAACCTTTCAACCAATGATTCATTGTGTATGTTTCCCTCGAGCATACATCATTATATCATTTGTTACATTAAATGTTATCTCCTTGTTCACATGATTGTGGTAATCCATCTTTTGGGAATCTCAATGAATTGTCATTTGAGTCCATCAGCCACCCTCACTCTCTCTTTGGTTTAAAGATGAACTCTTGTTTGAGGACTCGCTTCCATAGTTCATTTCGAGAATCTTACAATGTCATCTCGTCAAATTGTGTCGCACCTTTTCTTCTCGGGCATCCAAAGTTTGAGGTATCATGACACCAACGGATCTGAATCTCGGTCGAGATATGATGGTTGGGACAACTTCTGAGGAGTTATGATGTTGGTCCTTTAATGATCCGGTAATATGATGTTATGCCTAGCACCCCCATTTGGAGGACCTATCATTATAATTTCTTTTGCAAGGATAACCATTCTTCTGGAGGAAAGCTGTAAAACTTATTTTATAAGTTGCTCTCGATGGATCATTTGTGTATCCAAAGTCGGCCCTTGATTGAAACACCATGCATTGCTATCCGAAGCATGTTCGTGGTACTCCGCTTTTCAACAAGGACAATTGAAGCCCAATGCTAAATATTTCCTGCTCAATTATCCAAACACATTGTATGGATAATGTCGTGAAAATTCTCTCCCTCACCTAGAGGCTTTTCTACCTTATATCTGTCAAGGATATCATTCTCTCTTGTCCTTGGTAAGGATATACCCTTGAAATATGTGTTTAGACACATTTTCCTTTCCATTGTTCTGTTTAAACCTGATAATCACTTTTCCTTTCCATTGGTTTGTTTGACCTCTCTTGTGATCTATATAATCTAAGCAGTAATGATTCACTGCTTATCTAAACACCTCGGTGCGCAATTCCGTCAGCAAAACCCTGTTACTATTGTTGATGACATTTCCGAAATACACCAATGAGCAGGAACCTTGCCTATTGGTTTGCCTCGTTCAGCGGCGGGAAAATGGTTCTCTTAGTCCCTCGCCCTTGGTATCGATGTTGTTGCCGACATAGCGATAGGCTACCCTCGACACACCTTACTATCGTGATGCGTGCAAGATGTCGGCCCTTTATACAGCCGGTGTACTAAGGTAGGGGTACCTCGATACCCAACTTGTGCACGGCGATCCACGACTTCCGTGGCTGGATCCACCAAATGCTTGCCGGAGACCATTTCCGCTCCATATCAAGCCATTCAAGAACAAAGTGTACAAGACAGAAGGTTAAGACCCCGGCAAGAGGAGCTTGCCGGGAAGGCCGTTCCAGGCTCAAGGCTATATCGCTCATGCAAGCCCCTGGCGAGAGGAGCTCGCCGGGGAGACTAGAAGATCACATCACGGAAGGCACGCCTCGACGCCATGCGGCGTCGGCGAGGGCCGAGGGCGACAAGTTACAAGCCCGACAAGCTCCGGGCCGGCAAGATCAAGACCCCGCAAGGTACTTGCCGGGAGAGCTGTGACGCGTGCCGCACTCCAGCTCATCGCCCACGCGTCGCCTTGACCTTCTCGAGAGGCGCGTGGCGGGTGGGCTGTCTTTGCATGAAGGATGCGGTGGCACTCCACGGTGGTGGCTCCATCGCCGTGGCAAATGGAGACGCAAGGGCGGGAGCTTTTGGGGCGGCGGCGACAGGCATTTAATGCTCTTGTCCCCTCTGTCAAAAGTAGGTAGAATCCTTTGTTCAAGCCTTTGTAGCTGCCTTTGTTCCGCACTTGTTCCAACTACCACCTCTTTTACATTTTACCCCTCGCCCTCGTTGACACACATCGGTGACCCTTGCCCTATAAAAGGAGGCCCATGCACAACGTAGAGGAGGTTCCGATCATTCGCTACTCTCGCGAGGCTCGAACCCTTGGCAACTCTAGCGCCTGGGATTCGGCTAGTTCCAGACACCACACCACCACTCGCTCGCATTCTCGAGCAAGATCAAATACAACACAAAGCAGCAGTAGGGTTTTACGCGACCATCGCGGCCCGAAGCTGGGTAAAAATCCCCTCGCGCCCGCGCGCATCGCCTCGATCTGCTCTCTGTGCATCCTCCGCCCTCGTACCGAACACACGAAGGGGCCGTCCCCGGCGGCCCCATAGGTGTCGCGCCCCCATCGCGGCCCGACATCTTTGGCGCGCCAGGTAGGGGGCGTCGAGGTTGTGCAGACCTGATTCGGCGTTCGCGCGGCTGCGCTCTTCATCAACCTCTCCAGTTTCGTCAGCAGCTTCATCAACAACGGCGCCATGGCCCCGAAGACGAGAGCTTCGAGGGTCGCAGACCCATCTCCGTCTTCTCCACCGCCACCGGAGCCAACGGTGGGCGGAGGAGACGCCGATGGAAGGGTGGACGCCGGCGAGGGCGCTCGCGGCGTCACCAGATCCAGGGACAGAGCGGATGACCGCGCCTCGGTTTCCGCAGATCCACGTCCGTTTCAGCACACGGCTGCCTAGCAGCGCCATGCCACGAGAGGTGGTATCCTTTCTTTGGGGCAAGAATAGGCCGGAGGCTCGCGGGATGCTCCGGACTGCTGTCCGGACATGAGCCAAGCGAAAGTGCCGGAGCAGGGCCTTGCTCCTCCTATCGCTACTAGGAGTCCAAGCATGACCTGTTCCCTGCGCCGCTCGCTCCCGCTCCCCTCCGCACCGGCAAGCGTGTCCCCTTGGAACGCCACGCTGTCGTCGAGGACGCACCATCGAGCTCTAAGTCCGGCGAGGACGGCTCTGGCGCTCACTCCGACAAGCACGGCTCCTCGGAACGCTATAAGCCCAGCAAAGACAACATTGGTGCTCGTCGCAACAAGCGCACCTCCCGAGTGCTGCTTGTTGTCGTCGGATCGCCATTGAGTTCCGCCCGACAAGTCGCGAAGAAGCAAGAAAAAGAAAAGCTAAGTCGCTCGAGCCTTCGTGCGAGCACACCTTAATTCACGCTTTTATTCGTTATATCCCTCTCGCGTTAAATCGTTTGTGCACAAAACCTGCTTGTTGAGGAGCCTGCTTGTGAACAGCCGCACCCTTACTTTGCCGAACACACTCAGCGAGTAAAGAGTGAGCAGCGACCAACCAGCGCCCTCGTTTCGTTCGAGTCCGCTTTCGGCAGGATAAGCGGCGTCGCGCTGGACACGGCAAGGTTGCTTGCGGAAGCGGCGCCGACCCGGTGAGCTCGCGATGTCCGTACTCAGCAAGCGCGTTAAGCGCCCGCAAGTTCCCTAAAAGCGTGGGGTGAAAGCGCACAAAGGCGTAAGGTAGAGGTGTAACATAGCAAGCCCTTGCCGTGAGATGTCGCCGTATGAGAGGCTTGTGCGCGAGAGGAGCCAAGTCGTGGTCGATTGCGTGCTTGTTTTGTTTCGAGTCCGCTCAACAAACACAAGTGTGCTGCTGCACCCTTATCTTGCTTTCGAGCCACCTTTCGACAAGTTAAGCGTCGAATCGGCCCGGCAAGGTTGTTTGCGGAAGCGACGCCACCGGCGGGCTGTCCCATGATCGATAAGCGTGTTCGCCCGGCAAGCTCCCCAAGGCGTAGAGTACAAACATCTGAAGGACAAAGCTCGGCATCGTATTGCGTAGTCAAGATTTATATACACATACATGTGCGTTGAGCGATTGCATATCTACATCAGCTGTTTTTATGACTGCAATTGCAGCGACAAGGAGGAACAAAAGATCACACGGCGCACTGGGGCCCGGCAAGCGTGGTCGGCGGGCTGCGGGTGCCAAGGTTCTTCTTCGGCGAGCCAGCCTGTTGGGGCTGCAAGCATCGAGATTCGTCTCCGGCAAGCTAGTGTTCTTGGGGCTGCGATTCAGATAAGTTTTCATCCCTCATCATGCATCCTCTCATGGACCGGGAGATGCGGGACTGCGTCTTTGAACGAGCGTGTCTTGTGAAGACCCGTACGTGGAGGAGCCGAGTCGTGGCCCAGTTGCGTACTTGGTTTGTTTCCGAGTCCGCTCAACAAACACAAGTGTGCCGCTGCACCCTTATCTTGCTTTCGAGCATGCTCAGCAAGTTAAGTGTCCCAACTGGCCCGACAAGGTTGCTTGCCGGAAGCGACACCACCAGCGGGCTGTCCCGCGATCGATAAGCGTGTTCGCCCCGGCAAGCTCCCCGATAGCGTAAGAACACACAAGGCACATGATCAAGTAAAAGACTCGATCCGGCAAGCTTTCCCTCTTTTCATTAAAAACATCCAGTTTAGTACAAGTCCATAGAGGATGAAAAACATGATAGAGAGGATTACAAGTTCTTAAATACAGCTAATGCAGGGCTTACAATTTAAAAAGATAAGGTGCGTGATCCCTCTCTGTTTCTCTGTTAGGGAGTTCAGGAGGTAGGTCAGAGCCCCGGCAAGATAAGCTTGCGGGAAAGGAGGAACCCGGCAAGAGGAGCTTGTCGGGAAGGGCGAAGGGCGCCTAGGAGGCGTGGCGGTGACGCCCGCCGCCGCAGAGGCTGCGCAAGGTGACGGGCATGGGAGCGCATGCCCGGAGAGCCGCGATGACAGAAGGCACCAAGAGAACACCCGGGGCCGGCCGGGGAGCTTGGCGGAGTCGGGCGTCGGGCGAGCTTGAAGGCGGAGTGGTGGGACATCGGCGCGGGGCACCTCGCCCTCGTACTCGACTTAACGGCCTTGCCGCCGTCCCCTCTTCCTCTTCTGCTGCCTCTCTGCGCCGCCAAGGAGGCGGCCCGGGGAGTTCAGGAGGCCGGCAACCCGAAGATGGGGTTGCGGTGGCCGTGAGGCAGCAGTGTCCGACGCCTAGTCGGACCCGCCATCCCCTCGTCGTCGTTGTCGCTCCCTCCTCGTCACTCTCGCTCGAGGAGGGGCCTTCGCTATCCGAGGAGCTGTCCACACAGCAGCGCACCGGGTTCCATAGTCGCCGAAGACCTTGACGGCGAGGAGGTCACCATCCATTAACTTGAAATGGAGGTGAACCCCGCCGTCAAGCTATGGATCCGGCGAATGTCTTCCACCCTTGGTCGAAGAACATCACGCCGGGGCTGGGGACACGACACTCACCCGAGTGCCGCTGATCCGCAGCCCCTCATGCGTAGCTCCATCACGTCGGTGGATCCGGTCCCATCGCGTCCATAAGCGGGACCGGCAGCCGGAGGCGGCGACGAGGCGCCAGCGAAGCTTGATGAAGAACTCCCGGGGTCATCTCCGGTATGGACCGCGCCGTGGTCGAGAGGCGCCCGGAGGGGCGGGGAGGCACGTCACCCGACCGCCTCTCCCGGCCGCCTCGGCCACGCCCTCGGCCCGTCCACGACCATGCCCCTCCCTCTCCCTCTCGGGCGGCTCCGCCGCCACGGGAGCAGGATGGGAGTGGTGCGCTGCCTAGAAGCGACCCTCGCCGCCACCGTTGAAGAGCGGGATTCCCTCCTTCCATGGCGGCAAGAAGAACAGAAGATAAAGGTGAAGAGAGAAGTGGATGAGTGTGGCCATTGTGCTCCCCTTCGCCCCTTTTAAAGGCGAGGTGAAACTCAACCGCCCTGGCTCAGCCAATCGTAAAGCGAGGAGGCCGGAGGCGGGGCCGACTCGCCCTCTCCGCCCGTGGCGGCTCGGCCTCCCCTTCGCCGCCCGACCCCCATGCATGAGGCAGCGTGGCTTAAAAAGCGAGCCGGGCGGCGGGTGAAGCGACCCGCTCTGCGCCACGATCACGGGTGGATGCCTTAAAGGCTGCATCGCCGCACGTCTCCCACGCGCCGCAATCGGCAGCGTGCGTTTGGGAAGCGGCGGATGCAAAGCGGATTCGACACGCCGTGGGCGCATGTGCCGTGCCTTGTCTTGGGCCTGGCCCAACAGCGCTTCGGCACCGTGTATAGCCCGAGCCGGGGCTCTGTCGGTGTACTAAGGTAGGGGTACCTCGGTACCCCAACTTGTGCACGGGCGATCCACACTTCCGTAGCTGGATCCACCAAATGCTTGCGGAGACCATTTCCGCTCCATATCAAGCCATTCAAGAACAAAGTGTACAAGACAGAAGGTTAAGACCCGGCAAGAGGAGCTTGCCGGGAAGGCCGTTCGAGCTCAAGGCTATATCGCACATACAAGCCCTGGCGAGAGGAGCTCGCCGGGAGACTAGAAAGATCACATCACGGAAGGCGCGCCTCGGCGCCATGCGGCGTCCGGCGAGGGCGAGGGCGACAAGTTACAAGCCCGACAAGCTCCGGGCCGGCAAGATCAAGACCCGGCAAGGTACTTGCCGGAGAGCTATGACGCGTGCCCGCCTCCGGCTCATCGCGCCAGCGTCGCCTTGACCTTCTCCGAGACGCGTGGCGGGTGGTCATCTTTGCATGAAGGATGCGGTGGCACTCCACGGTGGTGGCTCCATCGCCGTGGCAAATGGAGACGCAAGGCGGGGAGCTTTTGGGGCGGCGGCGGACGGCATTTAATGCTCTTGTCCCCTCTGTCAAAAGTAGGTAGAATCCTTTGTTCAAGCAATTGTGGCTGCCTTTGTTCCCTTTGTTCCAACTACCACCTCTTTTACATTTTACCCCTCGCCCTCGTTGACACATCGGTGACCCTTGCCCTATAAAGGAGGCCCATGCTGCGTGAGGAGGTTCCGATCATTCGCTACTCTCGAGGCTCGAACCCTTAGCAACTCTAGCGCCTGGGATTGGCTAGTTCCAGACACCACACCACCACTCGCTCGCATTCTCGAGCAAGATCAAATACAACACAAAGCAGCAGTAGGGTTTTACGCGACCATCGCGGCCCGAAGCTGGGTAAAAATCCCCTCGCGCCCGCGCGCATCGCCTCGATCTGCTCTCTGTGCATCCTCCGCCCTCGTACCGAACACACGAAGGGGCCGTCCCCGGCGGCCCCATAGGTGTCGCGCCCCCATCGCGGCCCGACACCTTCCTACTTTGAACCACATGGTGGGCCCATAATCCACAGTTCCACAGGATCGAAACCTGACTCTCCTGCACCCCCTATTCCCAAGGTTGTTCCTCGCGTGTGGCCTCGTATATAATTCACGAGCCATCTTCCGAGGGATCATCATATCGGTTACCGGACACAATACTTATTCCTGATTGCTTTGAACCCCTTTCACCTTCTGATTAGGCATCGAACACTTGCCTATCCGTTTGAAAATTCTCGTGGTACCTCCTTACTTTGCTCTCGATATTTTCTTAAGATTCAATTCGAGAGTAACTTCCGCCACCTTCCTCGATGTTATCGACCAGATAGTCAACCTTGTAGAGGTCTGACCTTTTGAAGCCACCCCTTATACTTTCCTTAAGTACGATGAAGATCCCCAAGTAAGGACGACAACTTCATCATGATGACCCGAAGCAGAGAACTGAAGACATCAATGTAATGGATCGACCTCTTCGAGAAGAGCAACCAAAGACGAGAAGATTCGTTAGAATTTCGTAACCAGACCTTTCCCCCTAGTCCCCCTCTTAAATCTCGGGACGAGATTTCTTGTAGTGGAGGAGAATTGTGACGCCCGGATAATCTTGCTAAAATAATCCCATGCTAATCAAGCCACGTCATCCCGATTACTGATGCTAAATGTCCGTTAGTTCAAACCGCGTCAAATTAAAAATTTAAAATTAATGTCGACAATAAAAGTTTTCGAAAGTAGAAACAAAATTGTTCGGTGGGTGCCAAATATTACAAGGGTAGTTATGGTACATCAATCACATTTTTAGAAAATGTCTAAATAGTTTAAACTGATTTAAAACAGAAAAGAAAATAAATAAAAACAAAACAGAAAAACTAAAACCTAAAACTAACTGAAAAAAAAGGAAAAAACCCCCTCTGGGCCGTGGCCCAACTGGGCCAACCCCCAGGCCCAGCCGGCCCACCCCTCCCCTCCATAACCCCCACCAGGGGAGAAACCCTAAGCCACCACCTCACCCCCACTCGCCCCCCCACGCGCTCCACTCCCTCCCCTGATTCCCCTGGATCGAGATCGATCCCCCCCCACTCTCTCGCACCCTTCCCGCTCGATCTAGAGCCGCCGCCGCCGCCCGTCTCCGGCTCGCCTACCCCCCCCGCTCCTCTTCCTCGATCCGATCTGGATCGGGAAGGGGCAATGAGCCCGATGCCCCTTCATCGACATCGTGCCAGTCGACACAACCGCCGCCCGAGGACCTCCCGGAGGCCACCTGCCGAATCTTCCCTAGCGGATCGCCTCCCGTCGCTGGTCGTCTCCGACCTCCTCCCGCGCCCGTTGCCCCAGACCCTCGGCCCCCTGTGAGCCGCCACCCTCCTTCCTCTCCCTACTACCATGACGGTGCCGCCCTAAACTGGCGTCATTGCGCCCGCGCCCAGCGTAGCCATGCTGTCTTGCTCCGCTCCCGCCTCCCCACATCAGCGCGCCCAGGCGCTTTCCTCGACCCAACCTCCCTCTCTCTCTGTCTCGCGCTTTCGCGTTGTTCGCCGTGAACACGCCCGTGCGGCCTCGTCTCGCCCCGACGGCGACGCCCTATGCCCGGCCGTCGCCTCGCTTGCCTCGCCGGTGCCACCGCCAGGGCGTTCGCCGTCGCCCAAGACGCCCTCGAGGCTCCACCCCGTTAGCCTTCGCTCGCGCACCTCGCCCATTGCTGCCGCGGCAGCGCCTCCATCGGCTTGGCGGCGCCCAAGCGGGTGGCGCTGCGGCGCCCATTCGCCCGATCCGCTAGGCTCTGATGGGCCTATGACGTTGGGGCCCCACGCCCCAGAACAAAAAAAAACAATGAAAATTAAATTGATAAAAAATGAAATAATAATTAATTAATTAAATAATAATAATTAAATTAATTAATTAAGGAATTAATTAAGTTAATTAATCATTATTAGATTAACCTAATTAACTAATTAGTTTAATTAAGCGATAGTTAGATTAGTTAAACACCGATTAGGCTAAGCGATCGATGACCGATGGGACCCACCGTCGGTTTGACCCGATCGGCGTCTGTTGGCTGCTGATGTCATCTTGGCGTCATGATGACGTCGGCGTGCACTATTCTGGATAATGTTAGAATTAAATAGTTAAATAAATCCTAAAAATGATTTAAATCTTTTAAAATTAATAATAAATAAACCGTAGCTCGGATGGAAAAACTTTGTACATGAAAGTTGCTCGAGCAGCGAGGCGAATCGATTCACGCAGCCCGTTCGTCGCCACACACCCCTAGCATGCCGAACACGCAACTTTCCCCTCCGGTTCACGGTCAGCAGGAACACAGGAATACTTTCCGGATGTTTCCCCTTCGTCGGTATCACCTACTACGCGATTAGGCACACCTAGCATCGTTACTTGTCTTGTCATGCATCGATATGCATCTGTTTGCATTGTATTCATTGTTTCTTCCCCTCTTCTCTCGGTAGACTACGAGACCGGCCAGCTGCTGCTGCTTGGTTCGACTACGGTGTTGGCGACCCTCTCTCTTGCCGAGCAACAGGCAAGCCCCCCTTGATCACGGATATCGCCTATTCTCCTCTATCTTGCTTGCATTAGAGTAGTGTAGCATATTCTTGCTTTTCGATAATCCTATTACGATGCATAGCGACATTGTTGCTACATCTGTTGATACCTTACGCAATCCTAAATACATAGTATAGGGTGCTAGTTTATCATCATTGGCCCTACATTCTTGTCGACCGCCTTGCTATACTATTGGGCGTGATCACTCGGGAGGTGATCACGGTATATACTATACATACATACATACTACGAGATGGTGACTAAAGTCGGATGCGCTTTCGAAGAGTACCATGAGTGATTCCGCAGTTTAGGGGCTGAAAGGACCTTTGTCCCGTGACCCTCTGTGTGGATCTTTGTGGCAGAGCGACAGGGCAGGTTGAGACCGCCTAGGTGAGAGGTGGGCACAGCCTGATCGGCGTCATGGTTGATTCATAATAACACGCTTAACGAGATCTTGGTATTTGATCTGAGTCGGCCATTTGGTCTATCGCACTAACCATCTCGTGGGAGTAGTTATGGGTATCCGGCGTCGTGGTATCGGCCGAAGCCTTCTTGACATCGGCAAGCGAAGCGGGCGGCGGCGGATTGGAGCGTAAGCTGCGCTTGTATTAGGGGCTAGTTACGCTTCGGCAGCGACATAACGTCTTGAGTGTGCTGTCGAGGCGATGGGCCCGGACCCTGCGGCGCTTAGTTTTAGACCGGCGTCTTGACCTCTCTGTTGTGCCTAGGTGGGGCTGCGGCGTGTTGATCTTCGAGGCGGGCATGACCCAGAAAGTGTGTCGGCCAAATGGGATCAAGCGTGTTGGGTTATGTGGTGCACCCTGCGGAAGATTAATCTATTGAATAGCCGTGTCCCTCGGTAAAGGGCGACCGGAGTTGTACCTCGACCTTATGACAACTAGAACTGGATACTTAATAAAACACACCCTTCCAAGTTCCACGAACAACCGGTGATCGCTTTTCCGCAGGCGGCGAGGGAGGATCGTCGGGTAGGATTATGCTATGCGATGCTCTTGGAGATGCTACTTGGAGATGCAACGTGGAGATGCTACTTGGAGGACTTCAACCTACTCTCTTCTACATCTTTGCAAGGCGGAGGCTGCCAAGCGTAGTCTTGACGGGATTAGCTATCCCCTCTTATTACGGCATTCGCGATTCGGTCCAGCGATATGGCCTCCTTACACATATACCCATGCATATGTAGTGTAGCTCCTTGCTTGCGAGTACTTTGGATGAGTACTCACGGTTGCTTTCTCCCCTTTTCCCCTTTCCTTTCTTTACGGTTGTCGCAACCAGATGTTGGAGCCAGGCGACGGCACCCCGTCGGCGGCGAATACTACACTGGAGGTGCCTACTACTACGTGCGGGCGGCGGCGGCGACGACGGGAGTAGTTTAGGAGGATCGAGGCAGAGGCTGCGCCTCTTCGTCTGTATTCCGGTTTGTGCTAGCCTTCTTAAGGCAAACTTGTTTAACTTATGTGCGTACTCAGATATTGTTGCTTATTGACTCGTCTATGATCGAGCACTTGTATTCGAGCCCTCGAGGCCCTGGCTTGTATTATGATGCTTGTATGACTTATTTATGTTTTAGAGTTGTGTTGTGATATCTTCCGTGAGTCCACGATCTTGATCGTACTGCGTTTGTGTGCATGATTAGTGTCTGATTAAATCGGGCGTCACACGCTGTCGCTGCCGATGGGTGGCGCGGCACCTATGGGGCAGGGCCTTTGTGTGTTGATGCAGGCGGAGGCTGCGCGGAGAGCGGATCGGCGATGCAGCGCTGGGATTTTACCCAGCCGGACGCGATGGTCGCGTAAACCCTCTTTGCTGCATTGTGTTGTATTAGATCTTGCTCAAGAATGCGAGCAAAGCGGTGGAGTGGTGTGTGAAACCGGCGAATCCAGCGCTAGAGTTGCGGGGTTCGAACCTTCCGCGAGAGTGGCGAATGATCCCGCGAGAGTAGCGGTCGTGGAACCTCCTCTCGTTGTGCATGGGCCTCCTTTTATAGGGCAAGGGTCACCGGCAGTGTCAGCGTGGTAGAGGGGTAAAAGCGTAAAGAGGTGGTAGTTGGAGCAGTCGCGGGAGCAGTGCAGCTACTGATGCTTTCTACCTACTTTTGAGAGGGGGACAAGAGCATTAAATGCCCGTCGCCGTCGCCCCAAAAGCTCCGCCATTGCGTCTCCTTCGCGCCGGCGGCGAAGCCACCACCGTGGAGTGCCACGCGTTCCTCATGCAAGCCTGACCACGCCACGCGTCTGGAGAAATTTGGAGGCGGCGTGGGCGAATGAGCGGAATGCGGGCACGTAGCATAGCTCTCCCGGCAAGCACCTTGCGGGGCCTTGATCTTGCGGGCCGGGGCTTGTCGGGCTCTGTGACTTGCCGCTCCCGGGTCCTCGCCGGAAGCGCGCGCCGAGGCGTGTCTTCTGCGATATATTCTTCTAGTCCCCGGCGAGCTCCTCTCGCCGGGACCTTATATGGGTAATGTAGCCTTGAGCTGGAATGGCCTTCCGGCAAGCTCCTCTTGCGGGGTCTTGAGCTTCTATCTTATATACTTTGTTCTTGAGCGGCTTGGTGTGGAGCGGAGATGGTCTCCGGCAAGCATTTGATGGATCTAGCTGCGGGAGCTGGGGCTGCCCGTGCACAAGTTAAGTCTTGAGGTACCCCTACCTTAGCTCACCGACAGAGCCCCGGCCTGGGCCATACAGTGCCGGCGTTGTTGGGCCAGGCCCAAGACAGTCTGCAGGCGTCTGAAGCCCATGGCCCGTCGAATCTGCTGCTGCATCTGTCGTCTCCCCTCCATAGCAACGGCACGCGTCGATTCTGGCGTCGTGGGAGATGTGGGCGGCGCATGCAGCCTTTAAGGCACCCACCCGTGATCGTGGCGCGAGAGCGGGTCGCTTCACTGTCGCTCGGCTCCGCCTTTTCGCCACGCAGCCCTCATGCATGGGGGTCGTGGGCGGCGAAAGTGGGAGACCGAGCCGTCACCAGGCGGAGAAGGCGAGTCGGCCCGCTCCTCTGGCCTCCTCGCTTCTGATTGGTTGGCCAGGCGGTTGAGTCCCCACCTCGCCCCTTTAAATAGGGCGGAAGGGGTGCACAACGGCCACACTCATCCATTCTCCCTTCGCCTTTGTCTTGTTCTTCTTGCCGCCATGGAAGGAGAATCCCGGCTCTCGACGGTGGCGGCGCGGGTTGCTTCTAGGCAGCGCACCATTCCCCATCCTACTCCCGTGGCGGCGGAGCCGCCACGAGAGGGAAGGAAGGGGCGTGGCCATGATCGAGGCCGGCGTGGCCGAGGCGGTCGAGGGAGAGGCGGTCGGTGAGGAGCCTCCCGTCTCCTCTGGCGTCTCGACCACGGCGCGGTCCACACCGGAGATGACCCCAGGAGTTCTTCATCAAGCCGCCCGGGCGCCTCGTCGTCGCCGGTTGCGGCCCGTTCGCGGACGCAATGGGGCGGATCCGCCCGGCGTGATGGAGCTACGCATGAGGGGCTGCGGGATCAGCGGCACTTTCGGGTGAGTGTCGTGTCCCCAGCCCGGCGTGATGTTCTTCGACCGAGGTGGAAGGCGTTCGCCGGATCCATAGCTTGGCGGCGGGTTCACCCTCCATTTCAAGTTCTTGGATGGTGACCTCCTCGCCGTCAAGGTCTTGGCGACTATGGAACCCGGGTGCGCTGTGTGGACAGCTCCTCGGATAGCGAAAGCTCCTCCTCGGCGAAAGTGGCGAGGAGGAGGCGGCAGCGGCGGCGGGGATGGCGGGCCCGACTAGGCGTCGGACACCGCTGCCTCGCGCGCCACCGCAACCCCATCTTCGGGTTGCGGTCTCTGAACTCCCGGGCCGTCTCCTTGGGCGGTTGGCGAGGCAGCAGAAGAGGAAGAGGGGAGTGGCGGCAACGCCGTTCGTCGCGCTGCGAGGCGAGTAGCCCTCGAGGCGTCTTGGCGTCCCACTACCCGTCTTCAAGCTCGCCTCCGGCGCCTCGTCTCCGCCAAGCTCTTGGCGGCCCCGGGTGTTCTCTTGGGGTCTTCTGGCGCCGTGGCTCTCCTTGGCCTTGAGGGACTTGTCGCTGGCTCCGGGCATCGTTCCCCATGCCCGTCACCTTCTGCTGCTCTGCTGCTGCGGCGGCGTCACCGCCACGCTCTCCTAAGCGCTCCTTCGCCCTTCCCGACAAGCTCCTCTTGCAGGGGTCTCCTCTCCAGCAAGCTTATCTTGCAGGGGCTCCTTGACCTACTTCCTGAACTCCTGAACAGAGAAACAGGAGAGGGATCACGGGCACCTTATCTTTTCAAATTGTAAGCCCTCGGGCATTTAGCTGCATTTAAGAACTTGTAATCCTCTCTATCATGTTTTTCACCCTCTATGGACTTGTACTAAATTGGATGTTTTTAATGAAAAGAGGGGAATGCTTGCCGGACCGAGTCTTTTACTTGACTGCGTGCCTTGTGTGTTCTTACGCTATCGGGGAGCTTGCCGGGGCGAACACGCTTAGCGACCGCGGGACAGCCCGCTGGTGGTGTCACTTCCGGCAAGCAACCTTGTCGGGCCAGTTGCGACGTCTACCTTGCTGAGCAGGCTCGGAAGCAAGATAGAGTGCAGCGGCACACTTGGGTTTGTTGAGCGGACTGGAAACAAACCAAATGCGAAGCTCAGGTCACGACTCGGTTCCTCCACGTCTGAGTTTTACAAGACACGATCGTTCAAAACGCGATCCGCATTTCCGGTCCATAGGAGGATGCATGATGAGGGATGAAAAACTCATCTGGCATTGCAGCCCCCAGCAACTCTGGCTTGTTGGAGGCGAATCTTGGTGTTTGCAGCCCCCAGCGAGGCTGGCTCGCCGAAGAAGAACCTTGGCATCCGCAGCCCCCGGCGACCCTGACTCGCCGGGCCCTAGGCGCGGGTGCGATCTTTTGGTTCCTACTTGTTGCTGCAATTTTAGCCATGAAAATAGCTGAGGTAGATATGCAATTGCTCAACGCACATGTATGTGCATGTGTATATAAATCTTGACTAGGCAATGCGATGCCGGGTTTCGCCCTTCGTATGTTTGTACTCTACGCTCTTGGGGAGCTTGCCGGGGCGAACACGCTTAGCGACCGCGGGACAGCCCGCTGGTGGTGTCGCTTCCGGCAAGCAACCTTGTCGGGCCGATTCGCGACAACAACTTGGCGGCGTGGCTCGGAAGCAAGATAAGGGTGCTGCTGCACACTTGTGTTTGTTGAGCGGACTCGGAAACAAAACAAATGCATAGCTGAAGGCCACGACTTGGCTCCTCTTGCGCCCAAGTCTCTCATACAGACGACATTTCACGGCATGACTCGCCACGTTATACCCTCGCCCTACATCCTTTGTGTGCTTTCACCCTCGCTTCTAGGTAACTTGCGGTGCTCAACACGCTTCTGAGTGCGGGCGTCGGCAGCCCGCTTGGCTGGTGTAGCCTCCGACAAGCAACCTTGCCGTGTCGGCGCGACGCACTTAACTTGCTGAGCAGGCTCGAAGCGAAAGCAGGCCTTGAAGCTGGTCGCGGCTTACTCTTAACTCGTTGAGCATGTTGAAGCGAAGCAAGGTGCGACCATCCACAAGCAGGCTCCTCGGCGCCTGAGTTTGGCGTACAAAGGACAAAAGCGCGAGGGGTATAACATATAAAAGTATGAAATTAAAGAGTGCTCTGCACGAAGGCTCGGCGACTTAGCTTTTCTTTTCTTTGCGCTTGCTGGTGGAGCTCAATGGTGTGTCCATGGCGGCGGCGCTGGCGCTCCCGGAGGCGCGCTTGCGGGGCGAACACCAAAGCTGTCCTCACCGGGCTTCTGGCGCTCAGGAAATGCGCTTGTCGGATGGAGCACGAGCCGTCCTTGCGGACTTAGAGCTCGATGGCGCGTCTTTCGGCGACATCGTAGCACTCGAGGATAAGCGCTTGCGGGGCGAGGGGAGCGGGAGGCGGCGGTGCGAGGGGCTGGATACACTCGGGTCCCTAACAATGTTAGGGGAAGCAGAACCCTGCCTCGACCTCTTCGCTTTACTCATGCATGGACAGCAGTCCGGGCGCCCCATGAGCCCCTGCTTGCTCTTGCCCGGTGGCGGATACCACCTTCTCGTGGTATGGCGCCCTGAGCCGCTATATCTTTGGAGTGGGCCGCGGATCTCACGGAGGCCGAGGCGCGGTCCTCCGTCCTGTCCACAGATCTGGTGGCACCGCGGCGCCCTCGCCGGTGTCCACCTTCCAGCGTCTCCTCCGCTTTGCCGTTAGCTCCGGTGGGCGGGGAGGCGGAGATGGGTCTGCGACCCTCGAAGCTCGTCTTGAGGCCATGCGCGATTGTCGATGAAAGCTGCTTAAGTGGAGAGGTTGATGAAGAGTCTTTGCTTGACGCGGATCAGGTTTGCACAACCTCGGCGCCCTACGGGCGCGCCCGAGATGTCGCATGACGATGGGTGGCGCGGCACCTATGGGGCCGGGCCCCTTTGTGTGTTGATGCAGAGGCGGAGGCTGCGCGGAGAAGCGGTCGGCGATGCAGCTGGGATTTTACCCGGCCGGGCGCGATGGTCGCGTAAAACCCTCTTGCTGCATTGTGTTGTATTAGATCTTGCTCAAGAATGCGAGCAAAAGCGGTGGAGTGGTGTGTGAAACCGGCGAATCGAGCGCTAGAGTTGCGGGGTTCGAACCTTCACGCGCGAGTGGCGAATGATCCCTCGCGAGAGTAGCGATCGTGGAACCTCCTCTACGTTGTGCATGGGCCTCCTTTTATAGGGCGAGGGTCACCGACGGTGTCAGCGTGGTAGAGGGGTAAAAGCGTAAAGAGGTGGTAGTTGGAGCAAAGGGAGCGGTGCACTACGATGCTTTCTACCTACTTTTGCGAGAGGGGACAAGAGCATTAAATGCCCGTCGCCGTCGCCCCAAAAGCTCCGCCATTGCGTCTCCTTCCGCCCGGGCGAAGCCACCACCGTGGAGTGCCACGCGTTCCTCATGCGGCCTGACCACCCGCAGCGTCTCGGAGAAAATTTGGAGGCGGCGTGGGCGATGAGCGGAATGCGGCACGTAGCATAGCTCTCCCGGCAAGCACCTTGCGGGCCTTGATCTTGCGGGCCCGGGGCTTGCCGGGCTCTGTGACTTGCCGCTCCCGGGTCCTCGCCGGGCACGCGCGCGCCGAGGCGTGTCTTCTGCGATATATTCTTCTAGTCCCCGGCGAGCTCCTCTCGCCGGGACCTTCTATGGGTAATGTAGCCTTGAGCACAGAATGGCCTTCCGGCAAGCTCGTCTTGCGGGGTCTTAACTTCTATCTTATATACTTTGTTCTTGAGCGGCTTGGTGTGGGCGGAGATGGTCTCCGGCAAGCATTTGATGGATCTAGCTGCGGGGAGCTGGGGCTGCCCGTGCACAAGTTGGGGTACTGAGGTACCCCTACCTTAGTACACCGACACACGCCCCCCTTTAACGTGCGAGCGGGTCGTACGGGAGAGAGAGAGAGGGAGCTCACGACGCCTCCCATGCTATTCCTTAGGCGGATCCTGTACACCAGCACGAGGAAAACAAGGTCTGCCATTATGGTTGCCAGCCAGCCATTGGTTTCTCTGAGGGAGTGATTGAGGCACTGAGGGCCTGTTGAGGTAGCGCTATGCGGGGCTGCCGCGGCCAGAGCTCGACCACTCAGATTTGTCGATGTTGCAGGGACGGACCCACGCGCAAGCGTCGTGCCAGAGCGAGCAGCTCCAAAGGTAGGTGTCAATCGAGCAGGCGATTATCTCAAGCAGGTTAAGCATGAAGAAGAAAATCAACTTTGATAGATGCAGAGAAAGGCACACGCCACTGGGTCAGGCCCGAGCGGCTTGGGGATGATGCAGCCCGAGGGGCGCCCCCAATAAGGTAAGCTGAAGACATAAGCAAAACGGATACATGCCGCGGGGACAGACCCACACGACCTGGGAATGATGCAGCCCTAAGGGCGCTCCCAGCTGAAACATAACTTGAGAGAAGTCACCTGATACCATTGCAGACCGAGTGTCGGGGTAGCTGGCGGTGCGTGGTGAAGAAGCCAATCCTCACAGGCCCTCGAGGCTCCGAGCCTCAGGAGGCTCAGGAGGTCCGGGCGGCTCAGCGAGGTCTATCTCCATTTCCTCCAGGAGCGTGCGATGCTTGGCCACCTGAGCTTCCAGAATGCTCCTCATCAGGCGCTGGTGGGCAGCAGTCGCGTTCGGCAGGCTGAAGGTCATGCGAACGTAGCTGTGCGGTGGACCTGCGCAACGCCCCACGCGCGAAGGCCAGAAGCACTCCTGAGATGTGAGTCGATTGAGCCCTGGGTAGTCGATGCAGACGCGCAGCCCGCCATCCTCGCCTAGATGGTGAGCTACACTATGCAGGCTGCGGTTGCCACGCATGACTCTCGATTCCTGCAAATCCTGAGCGACCTTGGTGATGAACTACTGAGGGTTGGGCCCTCCTTGCCTTACGCCTTCCTGAGGGAAACGTGCCGCGAAGCACGCCTCCAAGTGGTGCCCGAGCGCCTCCCTCGTGATCTTGGCAAAGTCAGTGGCTCCCCAAGAGAGAGCCCCTGAGCCTTGCCTAAGGAGGGCGCCGGGCATGCCTCCCTATGCGATGGAGGGTGGTGCCCCTTGGATGGGCGCATGTCCGGATGTGGCGCCTCCGGAGGTACCTGCCTCATGAGGCCATGAGTCAGGTGATGTCTTCTTCTTCTTGGGAGCTGCCTCAGGAAGGTTTCTACTCTTGCTGTCTGGGTACTTGATTGATGCGGCTTGGCAGGCGCGCTCGAGAGAGCACACCGCATCCTTCTCTTCACAGGGGACCGTGATGACTCCGCCACTTCCTGGCATCTTGAGAACATTGTAGCCATGGTGAGTCACTGCCATGAACTTGGCCAGAGCAGGGTACCCGAGGATGGCATTGTATGGCAGGCAAATTTGGGCGACGTCAAAGTCAATGAGCTCGGTACGGTAGTTCTTGCGCTGTCCAAAGGTGATAGGGAGGCGGACTTGCCCTATCGGGACAGTGGAACCATCAGTGACTCTTGAGAAGGGCTTGGTTGGTTGAAGCTGATCGTATCGCACTTGAAGATTGTAGAACATCTCGACGGACAGGGGTTTTGCCCTGCTCCGCTGTTGATGAGGGTCTTGGTAACTTGCACATTCTTGATGGTAGGGTGCGAGCATCGGGAGGACACGGCCGTTGCAGCACTTGAGCTGATCCGCCGATTTGAGCGTGATGGCGCCGCAGACCACCACGGTAGCGTGGCCTCAAGCAGGGAGGATTGCATTCACTTGAGCAAACTACTTGAAGATCTTGTTGAGAGGTGGGGCTGAGCACCGCCCAAGATGCTGGCGAGTGCACGTGGCTCCTGGAAGCCCGCAGCCCCCTCGTCCTGATGATGGTCGTCATTCCTTCTTGGCGGTGGTGGCAGAGGAGGGAGTCCTGCGTTGCCTTGCAGGCAATCCTCACGAGGCTGATCCTTCCAAGCCCCCTCGCGAGGCTGGTCCTGCTAGCGGTCCTCGCGAGGCCGGTCACGCCACCCTTGGTGAGGACCACGGTCATCCCATCGTCCTCCACCTCTTCCTCCGCCTCGGCCGTAGCCCCGATCGTTGCACTCAGGGCGTCGACCGACACGGCCTTCTTGCACGGCCTTGAGCTCTTGGCATTCGTTGGTGTTGTGGGTTTGGAGATCGTGGTACACACAGTACCGGCTGCCCTTGGATGACTCCGGCTGGTCCCTGCCATGCTTCATGTCTGGCTCCGCTGCTAGCACAGCTACTCCCTTGCGCTTCAAATCCTTGGCCTTGGCTTTCTTCTCTTCTGGGTCTGCTTTTGGGAGCTTGAGAAGGGAGAGGCGTCCCTCCTCAGCCCTGGCGCACTTGGTCGCCAGGTTGAACAACTCCAATGACGTGCATAGATCTTCGTGGATTGCCAGCTCCTCCTTCATCTTGATGTCGCGGACGCCATCAGAGAACGCCGAGATGATGGCCTCCTCGGTTATCCTGGGAATCTTGAGGCGGGCATTGTTGAAGCGCTGGATGTACTTCTGCAAGGTCTCTCTGGGCTGCTCCTTGATGCGGCGCAGGTCGCCTACGGCCGGCGGACGGTCGCGAGTGCCCTGGAAGTTGGCGATGAAGCGAGTGCACATCTCGTCCCAGGAGCCAGGTTCAGGAGCCAGGTGCGGGCACCATCCTTGCATGCCATGGGAAACCAGTTCGCCATGACCTTTTCGTCCCCGTTGGCGGCTTTGATGCCTAGCTCGTAGAGCTGTAGGAACTCCGCGGGGTCGGCAGTGCCGTCATAGCGAGGGGGCAGGTCAGGTTTGAACTTGCCCGGCTAGGCGACACTGCGTAGCTCGGTGGTGAAGGCACGACAGCTTGCGGTGGCCACTGGAGCTCTCTGCTGATGCGCGGCTTGCTCCTGGGGATTCCCGCACGCCGCTACCTGGAACAATGCGGGGTCTTGACATGGTGGCGCAGGGATGCGGTCATGGCGCACCGATGCAGGGAGCACATGAGCAGCTTCTTGGGGATGAGGGATTTCTTAGCAGCTCCTTTCTTCTCGCGCGGGCGCCGGACGCGGTGGATCTCGTCCTGGGGCCGCGCGCCTTGGAGCCAGGGCGCCTTCTTGGGGAGGAGGTGGCGGAGGCACCTCCTGATCTGCGCCTCCTGCGCAGGACGGAGGGCGAGGCAGCGAGAGGGACGACGCAGGGCCTGCGGTGCCGACGGGCTCGGTGATGTGAGCGAGCCACTCCTCGTAGAGGTCGTCAATGGGACGGTAGTGCAGGAGCTCATGCGCCAGGAGCAACGCGGCATGCACATCCGTGGGGGCGCGGCGGGCATGAGACGATGAACCGGCTGGAGTCAGCGACGGGGTGGCGGTGCGGCCTTCCCGCCACACCGAAGGATGCAGCGACGAGGCCTGCTGCTCGTTCCCCGCCGGGACGGTGGCGGCGTTGGCAGCAGGCGAACGGGAACGTCGGAGACACCCACCGACGGGAGCCGTCTGCAGGCGACATGGCGGCAAGAGCAACTGACGCTTCGGCGCGAGCTGGCGGCGTCGACCATGAACCTGACGGAAGATCGAACGCGAAACAGTGAAAGAAAATTCCGGCGCACCCCTACCTGGCGCGTCAAATGTCGGATGTGGGTTCCAGCAGACCCTTAAGGTTCGAACTCTGGGGTGCGCATGAAGATCTCCCCCCTATCGATGCACGTCTGATCTCCTCGCAAGAATCTAAGCTAAACGATGAACAACATGAGGGACTCAAGATTTATACTTGTTCGGGCCACCGTTGTGGTGTAATACCCTACTCCAGTGTGTGGTGTGGTGGATTGCCTCAGGGGCTGATGACGAACAGTACAAAGGATGAACAGCCTCGCAAGAGGTGTTCTTGAGCTGGTGCGATGAACTACTTGGGTGAGCTCTATCGCCTCTGGATCTAATGAGGACTCAATGAGATGCCCCCTACTGTGGTGGTGGCTATCCCTATTTATAGAGGCCCTGGCCCTCTTCCCAAATATTGAGCGGGAAGGGCGCCAACGACGTCCATTTTGAAGGGGAACATCTAGTACAAGTTATCCTGACAAAAGTTGGTCTTCGACTGCCAAAGACATTGGCGATGACGCCGTCTTGGGCTCCTCGGTGACCTCCATCCTGCCGCTCTACTGGTCTTGGTCTCGTTGCACTAAAATGGCAACCTTTGCCTGATGCCTCGGTACTCCACGCCTGTGCTTGCCCCCTTTGCACCAAAGAGGAAACAAGGACACTGCGCATGGCGGCGCCCGATCGTCATCGCTTGCGTCACGAGTACCTCGCGAGGTACCCTGCATTGATCTCTTCGCCTCCTTGCGAGTCTGCCTGGCGAGGCCGCTCCTGAGGAATCCTCGTGTCGTCCGCCCCGTGAGGCTTGGCCCCTCGCGAGGGTCTTGAGTCTTGCGCTGACGAAGATGGGCCGTATTGGGCCACCACTCGAGCCACGCCGCAGGTCGCAGGCAAGCAAGTCTAGGGACCCCCGTTCCAAGAACACCGACAGGTGCAAATTAAAATAATAGAGGAGTTCAGAGTTTATAAAAAACTCAGATTTTTTGTCGTTAGAAAATATAAAATGAAGAAGTTCAAATTAAAATAAAAGGAACAACTAAAAGAAGTTTAGATATAAATTTCTTGTTTTTCAATAAACTAGATGTTCAAACTAAAATAACAAAGAGGTTCGATATTTATTAGAAAAATCTAGGATTTACCTTTTTAAGAAAGTCAAATATCCGTTATCATTAAAGTATCAATCATGAAGTTTAAAATGAAAAAAAGACAAATTCAATGTTTATTTTAAATCGAACACAATTCTTTACTCAAAAAATAACATATGTGAAGTTCAAATTAAAATAACATAGAAGTTCAAAGTATATTAAAACCTAGGATTTAGAAGCTCAAAAAAGAAAAAGAAAAACAAAAAACAATGCCATTTTGGGCATTCCCCCCCATACTAAAGATTAAAACCAAGAAGTTCAATTTAAAAACATGGAGGAGATCAATGTATGTAAAAAACAATAAAAAGGCAAAGTCAAAAAGTTTTATTGCTATAAGTTCAAGTGCTCGGCCCGAGAAAGTTCAAAAATTCTTGTGAGAGGTTGAATAAAAATACGTGATAGAAGTTCAAGGTGAAAACAGCGGGAAGTTCAACTACAACACGAAATGCATTTCAGATAAGAATATATAAGCATAGAAAACTAAAAGCTTCAAAGGTTTGTTGCAAGAAGTTCGCGTGCTCCTCCTGGTGAAGTTCGAGATCTCTAGTGCGAGACGTCCAACCTTCAATTACATGTTAAAAACAAGGAAAACCGATGTTGTTTTTGCCATTTTTAATACTGCTCTCAAACGACAATGAATTTGTGACGATTGTCTTGATGAAAAATTTAGTTGCTCGAAGTTCAAGTGACCTGCGCGCGAAAGTCCAAAAAGGATTTTCCCCATTACTAACAAATAAAAATAAGAAGTTCAAATTTAAAAAATGGTGAAGTTCGATGTCTATAAGAAATGCATATTTTTCTCATAATTTTCCCGTTACTAAGGAAAAAACCAAAAATTTAGTATGAAAATATCCAAGAAGTTGTACGATGTTTATTACAAAACTAGCTTTTTTTCCGTTACAAATGAATAATACCAAGATGTCCAAATTGAAAAAACCAAGAAGTTCAATTTTAAAAATACAATATTTCAATGTATATGAAAAAATTGAATTTTCCTTGATAATAAATAATAAACCAAGAAGTTCAATTTCAGAAAATGGAGCAGTTCAATATTTATCACAAAAACTTAATTTTTTCCCATTGCTAACGAATAAACCAAGAAGTTCAGTTCGAAATAGCGAAGTATTTGTATAATGTTTATTACAAAACTAAGATTTTTTCCGTATAAAAATCGAATGCAATTCTTTACTCAAAATATAAAAAGGTGAAGTTCAAATTAAAATAATAGAGAAGTTCAGAGTTTATTAAAACCTAGGATTTACCTGTTGAAAAAATAAAAAACACAACGCCATTTTTGCACTTTTAAAAACAACTCATAAACGAAAAGAATGGTTGCTAGAAGTTCAATTGCTCGCCGAGGAAAAGTTCAAAAAATTCTTGTGAGAGAGGTTCACCGTGTATTTAGATGTCCAAAATACATAAAAAATATGTTGTTTTTTGTGTTTCAAAATAATTCTCTCAAACCAGGGAGAAGTTCAAAAGTGATAACAACCGGAAGTTCACGTACTACATGGTGTGTATTTCATATAAGAAAAATACTAATAAAGTGAAACAGAGAGAAGTTCAAACAGACATGCCCCAGAAGTTCAACTACTTCACGCAGTGCGAAAAACAGCATGTCAAATAATAGCATGTGAAAAACAGAGTGAAGTTCAAACAGACATGCCCGAGAAGTTCAACTACTTCACGCAATGCATTTCCAGTCACGATGAAGGCAGAAATCATGATCTTGTCATTTTCTAAATTATTTCGAAACGACAGGAATATCATTTGTGTAAGTTCAAGTCCTCAGTTGGAGAACGTTAAAAAATTATTGTGAGAAAGGTTTGTACAAAAGGAAAATCACTTGTGTAACACTAACGAATGGATGAGAAAAACTACAAACGAAAATACGTCACAGAAGTTCATTGTGAAAACAGCAGGAAGTTCAACTACTACACCGAATGAATTTCACATGAAAAACTTTTAAAACCGTCGCGAGTATGAAAAAATGATCAGCACGGGAAAGTTGCGTGTCTACAACAGCTTTCCATCGGTATATCACTTGCTCAATTCCGGTGAGTGGATGGAGAGCTACGAGCAGTGGATGGAGATCTACAAGCAAAAAAAGCACGTGAAAAACAGAGTGAAGTTCAAGTAGACATGCCGAGAAGTTCAAGTTCTTCACGCAGTGCATTTTTGAAGAATACGTTTCGTGATAAAGGCAGATCGAATGATCTCACCATTTTTGAAATTAATTTAAAAAGGTTAGGAATCAGAGAAAACTTTCAATATGAAAAAGTTTCGCTTTTTCCATAGCTTTTCAACAGTATATTATTTGTGCCATTCCATTAAAGTTTGTAGAAAATACGGCCAAAATACATTTTTCGCCATTTTTGAAACTGACTTAAAACCATAAAGAATTGGGAGAAATAATAGATACAAAAAAGTTTCGTATTTCCTCAGGATTTCCAACGCCATATCATTTGCTGCATTCGGACATATGGTTAAAAAATTAATTTGAAAATACAAATTCGCTAGAATTTGTATTGTTTTCTAAATTTCTTTTAAACCATTCAAAATTAGAAAACACTTTCCACAGGAAAAAGTAGCGCATTTTCATAAGCTTTCCAACACCATATCATTTGCCTCAATTAGATTAGCCGTTTAGAAATGCCATCGAAAATACGAACTCGGCTGGTCGGTTTGTGAAATTTTATGATTTTCCAAATTACTCTTTAACCATAAGGAAGTAGAGAAAACTTTCAACATGTGGAAGGAGCAGTTTTGCAGCAGCTTTCCAACACCATATTATTTGCATCATTCCGATAAATGGTTTAGAAATGCGATCGAAAATACGATTCACGTTTTTGTATGAAGGAAAAACGGTTTTCAAAACTGCTCTTATACCGCTAATATTTTGCCAAAAAATCAACTTGGGTCATGATACTGGTGTTCATAGCTTTCCAACGGTATATCGCAAGCCTCATTTGGACACTTTTTAGTTGAAGTTGAACCTTGTACTCAGGGAAGGTCAGGCGCGTTACTCGGGAAGTTCATGTTGTGATCAGAATACTATTCTGATCCCGTGATCAGAATAGTGTTTATGTACACACACACACACACACACACACACACACACACACACACACACACAACATCAAATGTTAGCCTTGTGCGGCGCCCCCTCCACAGATTACATGCTTGGTCATATTCTCGCGGTGCTTTGGTGAAGCCCTGCGCGGATCACATCACCATCACCGTCACCACGCTGTCGTGCTGACGGAACTCATCTAGTTCCTCGAAACCTTGCTGGATCAAGAGGGCAAGGGATGTCATCGAGCTAAACGTGTGCAGAACTCGGAGGTGTCGTACGTTCGGTACTTGATCGGTCGGTGCTAGAAGAAGTTCGACTACATCAACCGCCTTGTCAAACGCTTCCGCTTTTAGTCTACGAGGCTACGTAGACACACTCTCCCCCTCTCATTGCTATGCATCTCCTATATAGATCATGCATGAGCGTAGGATTTTTTTGAAATTGCATGCTACGTTTCCCAACAGTGGCACCCGAGCCAGGTCTATGCGTAGATGATATGCATGAGTATAACACAAAGAGTTGTGGGCGGTGATCGCCATACTGCTTACCACCAATGTCTTATTTTGATTCGGCGGTATTGTTGGATGAAGCGACCCGGACCAACCTTACATTCATTCATGAGACCGGTTCCACCGACAGACAAGTAATTAGTTTTGCATAAATGTGGCTGGCAGGTGTCTGTTTCTCCTACTTTAGTTCAATCGAATTTGACTGCGGCTGATCCTTATTGAAGGTTTAAACATCAAAGTTGATAAATCACCATTGTGGTTTTTGTGTCGTAGGTGAGAATGGTTCTTACTGGAAACCCGCAGCAGCCACGTAAAACTTGCAACAACAAAGTAGAGGACGTCTAACTTGTTTTTGCAAGGCATGCTTGTGATGTGATATGGTCAAGACATGATGTGATATACGTCATTGTATGAGATGATCATGTTTTGTAAAAGTTATCAGCAACCAGCAGGAGCCTTATGGCTGTCTCTTTATTGTATGAAATGCAAACGCCATGTAATTGCTTTACTTTATCACTAAGCGATAGCGGTAGTTGTAGAAGCAATAGTTGGTGAGACGACTAGGACGCAACGATGGAGATCAAGGTGTTGAGCTGGTGAAAATGGAGATCATGACGATGCTTTGGAGATGGAGATCAAAAGCACAAGATGATGATGGTCATATCATATCACATATTTTGATTGCATGTGATGTTTATCTTTATGCATCTTATTTTGCTTAGTACGGCGGTAGCATTATAAGATGATGCCTTAACTAAATTTCAAGGTATAAGTGTTCTCCCTGAGTATGCACTGTTGTGACAGTTTGTCGTACTGAGACACCACATGATGGTCGGGTGTGATAGGCTCTATGTTCACATACAACGGGTGCAAGACAGTTTTGCACATGCCGAATACTCGGGTTAAACTTGACGAGCCTTGCATGTACAGATATGGCCTTGGAACACTAGAGACCGAAAGGTTGAACGTGAATCATATAGTAGATATGATCAACATAGAGATGTTCACCATTGTTGACTACTCCATCTCACGTGATGATCAGACATGGTTTAGTTGATTCGGATCACATATCATTTAGATGACTTGAGGGATGTCTATCTAAGTGTGAGTTCTTTAGTAATTCGATTAATTGAACTTAATTTATCATGAACTTAGTGCTGATAGTATTTGCATATCTATGTTGTAGATTAATGGCCCGTGGTACAGTTCCCTTGAATTTTAACGTGTTCATAGAGAAAGCTAAGTTGAAAGATGATGGTAGAAACTACGCAGACTGGGTCCGTAACTTGAGGATTATCCTCATTGCTACATAGAAGAATTATGTACTTGATGCACCGCTACGTGAAAGGCCTGCTACAGGAGCAGATGCTAATGTCTAGAACGTCTAGCAAGCTCGATCTGATGACTACTCGATAGTTCAGTGTGCCATGCTTTACGGCTTAGAATCAGGACTTCAAAGTCGTTTTGAACGTCATGAAGCATATGAGATGTTCCAAGAGTTGAAGTTAATATTTCAAGCAAATGCCCGAGTTAAGAGACAGGAAGTCTCCAACAAGTTCTATAGCTGCAAGATGGAGGGGAATAGTTCTGTAAGTGAACACATACTCAGAATGTCTAGCTACAGGAGCAGATGCTAATGTCTAGAACGTCTAGCAAGCTCGATCTGATGACTACTCGATAGTTCAGTGTGCCATGCTTTACGGCTTAGAATCAGGACTTCAAAGTCGTTTTGAACGTCATGAAGCATATGAGATGTTCCAAGAGTTGAAGTTAATATTTCAAGAAAATGCCCGAGTTAAGAGACAGGAAGTCTCCAACAAGTTCTATAGCTGCAAGATGGAGGGGAATAGTTCTGTCAGTGAACACATACTCAGAATGTCTAGATATAATAATCACTTGACTTAGCTGGGAGTAAATCTTCGAGATGATAGTGTTATTAATAGAGTTCTCTAGTCACTGCCACCAAGCTACAAAGGCTTCGTGATGAACTATAATATGCAAGGGATGGAGAAGACTATTCCCGAGGTCTTCGTAATGCTCAAAGCCGCAGAGGTAGAAATCAAGAAGGAGCATCAAGTGTTGATGGTTAACAAGACCACTAGTTTCATGAAAAAGGGCAAGGGAAAGAAAGGGAACTTCAAGAATAATGGCAAACAAGTTGCCACTCCCGAGAAGAAACCCAAAGCTGGACCAAAGCCTGAAACTGAGTGCTTCTATTGCAAATGGACTGGTCAGTAGAAGCAGAACTGCCCCAAGTATTTTGCGGATAAGAAGGATGGAAAATTGAACAAAGGTATATTTGTTATACATGTTATTCATGTGTACCTTACTAACGCTCGTAGTAGTGCCTGGGTATTTGATACTGGTTCGGTTGCTCATATTTGTAAGTCGAAACAGGAGCTACGGATTAAACAAAGAATAGCTAAGGACGAGGTGACGATGCGCGTCGAAAATGGTTCCAAGGTCAATGTGATCGTCGTCGGCATGCCACCTCTACATCTACATTCGGGATTAGTTTTAGACCTGAATAGTTGTTATTTGGTGCCAGCGTTGAGGATGAACATAATATTTGGATCTTGTTTAGTGCGAGACAGTTATTCATTTAAATCAGAGAATAATGGTTGTTCTATTTATGAGAGTAATGTCTTTTATGGTCATGCACCCTCAAAGAGTGGTGTATTTCTTTTAGATCTCAATTGTGGTGATACACATATTCATAATATTGATGCCAAAAGATGGAAAGTTGATAATGATAGTGCAACATATTTGTGGCAGTGCCATTTAGGTCATATCGGTCTAAAGTACATGAAGAAACTCCATGCAAATGGACTTTTGGAATCACTTGATACTTGAGAACCGTGGATCATGGGCAAGATGACCAGAACTCCGTTCTCCAGAACAATGGAGTGAGCCAATGACTTATTGGAAATAATACATACCGATGTATGCGGTCCGATGAGTGTTGAGGCACGCGGCAGGTATTGTTATTTTCTAACCTTCACAGATGATTTGAGCAGATATGGGTATATCTACTTAACGAAACACAAGTCTGAAACATTTGAAAAGTTCAAAGAATTTCATAGAGAAGTGGAGAATCATCGTAACAAGAAAATAAAGTTTCTACGATCTGATCGCGGAGGCGAATTTTTGAGTTACGAGTTTGGACTTCATTTAAAACAATGTGGAATAGTTTCACAACTCACACCACTTGGAACACCACATCATAATGGTGTGTCCGGATGTCGTAACCACGCTTTATTGGATATGGTGCGATCTATGATGTCTCTTACCGAGTTACCACTATCATTTTGGGGTTATGCATTAGAGACAACTGCATTCACGTTAAATAGGGCACCTTCTAAATCCATTGAGACGACACCATATGAACTGTGGTTTGGCAGTAAACCTAAACTATCGTTTCTTAAAGTTTGGGGTTGCGACACTTATGTCAAAAGGCTTCAGCCTAATAAGCTTGAACCCAAATCATAGAAGTGTGTCTTCATAGGATACCCTAAGGAAACAACTGGGTACACCTTCTACCACAAATCCGAAGGCAAGGTCTCTGTTGCCAAGAATGGAACCTTTCTAGAGAAGGAGTTTCTCTCGAAAGAAGTGAGTGGGCGGAAAGTAGAACTTGATGGGATAATTGTACCTTCTATCAATTTGGAAAGTAGCTCATCAGAGAAATCCATTCCCGTGATGCCTGCACCAAGTAGAGAGGAAGCTAATGATGTTGATCATGAAACTTCAGATCAAGTTACTAACGAACCTCGTAGTTCAACTAGAACACGATCGACACCAGAGTTGTACGGTAATCTTGTTCTGGAAATCATGTTACTAGACCATGGCGAACCTACAAACTATGAAGAAGCTATGATGAGCCTATATTCCATTAAATGGCTTGAGGCTAAATCTGAGATAGGATCCATGTATAAGAACAAAGTGTGGATTTTGGTGGATTTGCTCGATGATCGGCAGCCCATAGAGAATAAATGGATCTTCAAGAAGAAGACTGCCACTGATGGTAATGTTATTGTATACAAAGATCAGTTTGTCGCAAAAGGTTTTTGACAAGTTCAAGGAGTTGACTACGATGAGACTTTCTCGCCTGTAGCGATGCTTAAGTCTGTCCGAATCATGTTAGCAATTGCCGCATTTTATGATTATGAAATCTGGCAAATGGACGTCAAAGCTGCATTCCTTAATGGATTTCTAAAAGAAGAGTTGTATATGATGCAACTAGTAGGTTTTGTCGATCCTAAAGGTGCTAACAATGTGTGCAAGCTCCAGCGATCCATCTATGGACTGGTGCAAGCATCTCAGAGTTGGAATATACGCTTTGATGAGGTGATCAAAGCATATGGTTTTTACAGACTTTCACAGAAGCTTGTATTTACAAGAAAGTGGGTGGGAGCTCTATAGCATTTCTAATATTATATGTGGATGACATATTGTTGATTGGAAATGATGTAGAATTTCTGGATAGCATAAAAGGATACTTGAATAAAAGTTTTTCAATGAAAGATCTTGGTGAAGCTGCTTATATATTGGGCATCAAGATCTATGGATATAGATCAATACTCTTCATAGGACTTTCACAAAGTACATACATTGATAAAGTTTTGAAAAAGTTCAAAATGGATCAGTCAAAGAAAGGGTTCTTGCCTGTGTTACAAGGTGTGAAATTGAGTCAGAATCAATGCCTGACCACTACAAAAGATAGAGAGAAAACGAAAGTCATCCCCTATGCCTTAGCCATAGGTTCTATCATGTATGCTATGTTATGTACAGACCTAATGCATGCCTTGTCATAAGTCTGGCAGGGAGGTACCAAAGTAATCCAGGAGTGGATCACTAGACAGCGGTTAAGAATATCCTGAAGTACCTGAAGTGGACCAAGGATATGTTTCTCGTTTATGGAGGTGACAAAAAGCTCGTCATAAATGGTTACGTCGATGATAGTTTCAACACTGATCTGGATGACACTAAGTCACAAACCGTATACATATTTATATTGAATGGTGGAGTTGTTAGTTGGTGCAGTTCCAAGCAGAGCGTCATGGTGGGATCTATGTGTGAAGCGGAGTACATAGCTACTTCGAAAGCAGCAAATGAAGGAGTCTAGATGAAGGAGTTCATATCCAATTTAGGTGTAATACCTTATGCATCAAGTCCAATGAAAATCTTTTGTGACAATACTGGAGCAATTGCCTTAGCGAAGGAATCCATATTTCACAAAAAGACCAAACACATCAAGAGACGCTTCAACTCCATCCATGATCTAGTCAAGGAGGGAGACATAGAGATTTGCAAAATACATATGGATGTAAATATAGCAGACCCGTTGACTAAGCCTCTTCCACGAGCAAAACATGATCAACACCAAGACTCCATGGGTGTTAGAATCATTACAATGTAATCTAGATTATTGACTCTAGTGCAAGTGGGAGACTGAAGGAAATATGCCCTAGAGGCAATAATAAAGTTGTTATTTTATATTTCCATATTTCATGATAAATGTTTGTTATTCATGCTATAATTGTATTAACTGGTGAAAGTGCTAGTATCGACTAGAAGGGGGGGGGTGAATAGGCGATTTTTATGAAAGTCTTCAAAACTTGGAAGTTTCGAAGACAAACAACAGAAACAACCTAATTGATATGCAGCGGAAGATAAACTAACCTAAACAAGCCATAGTCAAGTATGTAACGATATGAAGGTACAGGACTAATAGCAGTTAGGCAGTAAGGTTCAAGATGGAAGATAGTACGAAGCCAATCAACAAGAGTAGTCAAGCAATGAAGTCAAACAGATAAACAGATAAGCAATGACTTCATGAAGACAAACTTAAGTAAGATTGGAAGGGATATAACCAGTTGCTTGTTGAAGACACAGGATTTGTTGGACGAGTTCGATTCTTTGTGACAACTGTATGTGCAGTTAGGGAGGCTGAGATTTAACTCAAGAACGTGTCTTCACCTTATTCCCCTTGAGCTAAGGACACCCAGTCCTCACCCAATCACTCGATAAGTCTTCAAGGAGACTTCCAAACCTTCACAGACTTTGTTCACGGCAATCCACAATGACTCTTGGATGCTCGAGCGCGACGCCTAAAATTTGGAGGATTCATAGTCCTCAAGTGTAATAAGTCTTGTGTCACAGACAGAAAGACTTCAGTGATGCCTAACACTCTTTGGCTGTGGGTGTTTGGGCTTTGTCCTCGCAAGGATTTATCTCTCTCAAATGCTTCGAGGTGGGTTGCTCTGAAAAGACAAAAGCCATGCACAAACACTGAGCAGCTACCAATTTATGGTGTAGGGGGTGGGCTATTTATAGCCACTAGGCAACCCGACCTGATTTGTCCAAAATGACCCTGGGTCACTAAGGAACTGACACGTGTTCCAACGGTCAGATTTCAAACACACGCGGCAACTTTACTTGGGCTACAAGCAAAGCTGACTCATCCAGCTCTGGATAAGATTTGCTCTCATTGTCTTCGCTCGAATACATATGATTTGGGTTGAGCATCACTTCAGTCATTCTGACTTAGTTCACTTGGACCCCACTTAACAGTACGGTGGTTCCTATGACTCAACAAAGGAGAAATGAAAGAGCGAAAACACATAGTCTTCGCGCTCCAAAGTCTTCACGCAATGTCTTCTCATGTCATAGTCTTCAATATGAATATCTTCTCATACCACCATCGTCTTCAATGTCTTCATACATTTTTAGGGGTCATCTCCGGTAGGTAAACCGAATCAATGAGGGACACTACCCGTGTTATCCTACAATTCTCACAAACGCATTAGTCCCTCAACCAACTTTGTCGTCAATACTCCAAAACCAACAAGGGGTGCACTAGATGCACTTACAATCTCCCCCTTTTTGGTGATTGATGACAAACTGGTTGAAGTTTTCAACGGGGATAAAGTATGTGAAATTGTAAGGATAGGGATTTGTCTTCATAAGTTGCGATGGCTCCCCCTGAAAATGTGCATATAAGTAATTTGTTTTTGGAATGCAAATGCACAAGGCAGGTTGTACTTGTGGAGATCTGCTTCAACTTATGAAGATAATTCATCATGCATGAAATGATATAGCAATAAGAATGACATGCATAATGAAAAATGGACGTCTGCAGAATGATCTAAGTGCGGAAGTTATAAATCGCACATGCGAATTTATCATCATAAAGCAAATAAGTAGCGAAGTAGCAGGCGACCATCAAGTTTAGGTGTTACAACTCAAAGAACCAAATGTTTCAAAACGCAAGAGTTGTAAGCACGCAGCAAAATATAATGCAACCGCCCATATGAACCCGCTTGAAGACTATCAACTCATCGCTTCTCCGCCTTTTGTCGATAATGACCAAAAGGTTTGAAGACATAGAGCATCTACTCGTCATCATGAGTAGGTGAAGCAGCAGGTTGTAAATGCGTTGGTTGGCGGTGCAGATGAGCTTGGTGCAGTGTCGATGCACGCTGTAGTAGTTCGAGGTGGTGAAGTAGCGTCATCTTCATCATCGATCACTCTGGCATGCTTGTTGCAGCGGAAGAGGAATATTCGAGTCTTCAATAGATGGAGTTCGACGCAGGTAGCAGATCCTCGGAGGTGGAGTCGGCTGGAATCTTTCATTGAAGCCATCATCTTGAATATCAGCTTCAGCACTAAGCAGAGTCAAACTCTTCCACGATCTTCGGCAGGTTTCATGAGCAACAAAGGCATTCTTGGTGGCAAGGTTGCGAATGCGATTGACATCCACCAAGAGGCTTTGCATTTGGCGCTTGAGCCAGAAATGATGCTTATCCTGCTTCTGATGAAGAGCCACAAGAAGCTCTCGGTCATTAAGAACACGAACGCTCCGAGGCCTTTCGCAATGGTCTTTGTCGGTGGCTTCGGTTGGCGCTCTGTGAGGCAGACGGGTGTTACCAGCTAGTGGGTAGACTCTTGTTGCTGCTTGAACACCTTCAATAGGCTGAGTGAAGCTTTGGTGCTCAATGTTCTGAAGACAAAGTGGCGTCTTGGCAGGGTCAAAGTATACAACATCAACTGACATATCAACCTCTGGCAGAAATATGATGTGATTGCGAGCAGAGGGCTGATAATTGACAGATGAGTGTTGCTTGATGAGGTGCATGACCCAGGGAGCATAAAACTTTAGACCAGACAGGTCAGAAACGGAAGCAGCAAGTTGCCTGATGAAGAATTCCTGAGTGTTGAAGCTAATGCCATTAAGAATAGAGAAGACCAATGTCTTCATGGCTCCTTCAAGCTTGGCTGATGATGAGTGTCCTTGACCGCCATGGAGTTAGCGATGATATGATATATGGTGCGAGGCGATAATCAAGGTCTTCAACAAAGAAATGTGTGGGATACTCGAGTGTCGGATGGCAAAGGCTTCATCATGGTGACATCGGCTCATGTTGGGTTACGCTTATGAAAGATGCTCTCCACGGCATTGCGGTGTAGGCGCGATTAGGCTCATACAGTTCTCCGAGGTGGCTAGCCCGAGAAGCTCGATGATATCCATGGCTTTGGCTTCATGATGAACATTGCGATCATCCACTCGAGAACCCATGTCTTGATGTCTCTGTAGTAGCCGCGAATGTGCGAGTGGCGTAGAATTGAAGCAATAGCTCTTCATTCCGGTGTTCCTTATGCATCACAAAATGAAGCAAACCAGCATCGCGAAGCGATCAAGTGCTTCTTCCAAGCACGGCAGTCCAGCAATAATAGGTGTCAAAGGCGCATATGAGGGAAAATTCGCCCTTGATCATATAGCACGCAGGAGTAATAGCTTCGCTGCGGATAGCTCCAGAACCGATCTGATGAAATCCTTGGCTTGGAGTAGGGGTTCTTGGCGCTGTCAAAGAAGGTATTGTGGCTCTTGAAGCCATTTGCATTGAAAGACCCCGGGGAGTTGGCAGTACCTGGAAACCTTGGCAATCTCGGCTTTGGCTTCTAGACCTGAGGCCGATGCTCCACATGATAGTCAAATTGGGGGGGAGGGAGGCGGCAGCGGAGGCACGAGCAAAGCCATCGGACAGTGACAAGCTGACCGTGATCGTATGCTTGCTCAATAGTGTGAGGCCTTGGAGGCGGAACAGGAGCAGGGGCAACATCAGAGGATTCAGGCTGCACAACAGGTGCTTCAAGAGCATTTGTCATATTCGCTCCAGGTGCAGCCTCCTCATTGGCGTCAGGTGCAGCAGTCTCATTGGCGTCAGATTCAGGGGCCACATTTGCTTCGGGCACTATTCCCTCATTGGTTTCAGGCACGCTGGTTGGTGCAGGCTCCACATTGGCGTCAACCATGACCACGTCATTGGCTTCATTGGCATTGGTGGTGGCAGCCTCAACATTTTCAACCTCCTCTTGACTAGCAGGAGGGTCGGGCACAGGCACGTTCAAATCATGAACTGCTTCTTCTTCAATAGCTGGGGGTGTTGGTACACGAACTTCTTCTTCTTCAATAGCAGGGGGAGTTGGTACACGTACTTCTTCTTCTTTTTCTTTGGCTGATGCAGCCGAAATGTCTTCAGCAGCATGTGCTTCAGACATGGAGATGTTCACTGTGGGAGCTGGTTCAGAGAATACTCATTGTGCAACAGGTGAACGTTGCACATCTCCTTCACGAAAGCTCTACAGAGGGACTTCAGGCCTTTGTCCTCTTCGAAGCCTGCGAAGCGCTGGCTTCAAGTTAGGAGATGGACTTTGTTGAGCCTGAAAGTCTTCATCCTCTTCTTGCACTTGGGGTGGAGCTTGTTGTTGTTGGGGAGTACTAGGACAGTCTTGGTGTTGTTGTGGGTGATCAACACACGAAGCATCCTGAGCAATTGGCGTCAATGGACGACCAATGCTGATGATTTTGCTGTTCGTATGAACAGGCGATGATACCACTCGATGTTCAATCTGAGGAAGAACTTCATCATCATTTACATTGTCATCTTGACCAATGTCTTGACAACGTTAGGTTCATTCTTTGGAATATCTTGAGTCTCATGAGCCTCTGTGGTAGCAGGCTCATGGACAAACATCCTTCTTTCTTGATGAACAGACATAGGGCGAACAACGGAAATGGGTTCAACGACTAAGGGCTCTGTGGAAGCAGCCCTAGTCTTCTTGGTCTTCCGCTTCTTCTTGGAGGGAGCGGCATCAGAAGCTTCAGTATTCTTTCTCTTCCTCGCATCAGCCTCGGCAGCCTTTGTCTTCTTACGCAAGCGGTTGTGGTGACCTTTGGCTTCGAGCCAGTCATGCTGCTCGGGAAGATAATGCGGGGGCTTCTTGGCGTGATGGCTCAGGCTGTTCAGCAGGGTGCTTCTTCTTCCTCTTTGCAGCAATCCTGGGGTCAATGCCAGGACGGCCAAGGGACTTGCGCCTCTCAGCCTCATTGTAGGCGAGCACACACTTATCAGCCAAAAGCTTCATGCGTTCGCGAGAGCCTTGAGCTTCTTGGCGTTTCTGCAGAAAAGCTTCTTTGAGCTCATGGAGCATGACTTTGAAGTTGCGGACGTCTTGGACACTCAGATTGGCCACATGCTTCTTGAATTGAGCCTTCTCAAAATCAATCTTGTTTTTGAGCTCAACGATGCGCTGAGCGAGAGCTAGCTCAGAAGCAATGGCGCCATTGAAGGCGACACTGAGGCCAACTGGGAGCTGTAAGTCTTCAAAACTGATGTTGGGGGTGTCGAACCACTCATCAATGAAATTATGAATCATGGCCACATCAAACAGAGGCAGGTTGCTGAAGATTTATGCTTCTTCTTTGCTCTTGATCAGCTGCTCATGGGCATCATCCGCAAGATCTTCATCACTTGATAGATCAATGGGTTCTTCACGCAGAATGGCAGCAGGAGTCAAAGCTCGCTGATCAGATGGTCTAACAAACTACTTTTCCTTGTCCGTTCTCCTGGAGACACGGGACAGATCTCCAGATTGCACACTAGCTTCAGGAGGTGTAGTGGCCAGTGGCTTCGCACGCAGAGTCTTCTAAGGTGGCTTTGCAGCTGAGGTTGAAGCCTTAGACTTCTTTTGCTTCTGCGACTTTGGAGGTGGCGGAGCAGGGGCTTCATCAGAGTCAGCACCATCGTCAGAATGATCGACTTTGGCGCCTTGGACCATGATATAGGTGATGAGGCCATCAAGGTTGGCATAGGGGCCAATGACATTGGGATTGGCTTCACGGGAGCCATCAGCACGGGGAGCAGAGGGACCTGGATTGAAGTCCAAACCCAAGGACTTCTTGTTCTCCTTGGCCGAAGCCACAACAAACTGATAGTTGCGCTTGAAGAGCGAATCTTCACAACACCATCGAAGTGAAGTGGGATTTGCGTTTGCTGGCTGTGGCCCACGGACCATGCATGGATAGAAGCCTTGTTCAATGGCTTCAGCTCGGCTCTTGGGTTGCAGCCCTTGATATAGGATATCACCCCATGGGCTCTTGATGGCATGCTTCTCTGCATATTCCTTTGTCACAAATCTATACTTGAATCACTCCTCAGCCCAATAGCGTCGAATCCATTGGGTTCGCGTCTTCCTCTGATGATAATTCTCTTCAGGATCTGTCTTGTACAGTTCTGCTAAATCATCAGGCAGATCTCTAGATGTGCCACTTCTGTGTTGTCTGCCACCCTTCCTTGCTGATTTCTCTGTTGCCATGAACTTCAAGCTGAAAGGCTTCAGTACGTTCAAAGGCTTCAGAGGTTTCCGCTGGTCAAGCGAGGCGGCAGGAGAATTCAAGCGATCTTGTAAGTATTCGCAAGCGAATGCAGACTATGAGAACCAAGGGATTCTCCCACGGACATGTACCTATGACAGCATTAGAGATGCGAGGGAAGCGGAAGAGGTCATATGCATTCTCAGAAGATTTTGAAGATAAATCAGGTTGAAGACATTGACCTCATGTTGCGAAGACATTCACTTATATAGATGGGTTGGTTCCAGATTTGTACCAATCCATGAATAAGTACAAGTGAGGAATCAAGCTAGTAGAAATCTAAGTGAATCGACTAGGCAGTATGAGATGCAGATGGAATAGATCTAGCTTTGAATAGATAGAAACTACTTTCGGTAAACAGGATGAATCTTGAAGATCAAAAAGGTGGTAAAAATAGGGTTATAATTGCCGCACGAAGAACTGCTAGACGGAGAAGAATAGGAGACCGAGCAGTTCAGCCCACCGTGCCCTAACTTGGCGACGGAGGACACCTACGGCAACGGCGGAGAGAACGATGTCCGCGGCCGGCGTGAGGATGGCATCGGAGAAGTCGCGGCAGCTAAGCGCTTCGTCGCCAGCGTCGTCTCGAGCTAGCGGTGGCGCTAGGGTTTTGACGGAGGTGGAGAGGTGGAAGAAGAATTTCTTAACCCCAGGGGGATAGGTATTTACAAGTAGGTGAGAGACACAGCGCAATTACACTGGTGCCCCTGGCGGTTCACATCTGAGGGGCACGTGGTGAACATGCAACACCCTCAGGGTTGTCCCACGTTCCCACGCCCGCCAGGCATGTCGGAGAGTTGTTCCGACTTCTCTGGATTTCAACAGTAAAGATAATCCATTAAGAATAGATTTAATGTTTGTCTTTTTGCCTTCTGCTGACTAGGACGCAGAGAAGACATTCGACAGTTTCAATAGAATGCATATGATTTGGACAGATAGATTTTGAGATAGCAAGCATAGAGAGATCAGGGTCCGATCACATTCACTTAGTTCAAAAGATCCAATCTTGAAGACGTAGCTATAAGTGAATGCTGTAGAGGACAGAACACTAGTATATATATATCAAAAGACAATCAAATCATCATGGTGCAGAAAGTCATGAAGACAAATTGAAACTGAAGACAAACCAAATGCGAAGTCATTGCAATATAACGCCTTGAGCGAAACACTTCAAACTAGAAAAGTTGGTGGTGGCGTTACCCACCGCATAGGAAGTATTAGACCCAGACACGGCGCACAATTATCGTGGCGCTCCGAAGTCAAATTCCATGTTAATTTATTCACACTTAGTGTAAATCTTCATTGATTGAAGACATACATTACTTTGTGTGTTGCACATCTAAGTCATCAACATGCATAAGTGTTAGGATGTGTGCCTGATCACAGGACATTAGAGGATTCTAAGATATTTAGCTCACACCGTAACTTGCAAAACCTTTTCTCATCCAAGGGCTTTGTGAAGATATCTGCCAGCTGCTCATCAGTGTTGACGTGAATGATATTGATGTCTTTCTTCATAACATGATCTCTGAGAAAGTGATGACGAATTTCAATGTGCTTTGTCTTCGAGTCTGGACTGGATTGTTGGCTATCTTAATGGCACTCTCGTTGTCGCTGAAGAGAGGTACTTGTTTCAGGTTGATGCCATAGTCCTTGAGAGTTTGCTTCATCCATAGAAGCTGAGCACAACAGGATCCAGCAGCAATATATTCAGATTCAGCAGTTGAGAGTGATACACAGTTCTGCTTCTTCGAAGACCAACAGACAAGTGATCGACCAAGAAAATGGTATGTGCCAGATGTAGACTTGCGATTCACCTTGTCACCAGCATAATCATCATCCGAGAATCCAACCAAATCGATTCTTGAGCCCTTGGGATACCATAATCCGAGTGTTGGGGTGTAAGCCAAATATCGAAGAATTCGCTTCACAGCTAAGTGATGCGATTCCTTTGGTGCCGCTTGGTACCGAGCACACATGCAAACACTAAGCATAATATCTGGCCTAGATGCACATAAATAAAGCAAAGAACCAATCATGGAGAGGTATACCTTTTGATCAAACTCTTTACCATTGTCATCGGGACCAAAATGGTGCTTGGCTAGCATTGGTGTCGTGTAGCCTTTGCAGTCTTCCATTCCAAACTTCTTCAGACAATCTTTGAGGTATTTCTCTTGAGATATGAAGATGCCATTCCTCTGCTGACGAATTTGGAGACCAAGGAAGAACTTCAGCTCACCCATCATGGACATTTGATATTGCTCTTGCATCATGTACCCAAACTCATCACTGTACTTCTGGTTGGTGCATCCGAAGATTATGTCATCCACATATATTTGGCACACAAACAGTTCACCATCATATGTCTTCGTGAAGAGAGTGGGATCGAGGGATCTAGGTTTGAAGCCTTTGCTCTTTAGGAAGTCTTTGATTGTATCATACCGGGCACGAGGAGCTTGTTTGAGGCCATACAGTGCCTTGTTTAGCTTGTACACCATATCAGGATGTTTTGGATCTTCAAAGCCAGGTGGTTGTGCGACATACACTTCTTCTTCAATCTTGCCATTGAGAAATGCACACTTTACATCCATTTGATATAGCACGATATTGTGATGATTTGCATAAGCTAGCAGTATGCGAATAGCTTCAAGCCTAGCAACAGGAGCAAATGTTTCATCGAAGTCAATTCCTTCCACTTGGGTGTATCCTTGAGCTACAAGACATGCTTTGTTTCTGACAACTTGACCATGCTCATCCTGCTTGTTTCGATATATCCATTTTGTTCCAATAATGTTATGCTTGCGAGGATCAGGTCGCTTGACAAGTTCCCACACATTATTCCGTTTGAACTGTTGAAGTTCTTCTTGCATGGCTTGAATCCATTCTGGTTCCATAAAAGCTTCTACAACTTCCTTGGGTTCTGATATTGACACAAATGAAAAGTGCCCACAGAAGTTTGCTAGCTGAGTTGCTCTTGAAAGAGTGAGCGGACCAGGTGCATTGATGCTGTCAATTATCTTCTCTATTTTAACTTCATTTGCAACACGAGGGTGAACAGGACGAAGATTTTGCTCTGGCTGATCATTGTCATCATTGGGAGGATTGTCTTCGGACTGAGCATTGTCTTCAGGTTGATTTGGTGCAGAGATGATGAGTTCCTCTTCAGGTTGTGCTTCAGAGGGCATGATTTCACCAGTTCCCATCAACTTGATTGCCTCATTTGAAAGAGCTTCATCCAGTGTACTTGGCAGGATCTCTCTCTGTGAACCATTTGTTTCATCAAATCTCACATCCACAATTTCAACGATTTTGTAGAGATAAAGGTTGAAGACTCTGTAGGAGTGTGAATCCTTTCCATAGACAAGCATGAAGCCTTCGTGAGCCTTAGGTGCAAATTTTGACTTGTGATGGGGATCCTTTATCCAAAGATCTTGCTCCAAATACTCAAGTAATGGCGACATTTGGCTTCTTGCGATAAGTAGCTCATATGATGTTTTGTTCAGAAGCTTATGAACGTAGACACGGTTGATGATGTGACATGCTGTATCAATAGCTTCGTGCCAGAACTTTCTTGGTGTCTTGTACTCATCTAGCATTGTTCGAGCCATTTCAATGAGGGTTCTGTTCTTGCGCTCAACGATGCCATTTTGCTGAGGTGTGTATGGAGCCGAGAACTCATGAGTGATTCCCATTGTATCCGTGATGAGATCAAGTCCAGTGTTCTTGAATTCAGTGCCATTGTCACTTCTGATGTGCTTGATCTTCACACCATAGTTGTTCATAGCTCGATTTGCAAAGCGTCTGAAGACATCTTGCACTTCAGTTTTGTACAGAATTATATGAACCCATGTGTATCTTGAGTAGTCATCAACAATGACGAAGCCATAGAGACAGGCAGTTGTTGTGAGGGTGGAGTAGTGAGTAGGTCCAAATAAGTCCATGTGCAACAGCTCGAAGGGTTGAGATGTTGTCATGATTGTCTTTGATGGGTGCTTTGCCCTTGTCATATTTCTAGCTTCACAAGCACCACACAGATGATCCTTCTTGAACTTGACATCTTCGATGCCAATGACATGCTTCTTCTTGACAAGTGAGTGTAAGTTTCTCATGCCAGCATGTCCCAGCCTTCGATGCGAGCCACGATTCGAAGCTTTTGTGAGAAGACAAACGGCAAGTGTGGACCTGCCGAGAAATCTACCATATACAGATCATCTTTTCGATACCCTTCAAAGACTAGAGATTTGTCAGATTCCATTAGTACAAGGCAACAATATTTGCCAAATATCACAATCATGTTCAAGTCACAAAGCATTGAGACAAACATTAAGTTGAAACCAAGGGATTCAACAAGCATCACTTTATCCATGTGTTGATCCTTTGAGATTGCAACTCTACCTAGACCCAATACTTTTCTTTTACCAGTGTCAGCAAACGTGATGTGACTCTTGTCGGATGGACGTAAGGTTGAGTCCATGAGAAGACTTCGATCACCAGTCACATGATTTGTGCATCCACTGTCCATAATCTATTCTGAAGCTTTTGGTGATGTACCCTACAGTGCAGTTAGGAGGATAGGCTTCACACAAGTGTTGTGAAGCATATGCATTTGATACATATAGGGACAGTCACAGCTTATATCAAAGTTAGGACATAGACTGATGAGGAATTTAGATGTGAAGCGTATAGAATGATATTTTAACATGCGTCCTCAGTGAGTTTTGGGTCCCCAGCAGTAGTATCGGACGCCATTGATTGCTGGCTGGAGACCATTTTCTGCAAAAGAAGGTTAGGTCTTCTTTGCCACCCATATTTTCAGTGGGGGCTTAGAAGCAATGAGTCTAAGTGCTCTGAGAATTTTAGCTTTGAAGCCCTAGCAAATAGCCTTGCAGGAGATGAATGATACTCATATGAATAAGCAGAAAAGTTCTTAGTCCTATGAACATAGCGGTTCGTAGATACCCGCTCATATTCATAAGTCTGAGCATGATTTCCCTGCAAAACATTGGTGTTAGGGTGACTCATGTGAGTCCTAGATCTGTATGAAGCCTTTGGGCCATATGAAGCTATAGGTCTGGGGTTTGTCTTCTTCCTAGGTGGTGTCATGACGACATTCACAGGAAGATTCTCAATATACCGCTTAGGTACCCAGATCTTCTTCATAGGTGGTCCATTCCTTGATTAGTACCAATGTACAGCAAACACTTCACCATTCTGATTTTTGAACAGCTTATAGTTTGCATCAAAGGATTCATCAATGATAATAGGATTAGCACAGTAAAGCCGGATAAGGTAGATGGATCTCTGAAGGTCCCTTTGCACAACCCATGTGGTTTTGGGGTACCGCTCGGGCTTCGATATGAGCCATCAACGTTCATTTTCCTCTCGAACCCAACACCCTCTTTCCTAGGGTTTGGTTGAGAATCGCTTTTGAGGACATCGCAGAGAGTCGATGTCCTTCAAACTTTTGTACATCCTGTTTCAAGCAATGTCTTCAACATAGCATCTTCATCAAGAACAAAGAAGTGGTATCCTCCGCAGAGGGTTAGTGACCACATCGGTAGGTGAAGACAATGAAACAAGAATAAAGAGTGGAACATTCAGCAACAGATGCAACATTATCACGCTCAATGCATTTTAGACATGGTGGTTCAAATCCTTCGGCGGAACTGATCATTGAGTGAAGTAACTCATTCACCTTTTGAAGATCTTCATGAGCTGCTCTCAATTTCTCAAGCTCTTGTTTCCTTTGAAGATAATCATAGGAGAGCCTTTCATAAGTAGTTGAGAGTGATTCATGACGACCTTCAAGTTCTTGGTACTTAGCATGAAGACTTTTTATGTCATCAACTAAGGACTGTGAATGTGTCATTTCAGCATCCAACAGGTCATCGCTTTTGTCTAGCAGTTTTTGAGTATGTTCAGTTGCAATTTTAGCAAGTGTTTTGTAGCTGGGTTTGGATTCACAATCAGAGTCATCTTCACTTGAAGTTTGAAAGTAAGCATCGCGTGATTTTACCTTGGCACGCGTGCCATGAAGCGAGAGGTGGGAGTAGGATCGTCTTCGTCATTAGCTTCAGCGTTGGTGTGGAAGTCATTGTCTTGATGTTGAAGATGGACTTGGCAACATAAGCGATGGCTAGAGCCGGACTTGCAACGCCAGGTCGACTCCTCTCGGACTCCACCTCCGCCTCCTCGGCAGACTCCTCCTCTGAATCCATTTCCTTGCCAACAAAAGCATGAGCCTTGCGGATGAGCTCTTCTTGTATGTTGAAGACTTGGAAGAAGACTTAGAAGATTTTGAGGATTTCTTCTTCTTCTTGTCATCGTAATCATATTCCTTGCTTTTCTTCTTCTTCTTCTCATTGTCCCAACTGTGGACACTCGGATATGTAGTGGCCAGGTTTCTTGCAATTGTGGCGGGTTCTCTTGTTGTGATCATGTGTGGAAGCTTCATCATTCCTTGAGCTAGATCGTGAAGACTTTCGAAGCCTTTCTTCTTTGTGAATTTTGGAACTTCTTCACAAGCATAGCAAGTTCCTTCCAATGTCTTGGGATCTTGAGCTGCAATGATTCTTCTTCGATGAGGAAACAACTTTTGCCTTCAAAGCACGAGTTCGGCCATAGCTTGGACCATAGATATCTCTTTTCTCAGATAGCTGGAACTCATGTGTGTTGAGCCTCTCAAGTATATCAGACGGATCGAGTGTCTTGAAGTCAGGACGTTCTTGTATCATGAGGGCAAGAGTGTCAAAGGAGCTGTCAAGTGATCTCAGTAGTGTCTTGACGATTTCATGCTTGATAATCTCAGTTGCGCTAAGAGCTTGAAGTTCATTTGTGATATCAGTGAGACGATCAAACGTGAGCTGGACATTCTCATTGTCGTTTCTCTTGAAGCGGTTGAAGAGGTTGTGGAGAACACTGATTCTTTGATCTCTCTGGGTTGAAACGCCTTCATTGACCTTGGATAGCCAGTCCCAGACTAGCTTCGACGTTTCCAGACCACTCACACGACCATACTGTCCTTTGGTCAGATGACCACAGATGATGTTCTTCGCAGAGAGTCCGATTGAATGAACTTCTTGACATCGATGGGGTGACACCTTCACCAGTTTTGGGAACGCCATTCTTGACGACATACCAGAGGTCGACATCAATGGCTTCAAGATGCATGCACATGTTATTCTTCCAGTAGGGATATTCAGTTCCATCGAACATGGGGCAAGCAGCGGAGACCTTGATTATCCCTGCAGTCGACATAGCTAAAACTCCAGGTGGTTAAACCGAATCACACAGAACAAGGGAGTACCTTGCTCTGATACCAATTGAAAGTGCTAGTATCAACTAGAGGGGGGGGGGGGGTGAATGGGCGATTTTTATGAAAGTCTTCAAAACTTGGAAGTTTCGAAGACAAACAACAAAAACAACCTAATTGATATGCAGCGGAAGATAAACTAACCTAAACAAGCCATAGTCAAGTATGTAACGATATGAAGGTACAGGACTAATAGCAATTAGGCAGTAAGGATCAAGATGGAAGATAGTACGAAGCCAATCAACAATAGTAGTCAAGCAATGAAGTCAAACAGATAAACAGATAAGCAATGACTTCATGAAGACAAACTTAAGTAAGGTTGGAAGGGATAGAACCAGTTGCTTGTTGAAGACACATGATTTGTTGGACCAGCTCGATTCTTTGTGACAACTATGACGTCTGTTAGGGAGGCTGAGATTTAACTTTCAAGACCGTGTCTTCACCTTATTCCCTTGATCTAAGGACACCCATCCTCGCCCAATCACTCTGGTAAGTCTTCAAGGAGACTTCCAAACCTTCTGACTTCGTTCACGGCAATCCACAATGACTCTTGGATGCTCGAGCGCGACGCCTAACCGGTGGAGTATTCACAGTCCTCAAGTGTAATAAGTCTTGGTCACCTGCATGTAAAGACTTGATGATGCCTAACACTCTTTGGCTATGGGTGTTTGGGCTTTGTCCTCGCAAGGATTTTCTCTCTCAAATGCTTGAGGTGGGTTGCTCTCAAATGACAAAAGCCGTGCACAAACTCGAGCAACCACCAATTTATGGTGTAGGGGTGGGCTATTTATAGCCACTAGGCAACCCGACCTGATTTGTCCAAAATGACCCTGGGTCACTAAGGAACCGACACGTGTTCCAACGGTCGATTTCAAACACTGCTGCAACTTTACTTGGGCTACAAGCAAAGTCGACTCATCCACTCTGGATAAGATTTGCTCTCATTGTCTTCAGTCGAAGACATAGGATTTGGGTTGAGCATCACTTCAGTCATTCTGACTTAGTTCACTTGGACCCCACTTAACAGTACAGTGGTCCCTATGACTCAACAAAGGAGAAACGAAACAGCGAAAACACACAGTCTTCACGCTCCAAAGTCTTCACGCAATGCCTTCTCATGTCATAGTCTTCAATATGAATATCTTCTCATACCACCATTGTCTTCAATGTCTTCATACATTTTTAGGGGTCATCTCCGGTAGGTAAACCGAATCAATGAGGGACACTACCTGCGTTATCCTGCAATTCTCACAAACGCATTAGTCCCTCAACCAACTTTGTCGTCAATACTCCAAAACCAACAAGGGGTGGCACCAGATGCACTTAAAACTAGAAACTTGATACATGTGTGGATACATAGACAAAATACTGTGTCCCTAGTAAGCCTCTACTAGACTAGCTCGTTGATCAAAGATGGTTAAGTTTCCTAACCATAGACATGTGTTTTCATTTGATAAACGGGATCACATCATTAGGAGAATGATGTGATGGACAAGACCCATTCGTTAGCTTAGCATTATGATCGTTCAATTTTATTGCTATTTCTTTCTTCATGTCAAATACATATTCCTTCGACTATGAGATTATGCAACTCCCAGATACCAGAGGACTATCTTGTGTGCTATCAAACGTCACAACATAATTGGGTGATTATAAAGATTCTCTAAAGGTATCTCCGAAGGTGTTTGTTGGGTTGACATAGATCGAGATTAGGATTTGTCACTCCGAGTATCGGAGAGGTATCTCTAGGCCCTCTCGGTAATGCACATCATAAGAAGCCTTGCAAGCAAAGTGACTAATGACTTAGTTACAGGATGATGCATTATGGAACGAGTAAAGAGACTTGCCGGTAACGAGACTGAACTAGGTATGAAGATACCGACGATCGAATCTCGGGGAAGTAACATACCGATGGACAAAGGGAATAACATATCTTGTCATAATGGTTCGACCGATATAGATCTTCGTAGAATATGCGGGAGCCAATATGAGCATCCTGGTTCTGCTCTTGGTTATTGATTGGAGAGGTGTCTCGGTCATGTCTACATAGTTCTGGAACCCGGATGGTCCGCACGCTTAACGTTCAATGACGATATTGTATTATATGAGTTATGTGATTTGGTGACTGAATGTTGTTCGGAGTCCCGGATGAGATCACGGACTTCATGAGCAGTCTCAAAATCGAGAAGTAAAGATTGATATATACGACAATGGTGTTCAGACACCGGAAGTGTTTCGGGAAGCACCGGGTACTTATAGGGTCAAGGGGTGGTTCCGGGCACCCCTGGCAAAAGATATGGGACGTATTGGCCAAGAGGGGAAACACACCAGCCACTAAGGGACTGGTGCGCCCCCCATATGGGCTGGCCAAATCGGAGAAGGAAAGGGGAAGGAGGAAAGGAAAAAGGGAATAGGATTCCCCCTTCCCCCTCTTCCCTTCCTACTCCGGATAGGAATAGGAGAGGGGGGTTGGCCGAATTGGGAGAGGACCCCAAGTAGGATTCCTCCTACTTGGGGCGCCCCCCTTGGCTGGCTCTCCTTCCCTCAAACCTATATATATGTGGGGAGGATGCGCCTACAACACACAACATCAACTGTTAGCCGTGTGCGGCGCCCCCTGTCGGTGTCAAAACCGGCGGATCTCGGGTAGGGGGTCCCGAACTGTGCGTCTATGCTAATGGTAACAGGAGGCGGGGGACACAATGTTTACCCAGGTTTGGGTGCTCTCTATGGAGGTAATACCCTACTTCCTGCTTGATTGATCTTGATGATATGAGTATTACAAGAGTTGATCTACCAAGAGATCATAGAGGCTAAACCCTAGAAGCTAGCCTATGATTATGATTGTTCTCCTCCTACGGACTAAACTCTCCGGTTTATATAGACACTGGTGGGGGCTAGGGTTACACAGAGTCGGCTATAGAGAAGGAAATCTACATATCCGAATTGCCAAGCTTGCCTTCCACGCAAAGGAGAGTCCCACCCGGACACGGGACGAAGTCTTCAATTTTGTATCTTTCATAGTCCAACAGTCCGGCACAAGTACATAGTCCGGCTGTCCGAGGACCCCCTAATCCAGGACTCCCTCTCTAGCTACTGAACCAGCCTTCAATGACGATTAGTCTAGCGCGCAGATTGTCTTCCGCATTGCAAGGCGGGTTCCTTCTCCGAATACTTCAAGGTAGATTTTGAAGACATGAATCGTGTCTGGCTCTGCAAAACAAATTCCACATACCACCGTAGAGAGCACAATATCCCACAAATCTAATCTGCTGACAACTTTTCATAGCGTGACATCACGCCTCTGCCCGATCATTATTGAACCGTTTTCTCAACTGCTCTCGCACATCTTACGAGGCGGTTTTACTGGCACATCTTGTCGAAGCAGAGATCGTGTCCCCTTATCACGGGATTCTCATCAATACGGGTGTGGCTAACCCAACCGCGCCATCAATGCGGCGCTTGGGAATAAGTGAGTTTACGGGGCAAGTGGGGAGGCGCATAGTTTTTACTGCCTTTATAAAGAGATAAGGATTCCCCCTTTTCAACCATGCCTTCTTCTTCCTCTGCTCATCCATTCTCATCCGCTCGAGCTCCAGCGCCCAAGCGTTCGCCTTCTCCGCCCACCAAGGCCCTCCAAAAATGTCCGAATCCGGAGCAGGAGGCAAGTGGATGGCCTCTACCATCTAGGAGAAGGATATCAAAAAGCTTCGGGAGGCAGGGTATCTGGCCAAGAAAATCAGCCATCGTCTCCCGACGGCGGGACAGATCGTCCCTACTCTAGAACCCCACGACAGGGTTGTATTCCTCCCTCACTTTGTCCGTGGGCTAGGGTTTCCCCTCCACCCATTCGTTCGTGGAATCATGTATTACTATGGGATCGATTTTCATGATCTATACCCCAATTCCTTCCTCAACATCTCGTCATTCATCGTCGTGTGCGAGGCCTTTCTCCGCATGTTGCCACACTTCGGCTTATGGTTGAAGATTTTTAATGTGAAGCCCAAGGTAGTGAGCGGCGAGCACGCTGAGTGCGGAGGTGCCATGGTGAGAAAGATGCCCAACGTCACATGGCCATGAGGTACTTTCAATGATTTCATCAAAGGGTGGCAATAGCAGTGCTCTACGTCACCGAGCCACGCGGCACGAAATGGGCCGCAGCTCCCGAATTTCGATCCGGAGCTCCCCTGCGGCTTATATCCTGGCCCAAGAAGGGCCTGGACTGGTCTTCGCCCGACGAGTTGTCGGTGCTCCAGACGTGCGTCAAGGATATGGAAGACAAGAATATCAAACTTGTCAATGTAGTCTAGATGATGTCAGTTTGCCGGATTCTCCCTTGTCAACACAGGGCCTGCAGTTTATGGTAATTCGACCTGGCCAAGCACCAGGCCCTGCTAGAGTTCTTGGGCTCATCGCACAAAGACATCTGGAAGGTGCTCTTTATGTCTGGCAAATCATGGCCGGACTCACCCGAGGACCATGGGTATCAACGGTCCCGCCCTGCAAGTTCGGTAAGTCATCGTACTTTGGCAAGTCATACATTTTATTTGCATAATCCAAGGGAAATGCTTGATGTGTTTTTCCACAATTCTCCTAGGGCTGGACAAAGAAGGCGGGGCGGAACCACTATCCGGCCCCACTGCCAGAAGAACCAGCCGACCTACTTCTGACGAAGATGTTGGTCCCGACGCCTTATAAGGCGCCGAAGAAGAAACCCGAGAGGGATGCCAAAGAGACCAGGGGCGGCCTTCGTCGCCGCAGCACTTTAGACACAATATCCGAAGATTCTAAGGCCCGCTCCTCCTCCAAGGAGGAGGAGGAAGAGGAGGAAAACCAATCCCTCTAGCAAGGGGAAGAAAGAAAAGGATGGCCTCCACACACTTGGAGGCCGAGTCGCCTAAGAAGGGAAAAACTCCCCTTCCGGAGGAGTCCGCCACCGCTACCAACAGCAGCCCGAAGTGGGATCCCAGGGTCCAGCCCCTGGTGAACTCGTGAGTATATAAAATCCGAGCACGTTTGCGCATCCAGACTCACTATTGCATGATGTTTTAATCATTGAGCCACACTTTTTTGTAGTCCGGCGAGGTCCCGCACCGAATGATCCTCATCGGAGGATTTACTGGGCTCGAATGCTATAGACAGCAGGACACCCCTGAAGGCACCTTCCCCAAAACACATGAACGACACCGAGGTATCGTCCCAGAGGGACCCAGGCCAAGGAGGGGGGGAAAAGATCATCAAGGCGGTGCCAGGAGGTCAAACTTCCGGGGCCGGACACACGGGAGAAAAGGCTCCCATGGACGTCGATGGTGGGGGCTATCTCAATTCGCCCCAATGGACAAAATTCGGAGACCGTCTGGCTCGAGTAATCGTGCAAGCAAGCTGGAGGGTGTGCTGTTCCACCGTCAACCTCTGTCCAACCAGAGGTGCCGGATACTTTATTGGCGGCGTTGAAGAGTGCCTCCATCGTTTAAGAACACCGTGCCCTTATAGGTGCGGTGATTGAGAAGATTTAGTCCGCTGAGAGTGGGTTGAATGAAGCCTGCATCAGCCTTATAACGGGCTTTGAGGTATCTTTTGTGAGGTTTCAAAGAGTGTTATAGTATAGGTAGTAGCCCCTGATACACTGTTTGGCGAAAGAAAGAACCGGATAGAGGATCAAATATATGTTCGTAGGAGACTCACCTTAAGGCATCTCTCCCTCTTTTTTTATAAGCAGGTGTCTGTAGCGGCTGCCGACTCTCATACTGTGGAAGTCTCCAGACTGAAGCAGAGTCTGGAGCAGGCCGAAGAAGAACTCGGCCGAGTGAAGAAGCATTTGGAGGATAACCAAGGTATGCAAAAACCTTGTTCGCATTCAGCGCGAATGAATAAGTTAGTACGATGAAAATATTTTTATGATGTGCTCTAGGGGCGATGGCCGAAATTGAGGCTCTTAAGAAGGATGTGGCCAAAGCCGAAAAGAAGGCAGCCGCAGAGCAGGCTCTTCTAGAAAAGCACGAGGCCAGGGTTATTGAAGCTGAGCAAGAGCTCCAAGAGGCCGTGAAGAAATGCGAGACCTTGGAGCAGAGTCTAACGGAGAAAGAATCCGAACTCTCCCAAGCTCGTCAAGCCGCATGTGATGCACGGGGGGAAGCCCAAGGCGCCCTGCATGAAATCCAGGAGGCGAGGAAGATCACGACGGGTAAGGCTTTTTCTATGCAAAGCAGGTATTTGAAGGGAGAAAATCATGTTTACTAATTTGGATTCGGATTTCTCCAGGGGTATTTGCAGAGCTGCCGCGCAGCATATCTGATGCCGCCCAATTCTACTGGGCCGAAGAATGGAGCACCACGGAGAAGCTCTTGTGGTCGCAGTATCTGGCGCCAAAATATCTGGTGCCTTTTGTCGATCAACTAAAACAGCTGATCGAACTGCATAAGGCGGCCGAACTAGCCATGAAGGATTTAATTATCCAGCTATGGCCTGCCGAGCCGATTCCCAGCAGTTACTTCAGGCTCGTAAAAGCGGCTTGTGAGTGCCTGCCCTCGACATGAAGTCATCAAGCGGTCGGTCTATATGGAGGGTGCGTGAATGGCTTCGCCCGCGCGAAGGTGCACTGCGCGAAGATGGATGCTGAAAAGCTGATGACCGAAGGAACGCCGGAGGGGAAGGAGCACCGCAAGCCCGAGTTATATTATGATAGTGTCCTGAAAGGATCCCGCCTTGTGGCGGAGCTATGCGCCAAGGACATTATATTCCCATGAATATAGTCATGTTGTCCTATGTAATGTTCAACAAGGTCATTTCTATTATTTGTTGCTTATTATTTGAAAGTTTTTCCTCCTGTGCGGCTGTTTTATATATTAATCCTGAGAGTTGGCCAATCATCGGCTTCTGCCCCCACGTAGGAAGTACGGGGGTGTTCGGGATGAACCTGAGCACTCTTTACCCCAGTTTTGGGTCCTTGAAGGAGGTGTTCAGCGCAACGAACCAGGCAATCGGACTATAAGGCTTTATCACTCTCACTTAGCCATAGGAGTTTGATAAAAGAAATGTAGGCGCATCCCCTGGTGTTCGGAAGATCGCACTAGGGCTCTGTAAGCACCTGATCGGAAGAAAAGCCAATCCGTCGCATGCTGCATTAGTTATTGCATAATGCGGAAGAAATCCTTAAAGATTTTGCAACCTCTCGAACAGCTGACCAGCTCTCGCCGTATCATGACAGTCAGTTTTTGACTTTCTCTACTGAGGTGCTCGTTCGGAAGAACCGGGACGCAATCGCAGTAGTTCTCCCTATACTACCCTAGCTGATATAGCGGAACGTAGGGTAGCAAGCACAGGAGCCGGGCAACCCAACTATTGACCCAAGACATGATTCGGAGCCGATGCATATAATGCTATAAGTTCGGGGTGCCGAACGACCATGAAGGTGTTCGGACTTTATTGCCGTATTATGGGTACAACGAGGCCCCTGGCATATTAAGGCACATCGCAGTGTGTCGGATGCCATTTGACAAAGAATATCAATAGGAAAGAGCAGCAAGCAAGCGTCATATAAAGCCACATATTGTAATTGAATAATACATCGATGCGTACGGGTAAATATGGTGTGATAAAAAGAAATATGACTTCAGAACCTGCTGTGGCCGGGGGAGGGAAGCCGTGTGCGAATCCGGGTAATAATCGGATTGTCATCAAGGGGAATATCTAAGGATTCCCGTACGTGATCGAGCTATTTCCTTCCTTGGTATGTTCATCCCTTTGTGGGTCTAGTCGCCATGTCACCAGTGATGGCCTACACAAAAGTGGACCTGCAAAGAAAGTGCAAAAAGATGTTTGTGCGCCATGGAGCGGTTAAACCGTATTATGTGTCCTAGCCTGGCATTGTCTCCGCCTATCTCCGGAGTGATTAATTGAGCTCTTGATGAGATGGGCTATCCTGCCGCATAGTAGTTCGGACTATTTTGACTATGTCTAGGAGGCTCGCTGTCAAATGAAGGTTCGATTGAAAAATGCCATCGCACTTCTCTGCTTGCTCTTTAATGCAGGCGTTTGCCATTAACTGTTATGAAGCCGCGTGGACCGGGCATTTTGAGCTTAAGATAAGCATAATGTGGTACCGCATTGAATTGAGAGAACGCATCTCGTCCAAGCAGTGCATGATAGCTGTTGCGAAAAGGGGCGATGTTAAAGATTACTCTTTGTTATGGTAGTTGTTCGGATGTTCGAAGACTACTTCTAGAGTGACAGAGCCTGTACAGTGGGCCTCCACACCTGGTATCACATCTTTAAAGGTGGTTTTAGTGGGTTTGATATTTGAAGGATCGATGCCCATCTTACGCTCTGTACCCTGATAAAGCAGGTTTAGGCTGCTGCCTCCGTCCATAAGGACTCGTGTGAGGTGGAATCCGTCAATTATTGGGTCGAGGACGAATGTGGCTGAGTTGCCCTGACAAATATTGTCCGGGAAATCCTTACGATCGAAGATGATTGGTCCGGACGACCATATGTTATATTTTGGGCGACTGGCTCCGCTGCGTCGGCATCCCTAAGTGTGCGCCTCTGCTCCGGTTTGGGAATATGGGTGGCTTATATTCACCGTTTTAATTTGTGGAGGGAACTTCTTTTGCCTTCCTATATTCGGTGAGCGGGGCTCCTCCTCGTCGTCATCACTTTGTGACCCCTTCTTGAAAGGATCTAGAAGAGGTGTCTAGGGGGGGTGATTAGACACTAAGTACCAAAAGTTGCAGTTTTTAACTTCTTTAAGTTTAAGTGGAGTTTAGGCACAAGTTTAACACTCACAATACATAACAAGCAAGCATGCAAAGAGTATATGAGCAGCGGAAAGTAAAGCATGCAACTTGCAAGAATGTAAAGGGAAGGGTTTGGAGAATTCAAACGCAATTGGAGACACATATGTTTTTGTCGTGGTTCCGATAGATGGTGCTATCGTACATCCACATTGATGGAGACTTCAACCCAAGAAGGGTAACGGTTGTGCGAGTCCACGGAGGGCTCCACCCACGAAGGGTCCAAGAAGAAGCAACCTTGTCTATCCCACCATGGCCGTCACCCACGAAGGACTTGCCTCACTAGCGGTAGATCTTCACGAAGTAGGCGATCTCCTTGCCCTTACAAACTCCTTGGTTCAACTCCACAATCTTGTCGGAGGCTCCCAAGTGACGCCTAGCCAATCTAGGAGACACCCTCTCCAAGAATATAACGCCCTCGATGCGGCTATATCTCTCACGTGTCGAAGCACGACTTAGAGGCATAACCGCATTGAAAGCAATGTCGCAAGTGAGGTAATCTTCACACAACCCATGTAATACATAAGGGAAAGAGATACATAGTTGGCTTACAAACGCCACTTCACACAGTTACATGAATAAAGCATTACATCATCCAGATACAATCAAGGTCCGACTACGGAACCATCATAAAAGAAGAACCCCAAATGCATAAAGGACCTCGATCGACCCCAACTGGGCTCCACTATGAACAACTGGAGCGAAACAACACAAAGGGCAAGATCTTCATCGAGCTCCTCCTTGAGCTTAGTTGCGTCATCGCTTTCGACAACATAGGCACTGCAAACTGGTTTTGAAGTATCTGGTGAGTCACGAGGACTCAGCAATCTCACACCAGCGAGATCAAGACTATTTAAGCTTATGGGTAAGGTAAAGGCATGAGGTGGAGCTGCAGCAGCGACTAGCATATACGGAGGCTAACATACGCAAATGAGAGCGAGAAGAGAAGGCAAAGCACGGTCGTCAAAAGTATGATCAAGAAGTGATCCTATAGCAACCGCGTCAAGCATAACTCCAACATCGTGTTCACTTCCGGACTCCACGGAAAGAGACCATCACGGTAACACCTTGTTGATGTATTTTAATCAAAGTCAACTTCGGTTTTCTACAACGGACATTAACAAATTCCCATCTGCCACATAACGCGGGCACGGCTCTCGAAAGTTTATACCTGCAGGATGTCCCAACTTAGCCCATGACAAGCTCTCGCGATCATCGAAGGAATAGACCTTCACCGAGACACACCGATCGGACTCGGTATCCGGTACATCAAGACATTTCGACAATGGTAAAACAAGACCAGCAAGACCGCCCGATCGCCGACAATCCCGATAGGAGCTGCACATATCTCGTTCTCGTGGCAACACCGGATGAACACTACGACGGCAACCGATTTAAACCCCAAGTTGCCTAGGGGTGGCACCGCAAGTGGCTCTGGTTTGGACCAACGCTAGACAAGCAATCGCCCGGGGCTAAAATAAAGATGACCCTCGAGAGAGCGACTCCCAAGGGAAAAAGTAGGTGATGGTGAGGCAAATGGTAAAAGGCAATGTTGGGCCTTCTGGACAAGTTTTATTCAAAGCGAACTGTCAAGGGGTCCCATAAATCACCCGACAGCGTTAGGGACGCAAAATCCGGGAACATAACACGGTATGACGGAAACTAGGGTGGCAAGAGTGGAACAAAACACCGGGCATAAGGCCGAGCCTTCCACCCTTTACCAAGTATATAGATGCATTAATAATATAAGAGATATTGTGATATCCCAACCAAAATCCCTGCCCACCATGGAGAAATCTTCAACTTCACCGCAACTAGCAACGCTATAAGAGAAATTTGAGCAAAGCGGTAACATAGCCAAACAGTGGTTTGCTAGGAATGGTGTCAAAGGTTAGAGGTTTGACATGGCAATTTGGGAGGCTGACAAGCAAAAGGTAGGCATCGTAGCATTGGCATAGCAAAAGAGCGAGCAAACTAGCATAGCAAAGATAGTAGTGATTTCGAGGGTATGGTCATCTTGCACGCAAGGTTCTCGAGTTGTCAAGACTTGATCCTCGTAGGCGTTCTCAACAGGTTCCTCGTTCACGTACTCGTCTCCCGGCTCTACCCAAAGCAAGGACACAAGCAACGGAACCACAATCAAACAAGGAACAATGCACAAGCAATATGATGCAAAACATGACATGCTATGCGAGATGTGATATGCAATGCATATGTATGCTCCGGAAGGAAAAATGATGAACCGGGCATCAACTTGGCAAACCAAGTATGCCACTGGAAAGATGAGATGATTTCGGTTGAAATCGATATAAAGATCACCGGAATCGGATGCACGGTTTGCAAATGACAAGCAAAACAAGGATGACGCAAATCTGCGTTTAACAGCCCGATGCTACTTAGCACGCAACACGAAACTATGCTACGGCACCCCAACATACAAACAAAGCATATGGCAACGAACTACAGGAGATGCTTAACAATAGAGGAACACTGAGCTACGGCTAAATCACATCATAACATGTTCAAACAAGCATGGAGAAAGTGCTCAAAATATCAGGTTTCACAGACTTAGTGAAAATACTAACATACCAGGAATTAACATCAGGAAGGCATGTTTAGAGCAAGCAAACAACATGCTACAGGAACTTATAATAGCAAAGCAAGGCATGACATGATTCTACTCAAAGCATATATCAATAGTCCCTTACTGACCATAAGCCAAAAAGGACTCTAAGAAATGATGGCACCCATGTAAACATTGCAAGTTTTATAACAGATTTCAGACTTAGTGAAATATCAGGACATGGCAAAAACAGATTCAACATGGCATGTTCGTGAGCTCGATGCACTCACTACAAAGCAATACATGGCATAGCAAGGAAACCAACAGTAAGAAGGCATGATTATGAAGCTAAGCATGGCAAGAGCAAGGTCATAGCATACACGGATCAACTACAACGACCTCGTGAAAATTGAATCTCATGCAAACAATCTGCCAGGAAACATTTTCAAGCAACTTTGGAGCAAGAAATGAACATGTTCCAGCAGGCTATAAAAGCAAACAAGGGCATGAATGGATAGAGCAAGACATGTATATCAAAACATGTTTATATAGCATCTCCAGATTATGCATAGAATGATTAGTGGAAGCATGTTAACATGGCATCAAATTATAACAGAATCTGCCAGGAAAACAACAACAGCAACTACCCTACTTTACAAGCTCGATGCACTCAGCACACAACTCACAAAAATACAAGGTCAACACCTCTGGAAAGATGGCATGTCCTAGTCCAACATTCATGTAGAGCTCATACTCATAGGATGCACCCATAAATCATGGCAAAAATGACAAAAGAGCTCGAGCTGATAAAATTCTGAAACTAACGATCTGAAGCTATCTTCCAACAGCATTTCGGGCATCAAGATGACCTCAAATGCAAATGATGCAATGGAATGAAATGATGTACTCGTCTAGACGAACAATTTGACATATTACACGCGCAAAACGGAGCTACGGATGCGGAGATGTGATGGCATGAACATGGCATAAAATTAACAGAAATCTGGGACTTAGCGGTTTCAGGGTCAACTGCTGGGTGCGTGGTACGGACTTCGAGGCACGGCCGTGCTCGCCGGTGTTCACGCCGGAGATGACGGGTCGCGGAGACGGGCGGATCGGGCGGATCTCGCGGATCCGGCCGATCAGCGAGGAGGACGCGGCGCGGGGCACGGCGGCGGCGGCCGGCGGCGGCGGCGGCTATGGCGAGGTCGCGGCGAGGAAGCCGGATCGCGGCGAACGGCGCGCTGGGGCGGCGGTGGCGCGGTGGCGGCGGGCGCTGCCGGTGGCGGGCGCGACGGCGGCGGCTCGGCGGCGAGGGCGTGGCCGGCGCGGCGCGGCGGCGGCGGCGGCGGCGAGAGGGCGCGGCGAGGCGGGGGCGGCGAGCGGGCAGCGGCGGCGCGCAGCGGCGGCGCGGCGGCGGCGGCAAGCGCGGCGCGGAGGCGCTGGCGCGGGCGGCGGCGAGGGCGCGCTGCGGCAGCAGAGGGCGGGCGGCATGGCGGTCGCGCGGCGGCGGTGGGATGGGCCCTGGGCCGATCCGCCCCGAGGGCTGGCGGCGGAGGAGGCGACGGGCCACGTGGCGCGATGCCACTGCTCCGGCGGCGGCGGCTGACGGGCGGCGCCCATTGGCTGCTGCGACGTGGCCGGCGGACATGTCCGGCCGGGGACGGACGTGTCCGGCGGCGCGGAGAGGAATTTTTAGGGTTTCGGGGGAAACATCCGGGATTTGGAATGGGGGGGTGTATAAATAGGCATAGAGGGAGCTAGGAGAGTCCAAATGAGGTGTGGTTTTCGGCCACGCGATCGTGATCGAACGACCGAGAGCATGGAGAGGAGTTTGGTGGGTTTTGGCCACTTTGGAAGGGGTGTTGGGCTGGAAACAAAAGAGGCCTTTACGGTTACCCGGTTAACCGTTGGGGTATCACACGACCTCCAAATGGCACGAAACTTGACAGGCGGTCTACCGGTGCTATACCAAGGCCGCTTGGCAAACCTCGGGCCATTCCGAGAAAGTTTAATACCCGCACATGAAAAGAGGGAAGAAGGGAACACCGGAGGACATAGGAGTGCCGGATTGCAAAACGGACAACGGGGAAAATGCTCGGATGCATGAGACGAACATGTATGCAAAATGAAATGCACATGATGACATGATATGAAATGCAAATGATGACGTGGCAAAGTACCACACGCAAGCAAATGACATGGCAACGACGGCGAATAACTGGCAGACATCTGGCGCATCGGATCCGGGGTGTTACAACACTCCACCACTATGAGAGGATCTCGTCCCGAGATCTAGGATGGCACCGGAGGGAAAACGGAAGAGGAGGAGAAGAGGTAAAACAAAGTTGCTTCTTTGACGAACGAGTGAAACCATGAACCTTGAGAAGTTGAGCAATTTAAAAGAAAGAGTACAACAGAGATGAACGAGATTGCAAACAATCCGGTAGAAAAGAGGAACAAGTAGTATTACGAGAATTTGAAGGTTGCAAAGACATGGAAATAAGAGCTTAATGGACAAGATAGAGTTCGAAACCACTCTGGTTGAAACGAGAGGCAAAACTTGATAAGATGAAAGAACTTGAAGAGATGACACAACACTCCAGTTCAATGGATAAGCGAGAAAAGAACACGACCCTCACAAAACGAGGTGATGGGTGAAGAGCACAACATGACAATGCCTCCGGAACGAAAGAATATAAGATAGATCATTGGAATAAAAGAATGGAGAAGAAACAACATGTACTACCCCAAATGAATTTGAGAGAGCCTCTTTAAAAAGAAGGATAGAACGGAGTTGTTGGAAAAAACCAACAACGAAAAGAATAAGCTTGATATGGTCTTAAGGAATGCATCTCAAATTATGAGGTGACAACCTGCCACTCACGGGAAAAGAAATTCATTGATACGAACAAGGAAACGAGAAAGCTAAATCACCGGGAGGATAAATGAAGAACTTGGGTCATTTATAAGCACCATAAGTAGCAACAATCCTTAGGGAAAGCTTTAGGTGAAATATAACCCAAGATAACTCCAATGAAGAGATTGACGGTTGAAAAGATCTCTATAACAAAGAGAAAATGATGGATTTAAAATACCTCATTCTTGACAACATGGGAATCATGAAACACGAAGAGGAATTATCAAGAATGACATATCACCATCTCAAAAGATAAGGTTGAAAGAATTGTACTTTGAAATGCAAGATGAAGAATACTTGGGCTTCTCAAAATAAAACAAGTGTTGATCCCCCTGTTTATTTTTGAGTATAGCTTGGCGGATCTTAACTTCAAGAGAAATCTTGAAGAACAATTGAAGAATGAAAAGAATCCTTGATGAACCACCATGTTGAGCCTCCATGAAGAACTCCGGTAAAAAAAAGGATGATAGGAAGAAGAGAAGTTGACAACACAAGGTGAAGCCTTGCACAGATTTAGATGGAGCTTCGCGATGAGATAAGCGGAAAAGTTGAAACTCCGGAAAAGAAAAGATGAAGCAATTGAAACCAAGAATTTTAAGGGCCTCCGGAATAAAGAATTAATCACTTGGATGAACAAGAATAAGAATTATGTTATGCTTATCCTTCACCAATTTAGATTGATGACAAACAACGGATTTGGCATACTACTTATTCTCGTATAAGGATTAAAAGAGATATATCAAAACTTGAGAAGGTCTTCAACGATCCACCGGTAGGATTGGAACAACAAATGAATTGATATGATGAACAAGGAAGAGAGATCTTGCACGAACCACCGTAAGAATTGAAAATGATCGAAGTAAATGCACAAATCACCGGGAAGAATTGCAAAATGAATGAAGATACTTGAGGGGATTTAGATACATGAGAACGAAGAGAACATGAACTGATTAGAGTATATTTGAACGAATCACCGGTATGATTTGGAGAACGAGAGCTGAAAGCTTGAATGAATAATACTGAGATGATGGGCTTCGGAAGAAAGAAATGGAAACAACTCATGAAATGCTCCGGATGGGTGAAAAGAATTCTCACAATCGAAAACAATTATGAGAGGATGGCAACAAACTAGAACCATGAATCTTGAAGAGAATAGAGCAAGATTAAAGAGAAATCCTTCTTCGGTCTTCACATGTTGAGAATGATGATGAGAACCACCATGAATTATTGAGGCACACCGGAAGAAAGAAAAAAAAGAAAGGTTGGACCAAAGATGAAAAGAATTTGAAAGCTCTTGGAGAAAAGCATTTGACTGATGAAAATTCATTCTTACGTCAAACTCCGGAAAGAATTTGAGAATGGCTCCGGAATAATTAGAAGAGTCAGGTAAGATCCTGGGAAAAGACCTGTGGGTTAGGGCCCACTCAAAAGAAAACACCGTTGAAAAGATTTAAGAGATATTGCACCGGTTGAATTAAATGGCTTGAATGAGATACCAATCTCGAAAGAGCTTGAATGAATGCGGAGTGAAAACACGAATCTTCGAGAAATCTTAAGCACTCCGGAATAACAAATAAGCGAGAAGTAGAATGATAATGAGGTGCACCGGTATGAGAAGACATCTGAAACAAGGAAAGGAATATGATGAATATTGACAGCTTGAATTGGAACCACCGGAGAAGAAACAACAATGAAGAATGATGAACTTGAAACTGTTGAGCATCTTCATGGGAAATCACCGGATAAGAACATTGATTGAAAAGAATGAAGAGACTTCACATGAGTAAATGGATACTTGATAAAGAAATATGTGTCCTTGAAGAAAAAGGGTGGGAGGGCGGGAAAAACAAAGGCAACTTGGAGACGGATGAAACAAACACCGTTGAGAAAACTTAGATTTGATCTTGCGGATGGGGAGAATGATGGGATCCACTTGAAGAGAAGCACGCCGGTAGGAAAAGAATTAACATGACAACCTCAAAGATCAAAAAGGATTAGTATTCACATAGCAATATGAGAACACCACTTAGGAAAGGTATGGATTCAACATTTGACTTCGAAGCAACTCGAATACCACAAATAAAACAAAACAAAGGATTGGCTTGCAGAATAAGCCGGAACAAACATATGATAGAGATTTCGTCCAAGTTTTTGGTGGGGCCTACACGGGCTCAATCGTACAACACCATCATGTACAAGGCAATGCACATGACATCTGAAGCGTCCCGAGTCGGCATAGCCAAGGACTCTTTAAGACACAACGAGACCACTGTACAACCAACCGTGAATAGGCGGACCACTAGGCGTCGAACCCCAATTTCATATCATACATCCGTCGGAAAGATATCCTAAGAGCTACTTGAATTCCCACCTATGAAACTCCCAAACTTTCCGGTTATGCAATCGGTGTTGGGGATACAGGAGCAATATATATATCTCACCCAAGCTAACAATCCCTACATCCATTGTATCCATCCTTCAACACATAACCAAGAAACCTTCGAAATCGTCTACCTCAACCTTGAAAAGCATCCGTTATACAAGTCATGGCAATACTCCGTACTCACCTCGATCTTTGGGTTAGCGGGGTTATCTCACCAACAAGCGCATAAAAGAGATTTTCGATGTCGGTATTAAACTCGGTATTCGAACTGCAACGATAAAATTATGACGACAACACCTCGGAGCTCAACTCCCGGGACACCGCCACAACCCCTAAATGTCGAGGCACCAAGACAATGTTGTCATCATAAAACCATCGGAACGATTCTAAGATACCCGCGTGATCCTAAAAAAAATTTTAGTGAAATTTAAGAAGAGAAGAGTCAAAACTCTACGTCAGGATACCTCACCAGAAGGTCGAAGGGACTGGGGAGTAAAAAGAATTCCTAAACTCTCCGATATATATAATCCTAAATGACTCAAAACATTTTTCTAGACACAACTCGGCCACTAAAAAACGATCAAGCAGTGGGGCTCCTAAGGTCGGGGATGGCTCTGATTACCAACTTATAACGCCCTCGATGCGGCTATATCTCTCACGTGTCGAAGCACGACTTAGAGGCATAACCGCATTGAAAGCAATGTCGCAAGTGAGGTAATCTTCACACAACCCATGTAATACATAAGGGAAAGAGATACATAGTTGGCTTACAAACGCCACTTCACACAGTTACATGAATAAAGCATTACATCATCCAGATACAATCAAGGTCCGACTACGGAACCATCATAAAAGAAGAACCCCAAATGCGACAAAGGACCCTGATCGACCCCAACTGGGCTCCACTACTGAACAACTGGAACGAAACAACACAAAGGGCAAGATCTTCATCGAGCTCCTCCTTGAGCTTGGTTGCGTCATCTGCTCGGCAACATAGGCACCTGCAAACTGGTTTTTGAAGTATCTGGTGAGTCACGAGGACTCAGCAATCTCACACCCGCGAGATCAAGACTATTTAAGCTTATGGGTAAGGTAAAGGCATGAGGTGGAGCTGCAGCAAGCGACTAGCATATACGGAGGCTAACATACGCAAATGAGAGCGAGAAGAGAAGGCAAAGCACGGTCGTCAAAAGTATGATCAAGAAGTGATCCTATAGCAACCTGCGTCAAGCATAACTCCAACACCGTGTTCACTTCCCGGACTCCGCCGGAAAGAGACCATCACGGTAACACACGCGGTTGATGTATTTTAATCAAAGTCAACTTCAGGTTTTCTACAACCGGACATTAACAAATTCCCATCTGCCACATAACCGCGGGCACGGCTCTCGAAAGTTTATACCCTGCAGGGATGTCCCAACTTAGCCCATGACAAGCTCTCGCGATCATCGAAGGAATAGACCTTCACCCGAGACACACCGATCAGACTCGGTATCCCGGTACATCAAGACATTTCGACAATGGTAAAACAAGACCAGCAAGACCGCCCGATGCGCCGACAATCCCGATAGGAGCTGCACATATCTCGTTCTCAGGGCAACACCGGATGAACACTACGTACGGCAACCGACGAAACCCCAAGTTGCCTAGGGGTGGCACCGCAAGTGGCTCTGGTTTGGACCAACGCTTAGACAAGCACTGGCCCGGGGGGGCTAAAATAAAGATGACCCTCGAGAGAGCGACTCCCAAGGGAAAAAGTAGGTGATGGTGAGGCAAATGGTAAAAGGCAATGTTGGGCCTTGCTGGACAAGTTTTATTCAAAGCGAACTGTCAAGGGGGTCCCATAAATCACCCGACCGCGTTAGGGACGCAAAATCCGGGAACATAACACCGGTATGACGGAAACTAGGGTGGCAAGAGTGGAACAAAACACCAGGCATAAGGCCGAGCCTTCCACCCTTTACCAAGTATATAGATGCATTAATAATATAAGAGATATTGTGATATCCCAACCAAAATCCTGTCCACCATGGAGAAATCTTCAACTTCACCTGCAACTAGCAACGCTATAAGAGGGGCTGAGCAAAGCGGTAACATAGCCAAACAGTGGTTTGCTAGGAATGGTGTCAAAGGTTAGAGGTTTGACATGGCAATTTGGGAGGCTGACAAGCAAAAGGTAGGCATCGTAGCATTGGCATAGCAAAAGAGCGAGCAAACTAGCATAGCAAAGATAGTAGTGATTTCGAGGGTATGGTCATCTTGCCTGCAAGGTTCTCAGAGTTGTCGAAGACTTGATCCTCGTAGGCGTTCTCAACAGGTTCCTCGTTCACGTACTCGTCTCCCGGCTCTACCCAAAGCAAGGACACAAGCAACGGAACCACAATCAAACAAGGAACAATGCACAAGCAATATGATGCAAAACATGACATGCTATGCGAGATGTGATATGCAATGCATATGTATGCTCCGGAAGGAAAAATGATGAACCGGGCATCAACTTGGCAAACCAAGTATGCCACTGGAAAGATGAGATGATTTCGGTTGAAATCGATATAAAGATCACGGAATCGGATGCACGGTTTGCAAATGACAAGCAAAACAAGGATGACGCAAATCTGCGTTTAACAGCCCGATGCTACTTAGCACGCAACACGAAACTATGCTACGGCACCCCAACATACAAACAAAGCATATGGAAACGAACTACAGGAGATGCTTAACAATAGAGGAACACTGAGCTACGGCTAAATCACATCATAACATGTTCAAACAAGCATGGAGAAAGTGCTCAAAATATCAGGTTTCACAGACTTAGTGAAAATACTAACATACCAGGAATTAACATCAGGAAGGCATGTTTAGAGCAAGCAAACAACATGCTACAGGAACTTATAATAGCAAAGCAAGGCATGACATGATTCTACTCAAAGCATATATCAATAGTCCCTTACTGACCATAAGCCAAAAAGGACTCTAAGAAATGATGGCACCCATGTAAACATTGCAAGTTTTATAACAGATTTCAGACTTAGTGAAATATCAGGACATGGCAAAAACAGATTCAACATGGCATGTTCGTGAGCTCGATGCACTCACTACAAAGCAATACATGGCATGGCAAGGCAACCAACAGTAAGAAGGCATGATTATGAAGCTAAGCATGGCAAGAGCAAGGTCATAGCATACACGGATCAACTACAACGACCTCGTGAAAATTGAATCTCATGCAAACAATCTGCCAGGAAACATTTTCAAGCAACTTTGGAGCAAGAAATGAACATGTTCCAGCAGGCTATAAAAGCAAACAAGGGCATGAATGGATAGAGCAAGACATGTATATCAAAACATGTTTATAGAGCATCTCCAGATTATGCATAGAATGATTAGTGGAAGCATGTTAACATGGCATCAAATTATAACAGAATCTGCCAGGAAAACAACAACAGCAACTACCCTACTTTACAAGCTCGATGCACTCAGCACACAACTCACAAAAATACAAGGTCAACACCTCTGGAAAGATGGCATGTCCTAGTCCAACATTCATGTAGAGCTCATACTCATAGGATGCACCCATAAATCATGGCAAAAATGACAAAAGAGCTCGAGCTGATAAAATTCTGAAACTAACGATCTGAAGCTATCTTCCAACAGCATTTCGGGCATCAAGATGACCTCAAATGCAAATGATGCAATGGAATGAAATGATGTACTCGTCGAGACGAACAATTTGACATATTACACGCGCAAAACGGAGCTACGGATGCGGAGATGTGATGGCATGAACATGGCATAAAATTAGTAAATCTGGGACTTAGCGGTTTCGGGTCAACTGCGGGTGCGTGTACGGACTTGAGGCACGCAGTCGTGCTCGCCGGTGTTCACGCCGGAGATGACGGGTCGCCGGAGACAGGCGGATCCGGGCGGATCTCGCCGGATCCGGCCGGATCAGCGAGGAGGACGCGGGCGCGGGCAGGCTGTGTGGCGGCGCCGGCCGGCGGTGGCGGCCATGGCGAGGTCGCCGCGAGAAGCCGGATCGCTGGCCTGAACGGGCGCGTGGCGCGCTTGATGGTGGCGGCGGGCGCGGCCGGTGGCGGGCGCGATGATGGCGGCTTGGCGTGAGGGCGCGCCGAGAGGCGGGCTTGGCGGCGTTTTGACAGCAGGGCGCGCCTTGGCGGGCGGCGGAAGCGGCGCGGCGCGGCGGCGCAGGGCGGGCGGCGGCAGCGGGGGGCGGTATGGATCTGGGGGCCGGCGGCCGGGCGGCGAGGGCGCGGGCGGTAAAGAGAGGGCGGGCGGCGCCATGGTCGCGCGGCGGGATGGGCCCATGGCCCGATCCGCCCCGAGGGTGGCGGCGGGGAGGAGGCGAGGGCCACGTGGCGCGATGCCACTGCTCCGGGCGGCGGCGGCGGGCGACGTGGCGGCGCCCATTGGCTCTGCTGCGACGTGGCCGGCGGACATGTCCGGCCGAGACGGACGTGTCCGGCGTGAGAGGAGAAATTTTAGGGTTTCGGGAAACATCCGGATTTGGAATGGGGGTGTATAAATAGGCATAGAGGGAGCTAGGAGAGTCCAAATGAGGTGTGGAGCCGCCACGCGATCGTGATCGAACGACCGAGAGCATGGAGAGGAGTTTGGTGGGTTTTGGCCACTTTGGAAGGGGTGTTGGGCTGGAAACAAAAGAGGCCTTTACGGTTACCCGGTTAACCGTTGGGGTATCACACGACCTCCAAATGGCACGAAACTTGACAGGCGGTCTACCGGTGCTATACCAAGGCCGCTTGGCAAACCTCGGGCCATTCCGAGAAAGTTTAATACCCGCACATGAAAAGAGGGAAGAAGGGAACACCGGAGGACATAGGAGTGCCGGATTGCAAAACGGACAACGGGGAAAATGCTCGGATGCATGAGACGAACATGTATGCAAAATGAAATGCACATGATGACATGATATGAAATGCAAATGATGACGTGGCAAAGTACCACACGCAAGCAAATGACATGGCAACGACGGCGAATAACTGGCAGACATCTGGCGCATCGGATCCGGGGTGTTACAAAGAAGTAACAAATGGTGTGTTGATGATGACTCCTTGCTCTTGTGCTTCAAATGATAGTCTCCGCAACAGTCAACTCTCTCTTAAAGGATTTGGATTTGGTGGAAAGAAGATTTGAGTGGAAAGCAACTTGGGGAAGGCTAGAGATCAAGATTCATATGGTAGGAATGGAATATTTGGTCTCAACACATGAGTAGGTAGTTCTCTCTCAGAAAATGTATGCTGGAAGTGTAGGTTCGTTCTGATGGCTCTCTCCACGAATGAAGAGTGGGTGGAGGGGTATATATAGCCTCCACACAAAATCTAACCGTTACACACAACTTGCCAAACTCGGCGGGACCGAATTGAGAAACTCGGTCGGACCGATTCAGCAAATCTAGTGACCATTAGGATTTTTGATGGGACTGACATGCAACTCTGTAGGACCGATATGGTTAGGGTTAGGGCATAACATAATATCTATGAGACTGATTACACAAACTCGGTGGGACCGATTTTAGTAATAAGCTAACTGGAGAGTTGGTCAGGCAAACTCGGTTTGACTGATTACACAAACTCGGTAGGACCGATTTTGGTAATAAGTTAACCAGAGAGTTTGCATTGTACTCTCGGTAGTACCGATTGCACCAACTCGGTGAGACCGATTTTGGTAATGGACATACACAGAGAGATTACAATCCCATCTCGGTGAGACCGAGATCCCTGTCGGTGAGACCGATTTGCCTAGGGTTTGTGGCAGTGGCTAAGACATCTGAACTCGGTGGCGCCGGATAGAAAGAGTCGGTGGGGCCGAGTTTGATTTTTGGTTTAGGACATATGTGGATGTGAGAAAGTAGTTGAGGGCTTTGGAGCATATCACTAAGCATTTTGAGCAAGCAAGCCATTAAACAACACCTCATCCCTTCTTGATAGTACTGGCTCTTCCTATAGACTCAATGTGATCTTGGATCACTAAAATAGAAAATGTAGAGTCTTGATCTTGGAGCTTGAGCCAATCCTTCGTCCTTAGCATCTTGAAGGGGTTCCACATCCTTTAGTCCATGCCACTTCATTTGTTGAACTTGTCTAAAACATACTAGGTAAAAGTGTTAGTCCAACAAGAGATATGTTGACATTAATTACCAAAATCACCCAAGGAGCACTTGTGCTTTCAATCTCCCCCTTTTTGGTAATTGATGACAACATACATCAAAGCTTTAGATGAAGATATAGAGAATAACAAGTAAAGCTTTGAAAAGACATGTAACAAGCATAGGCTCCCCCTACATGTATGCAACCATGTGAATATGGAATATAGAAGCATGTGAGAGCATAACCATGACAGAGTAGGTAATGTGTTACATGTATCTTGGCTATATGCATCAGAGCAAAAGACGTGAGTATGGGAAGTGAACCTTCATGCTCATGAGTCCCTCTTGCAAACAGTATGTACATTAGCAAGAATTCCTCATACACATGATTGTGATGCATATACTTACCTTGTGGTCTTGAGTTGTCTTAGGATGGAGTGAACCTGTGAAAATAAGGGTAGATAACACAGATGCACCTACTAGCCAGAGCAAACAGAAGGAAACCACAAGAGTACCAAGACTGGGATGCCATGTAGAGTGAGTACTAAGTACCACATTTGATATAGACATGTCCCCAAAGGTAAAGATGTGTAATGAATTTAAAGAGTTTCTTTCCCTTAGATGTCTTGCTCCCCCTGAATCTATCATGGGATACTGGGAGAAGATAGGGAACAGAAAATCAGAGCTCAAAGAAACAAATGAACAGAGCTAATGCAAATAAGTACATATGAACATGTCTTTCCCCTCAAGAAGACATGTGGCATCTCTCCTCTTGAACACCAAGCATCTGGGATCCTTGAAGATTACTCTCCCCTTGAGTATTCTCTCCCCTAGAGATATGATTAAGCTTTGATGTGACCTCTCTCTCCCCCATTGACATCAATTTCCAAAAAGGGCCTTCTGGAATGTGTCGTGAATGGGTTTGATCCTTGGGTCACAACACAAAGCACTAAGGTAAATGTGATGCTTGTAGAGGACAAGATTCATTGAGTGGAGTTGGATCAAAAGTAATGCTGGAATAAATGGCAAAATGTTTTTCCTGTAGTGAAAGTGGTGGCACCGAGTGGTATGCTTCGGTTGCACCTAATGAATTCGGTTAGGCCGAAAACAAGAGACCGGTGTGACCGAGTTCATTACAGAGAAAACACTTGTCACCTCAGCTCACTAGACAAGTAAGATCTCACAATGATTTGCAAGGAATTAACTGAAGGATTTGCAATGAGTTGGATGCAGGGAATGCAGAACAAACAGAAAAGAAAGAAATCTAGATGAAGTTTTTTTTTGAAAAGGGGAAACAAATATGCATGAGACAAATGCAAGATCACCAAAAAAACAAGAAAGCTTCATCTAGAGATGGTCGGCGACAAAGTAACCTATGTTAGTGTAGCGCCCCGGATCCGATGCGCCAGGTGTCTTCCAGCTATTCGTCGTTGTTGCCATGTCATTTGCTTGTGTTTTGCATTTTGCCATGTCATCATCTGCATTGCATCCTCCTGTTTTTCAAAACATGCATCCGTCCGGGTCCTCCCGGTTCTCTCCATTGTCTGTTTCGCAATCCGACACTCCAATGTCCTCCGGCGTCTCCTTTTGTCTCTTATTGTGAGCGGGTGTTAAACATTCTCGGAATGGACCGTGATTTGCCAAGCGGCCTTGGTACACCACCGGTAGACCGCCTGTCAAGTTTCGTGCCATTTGGAGTCCGTTTGATACTCCAACGGTTAACCGGGGAACCGTAAAGGCCTCTTTTGTGTGCAGCCCAAAACCCCTCCAAAGTGGCCCAATCACCCATCCAAACCCCCTTGAGGGAGTCCTGGACTAGGGGGTGTCCGGACAGCCGGACTATCATCATCCGCTGGACTCCAAGACTACGAAGATACAAGATTGAAGACTCCGTCCCGTGTCCGGATGGGACTTTCCTTGGCGTGGAAGGCAAGCTTGGCGATACGGATATGTAGATCTCCTACCATTGTAACCGACTCTGTGTAACCCTAGCCTCCTCCGGTGCCATATAAACCGGAGGGCTTTAGTCCGTAGGACACAACATACATTACAACAATCATACCATAGGCTAGCTTTATGGTTTAGCCTCCTTGATCTCGTGGTAAATCCACTCTTGTACTACCCATATCATCAATATTAATCAAGCAGGACGTAGGGTTTTACCTTCATCGAGAGGGCCCGAACTTGGGTAAACATCGTGTCCCTTGTCTCCTGTTACCATCCGCCTAGACGTACAGTTCGGGACCCCCTACCCGAGATCCGCCGGTTTTGACACCGACATTGGTGCTTTCATTGAGAGTTCCTCTGTGTCATCACCGATAGGCTAGATGGCCTCTTCAATCAACAACGCTGTCCAGGGTGAGACTTTCCTCCCCGGACAGATCTTCGTATTCGGCGGCTTCACATTGCGGGCTAATTTACTTGGCCATCTGGAGCAGATCGAAAGCTACGCGCCTGGCCATCAGGTCAGATTCGGAAGCCTAAACTTCACGGCCGACGTCCGCGGAGACTTGATCTTCGACGGGCTCGAGCCACAGCCAAGCGCGCTGCACTGTTACAATGGGCATGAACTAGCTCTGCCGCCGAACAGTGCCTTGGTGGCCCTTTTCGAATCCGCTTGCCCTTAGTCCGGAGCCGATCGCCGGATCGAGGACGGTGGATGGGCGCTACTCGGGGCTTCAACTTCCACGGCGATGGAGCCGAACACTAACCTTGTCCCTCGCGAAACTTCGTGATTCGAGGTGCGGACTCCTTGCGGACTCGGACCTCCCGCCCTACCAATCAAATCTGATTGGGCGCAGGTTATGGAATTCACCGCCACGGACATCTTCAACACTCGCCCTTTGGCGACATCCTAAATTCGCTAAAGCATCTCTCGTTATCGGAGAGTCTGGCGGACTATGGCGGGATGGTTGGGATCTGAGACGACGAAGAAATTGAGCCCACCCACCACCCACTTTGTAGCCACTGTCGACGATCTAACCGACATGCTAGACTATGACTCCGAAGACATCGACGGTATGGACGACGATGCCGGAGACGAACAAGAACCAACGCCTATAGGGCATGGGAGGACCACCTCGTCATACGACGTATATATGGTGGATACCCCAAAAGAGAGCGATAACGAGGACCAACGGGCCGCTGCAGAAGATAACCCCGCCGACAAACAACCAAAACGGCGGCGCAGACGCGGCCCTAAGTCCCGCCTCGATAACAACAACGCTCCTAATGACCCCGCAATACAGCATGGCACACAAGTGGACGACGAACATGCAGATAAGCAACCGTCCGAACAGGACGAGTCAGATAATCAGTCCAGGCCCAGCGAAAACAACAGTCCGGACGACCTCATGCCGGACACGCCGCCGAAGAGTAAAAACCTTCGGAAAAGGCTCGTCAACACCGCAAGAAGCTTGCAGAAGGAAAAATGGAAGCTCAAAACAGCGGAAGACACACTCAGAATGAGGTGGAGCAAAGTGCTCAAAACCGCGGATAAATACGGCAATGGCCACCAATCAAAGAGCTACCCGAAGCGCAAGCTGCTGCCAGAATTTGACGAGGAGGCCATAGAGCCCCCACAGTCAAAAAATAAAGAGGCTGCCTGGTTGGATAGACGGACAGATGATAGGCCAAATTCTGAAAGCGGCGCCGCACATAAACCGACTAATGAACCTGGAAAGACAGATGGCCCAGCCAGGTCCATTTACGGGCCAACGAAGAAGGCCCCAGGAAGCAATGCAACATGTCAAGTGTCCGAAGATACAGGCACACCCAAATACAGGGGCGCCGCACACCCACTATGTTTCACCAATGAGGTGCTGGACCATGAATTCCCAGCAGGATTTAAACCCATAAACATAGAGGCCTACGATGGAACAACAGACCACAGAGTGCGGATAGAAGATTATATACTACACATACACATGGCGGAGGAGATGATCTCCACGCCATAAAATACCTACCCCTCAAGCTCAAAGGGCCAGCCGTCATTGGCTTAAAAGCCTCCCGAAAACACTTGTTGGAAGTTGGGAAGAGCTCGAGGGCGCGTTTAGAGCAAATTTTCAAGGGACTTATGTCCGCCCTCCGGATCTGAGATGATCTAAGTCATATAACTCAACAACTCGGAGAGTCGAGGCATAAATTCGAATAGGTTCCTCACCAAAAGAACCAAATAGTCGATTGTCTGCACGCCAAGCCTTAGCAGCTTTTAAACACAACGTCAGAGAGGAATGGCTTGCCGGACACCTCGGCCAAGAGAAACCGAGGACAATGTCCGCGTTAACAAGCCTCATGACCCGCTTTTGTGCGGGAGAGGATAACTGGCTAGCAAGATGCAGCACCAGCTGACCCAAGTACATCCGAGATAAGAGATGGAAGCGGAAAATCACGGCGCAGAAAAGAGGAGCGCCGGAATAAAGAGAAAAGCCCAAAGAGCATGACAGTCAACGCCGGATTCAAAAGCTCGCGGCCAAACAACAAAACACCGCCTCTTAAGGATGACAGCGACGAGCTATCCAACTTAAACAAGATTTTGGGTCGGATATGTCAAATCCAGAGTACCCCCGGAAGGCCTGCAAACCACACCCATCGAGATTGTTGGGTTTTCAAACAGTCCGGCCGACTAAACGCCGAACACAAGGGGCTCGACGCGTCAAGCAAAGACGATAAACCCCACCAGCAGAGCACCGGAAAGCAAAAGACTTTCCCACAAGAGGTCAAAGCAGTAAACTCAGTTCATGTGATAATATGGAAAAATAGTGCGGCACCCTCTAAAAAGAGCCTCGCACGGTCCAACCCAGCAGACCATAGAGATTGGATATCAAAACCAATCACTTTCGACCACCTAGATTATTCCAGAAGCGTTCGAAACGCAGGATGGACTGCCCTGATATTGGATCCTATAATCGATGGACTACAATTTACTCAAGTCCTGATGGACGGAGGCAGCGACTTAAACCTGCTGTATCCAAACACAATCCGCAAGTTGGGGATAGACCCTACTAAAATTCGACACAGCCACACTTCCTTCAAAGGAGTGACGCCAGGCCCTTACGCCAAGTGCACAGGCTCCCTATTACTAGAAATTGTGTTCAGATCACCGAACAACTTTCGACGCGAAAAACTAATCTTTCATATCGTCCCATTTAAAAGTGGATATCAAGCACTCTTGGGACAAGTGGCTTTTGTCCGTTTCAACGCCATACCACATTACGCGTCTCTTACACGCAAGATGCCCGGTCCACGTGGCATCATTTCAGTGCGAGGGTCACTTAAAGACCCCGTACACGGATAGACGAGTCCGACATAAGTAAGCTAGGGGCTCCCTAGCCGCACATCCCTTCACAAGGGGCTACGCGCACAAACAACAGCGAGTTCATACAGACCCCGCTTTACTTATTTATATTTTTTCTTTCACATATACTTTTTTCGCACGAGTTCTTTTCAAACTAAGTCCCTCTCTTTTTATAGATGAACAACGTGCACACCGTCGAGGATAACGCTGCAACGGAGACACAGTACGCAGACGTGCGGTAGGGACCCGTCGCGAGATTCTTTTGATTAAGACCTGCGTAAACCTTTTTACTATCTTTTGTTGTTATTCTCCTTGGTTTCTTCTTATAACCAAAGCGAACTGACGTTTTGGCATCGGCGCGTCGAGAGGACCATGCCGTACACGGACACTAGGGGCTTAGGGTATTGTTCGCCCATTATTATAAAGACCGAACACTTTAGGGAGTGTTGGCGTCTCGAGATTAGGCATTATATGCATCAGCTCGAATCATGTCTTTGGTCAAATGTTGGGTTTGCCCGGCTCCTGTGTTTTGCTGCCTTCGTTCCGTATTATCGGCTAACGCGGCACCGGAGAACTCTGCGATTGTGCCCCAGTTTGGTGGGCGAGCACCTCGATGAAAGCCAAAACCGATGTCATGATATAGCGAGAGACCGTCAACCACTCGATCGACTACCGGAATGTTTAGAATTCCCCGCTTTGACGAAGGACTGTTTCCCGGTCAGGCACACACGCGCCATGAACTCGGAGAAGCGCGGTCCCCCAAGGGGCTATATCATAGCCCCACCCTCCAACTCCACTGGCTAAGTGAAAGTGATAAAGCATTATAGTCCGGATTGCCTCGTTTGCTACGCTACCACCTCCTTAACAGACCGAGGCGCCGGATTAAGTGTGAAACGTGCTATTTTGCAAACACCCCGCACCTTGTGCGTGGGGGTCAAGCCAAGCGCAATCTTCGGGTTATACAAATGTATCGTAAATGGCGCATAGGAGATATTTTACTACTTGGGACGCACAAGTATAAAAGAGTTATAGCATAATCATCATTTTACAAGCTAAAGCGTTCATTTGAGCGTGACATTTTTCAAGCACTGCGACTATATTACACGAGCGCCACGCATAACTTCCCCAAAATAGTGCTCGGCGGGGTAACCGCTTCGTCCGAACCACGGGCGGCAATAGCGGTGGCATCCATCTCTGCCCAATGTGTCTTCACACGGGCAAGAGCCATCCGCGCCTTCGATGCAAGCCGACCGCTTCATCTCCTTGATATGCGGCACCGCTCCAAGAAATTGCTGCAATAAGAAGAAATAGCTCGTCGCCTTGGGCCTCTCTGGCCAGACATGAGCCACGATGTCAGTCATGGCAAGTCCGGACAATCTATTTAGCTCGGCCATTCGGCCAACCGATCGGTCAGCGGAAGTGAACGATCCGGACTATGGAATTGAGACCAAAATAGCTCTTCCGTCTTGTGATCCTTCTGGCTCCGGAAGTGCTCAACAGTATCAGCCGCACTTGCTGCTAAGTCCATATACGGATCCTCCAGACCCCACAGCTGGCCAAGTTGAGCATACTTTTGATCTGTAAACCGGTGACACAACAGAAAAGGCTTGGCAGCCACAATATCTCCGGCCTGGCGCAGCTCCTCCTTCATAGCCCGCATTGCAGAACGGGCATCCTTGGCCTCGGCGGTGGCCTTTCCCAGGTCTTCCCGCTCTGATAAGCGCTCCTTTTCAAGAGCCTCATTGCGGTCGGCAGCATCTTTTAATTTCACGGCCAATTCGGCCATCTTTTCCCTGCTTAGGCAGTGTGCAGCCTTTTCGGCTTTCAACTCCTCGGCCGCCCTCGAGGCAGCCGCATCACTCCTTCGGGCTTGCTCCTTAGCTTGAGCAAGTTCGCCCGAAAACTCTCCACAGCAGCAAAGACCGCTCGTATCACAGCATATACATTATCAGAGGCGGGCTTTGACCCCCTTAAATAAGCGAGTGTGGAGAATTCATTTACCTTGCGACTCGTCAAGTCGCCGGTTGACAAGTGCGATGTCCGCATCCGCCACATCAAGTTGCCGCATTAACTCGGCAACTCCACTAGTCCGCTAGCCCTCGGACTATCCGCCACTGCATAGGAATGGCGACATTCATTACTTGAGATTTTGATCCTCGACGCGCTGTCGCTTTCGACAACCTACCGAGTCTCGTGGGCTACTATCTATCTGAGGCACACTTTTATGTGCAAAACTGTCAAAAGGTGCGTCATTCTTGCGTACCTCAAATCCTGCCGGCAAACTCTGGCGGCATTATGCAATCCGCTTTGGCGGACGAAATCCTTCAATCACCATACGCATCAAAGCACGGTGATCTTACGAGATGGGCGCCCTCTCAAGCAGATTCTTGATTCTCTGGCGGATACTAGTGGGCGCGAACTCTCCGGCCCCTCCGGACTCGGGGACACCCTCGTGGCGATACTTCAGGCAAATCGCCTGTCAGCGATGCAGCGATCGGGCGTTCGCTCTCCATCATCTCCGGACGAAGATCCCCTGAAGATGAACTCATCTGAGAAGTCCGCAAATCCGAACTGTAAAGCAAAACTTCGGTTATCCACAGAAGCATAAGTGGAGGTATTTTCTTATTAATGAACTCCCCCTTCTCTACTCACGGCTCGCTGGAGAGCTGATCCTTTAGAAACGATTGTACGTCCGGATTCTCCCCGGACGCAGGACCCTCCAATGGAGATTTCTTCTCCCGCTTAGAGGCTTTGGTCTCCAGGTCTTCGGAGGCGGTCCTCTTCTCCCCTGGCGGAGGGATTTTGATCCCCCTCTTCAGCGCCCCTTAGGCGAGGTATTAACTCTATTTTCCCCATCGCCCCTTTCTTCTGGCGCGACCTCCAACATTCTAACCAGCACGGGCTCCAGTGCGGTCTCTGGGAGGGGGGCCGGACACCTTATCAGCTTCGATCGCGCTACCCACTCCTAATGAAGAGTAATGGGTCAGGAAGCGAATTCTAGAAAAGCAGATAAACAGAACGTCCGAACTCTTAGCTATTTACCTGAGTATTCGGACGATTGCAGCTTAGGCCTGCGTCCTCGGTCAATTCCGGACACGCCACCTGCGGTCCGAAGAACAACTTGTACATCTCCACGGGTGTCGTACCCATGAAGTGTTGGAGAATTCGTGGTCCCTCCGGATTGAACTCCCATAACCGGAGAGGACGGCGTTTGCAGGGCAGAAGATGCCTGATTAGCATAACCTGCATCACCACCACCAGATTGATCTCCCTCGCCTGGAGGTCTCGAATCCGGCCCTGCAATGAAGGCACGTCTTCGGACGGCCCCCAATTGAGCCCTTGGTTGACCCACGACATCAGTCGGCGTGGGGGTCCCGGGCGGAATGAAGGTGGCGGCTTTTGCTTGCTGCCCTTCGGAGCGGTGATATAAAACCACTCCTGCTGCCACATGCCGAGCACCTCTTGGAAGGAGCCCTCGGGCCACGGGGCATCGACCCTTCTGCTTATGGCCGCCCCGCCGCACTCCGCTTGACGCCCCCCGATCATCTTCGGCTCCACATTAAAGGTCTTCAGCCACAGGCCGAAGTGGGGAGTGACGCGGAGGAAGGCTTCGCAGACGATAATGAATGCGGAGATATGGAGGATGGACTCCGGAGCCAAGTCGTGAAAATCCAGCCCGTAGTAGAACATGAGCCCTCTCACGAAGGGGTCCGTCGGAAGCCTAAACCCCGACGGAGGAGGATCGAAGACAACGTACTCACGGGCTCGGGGCGAGCGCGGCCTGCCCTTGGCGAGCAACAACTGTCTGAAATCTCGTGGGGCGAGATACTTGGCGTCACACGGCTTTAACACGTCCTCCTCCGTGGCGGAGGAGGGCATCCACCGCCCACGATGGTCGGAGCGGACATTGTTGAAGATCCAAGTGCTCGAATCTAGGGCTCTGGGTGTTGGAACTTGGAGCAAAGAGAGGATTCGAGGAAGGCGAGAAAAGAAATGAGCCTCGGTCCCTTATAAAGGGAAAATACCAAGAGCCGTCTCCGTGACCGTTAGGATTCACCTTCGATAGAGGAGGCGTGGCGACGGGCATGGTTGGGTTACCACGTCGTATTGATGAGAATCCGGAATAAGGGAACACGATCTCTGCTTCAACAGGGCGTGTTAAAGAAACCGCTTCGCTAAGCGTCTTTGAGGTGGTATAATAAACGATTCAAATAAAGGCTTGGTAGCGGTGTGATGTCATGCCACATAATACGTCAGCAGATTGGATTTGTGTACATTTTATTCTCTCTATGGTGGAATGTGGAATTTATTTTGTAGAGCCGGACACTATCCGGGTGTTCATGATCTTCTCTGGATTATTCAAGGGAGGAACCCGCCTTGCAATGCCGAACATTTGGCGCGCCGGACTTATCATCATTGAAGCTTGGTCTGTGGGCTCTTGAGGAGTCTGGACTAGGGGTGTCCGGACAGCGGACTATCATCGTCCGCGGACTCCAAGACTACTGAAGATACAAGATTGAAGACTCATCCGTGTCCGGATGGGACTTTCCTTGGCATGGAAGGCAAGCTTGGCGATACGGATATGTAGATCTCCTACTATTGTAACCGACTTTGTGTAACCCTAGCCTCCTCCGGTGTCTATCTAAACCGGAGGGCTTTAGTCCGTAGGACACAACATACATTACAACAATCATACCATAGGCTAGCTTCAGGGTATAGCCTCCTTGATCTCGTGGTAGGTCCACTCTTGCACTACCCATATCATCAATATTAATCAAGCAGGATGTAGGGTTTTACCTCCATCGAGAGGGCCCGAACCTGGGTAAACATCGTGTCCCTTGTCTCCTGTTACCATCCGCCTAGACGCACAGTTCGGGACCCCCTACCCGAGATCCGCCGGTTTTGACACCGACACCCCTCCATGCTCTCGGACATTCGATCACGATCGTGTGGGCGAAAACCGCACCTCATTTGGACTCTCCTAACTCCCTCTACCTATAAATAGGCCCTCTCCCCCGAAATTCCAGATGAAATCCACCCTAACCCTAATAAAAATCACCCTCCGCCGCCACCGGACGCCTCCGCGATGGCAAACCGCCGCCCGACGAATCCCAGCGCACCACGTGGCGATCCCCGCCGCCAGCCACCGCCCGGCCCGCAAGCCCACGGCAGCCCGCGAGCCCGACTCCGCCGCCCGCACCGCCCCCGCGTCCTATGCTGCCGCGCCCGTCTCAGCCACGGACCCGTCGGCGCCTCCGCCGCCGCCATTGGCGGCGCTCGCCGCCGCCTCCTCGCCAACCCAGCCTCTGCACCGACCGCGGCGCCTCCGCCACCCTCGCGTCTGCCTCCTGCCGCCCAGCGCAGCTGCCGGCTTCGATCGCCGCCGCCTCGGCTTCCTCGCCGGCCGCCGCCGAGCTCGCCGCCCCTCGCCCCGCACCTCCTCTCCTCCGCCCCCGGCCAGATCCGGCCGCTGGAGGGCCGGATCCGATGACCCCGAGCTCGCCGGCCACCGTCTCCGTCCTCTCCGGCGAAGCCCCGGACATCCTCGTAACCCGATCCAGATCCAGATCTGCAGGTTCACTTCCCCCCCCCTCGAATTTTCTGCCATGTCCCGAAAATATTGCATTCTGGTGCCATATTCATCGCATCATAACTTGTTGCATACTGCTCCGTTTTGTGCGTGTAATATATCAAAATGTTCACTTTGAGATGCTCTTTATTTTGTTCCATTGTGGCATGTTTGTTTGAGTAAATCTTGATGCCGAAATCATCGTTCCAAGAGTGCTATATGATGTTAACTGCTGTGTGTTAACAGAACTTGGTGATTTGTCTTTTTCATTGCATTTTGTGTGTCCTATGAGCAAGATGTCTACATGTGTTTTGAGCTACATCATGCCATCTTTACAGTGGTGCAATCCATGTATTTTTGTGGGTCTTGAACTGAGTGCATCGAGCTCGTGAAGTAGGGTACTTGCTGTTATTGTTTTGCTAGGCTGAATCTGCTATATCTTGATGTTATGTAAACCTGCTACTACAAGTCATTCTATGCATAATATGGAGATGTTCACTAAGGATGTTTTGTTATACATGTCATGATCTATCCATCCTTGCCTTTGGTTGAATTTATAGCCTGTGCAGCTTGTTCTAATCTTGCTCTCAAATTGCTAAATAATGTTGCTGTCAGCCTATTAACATTAAGTTCAGTTTTGCCATGTGCTTTGCTAGTGATCCATGCACCCAATGAACTTGCTCTTGACATGCTTGGCTTCATACGCGAGTCATCTTACTGTTGGTCATCTTGTTATGCCATGTAATGCTCTGTGGTGAGTGGTACAAGCTCACCAACATGCCTACTTATTGTTGTTTCTGTCATGTCTGAATCTGTCATATCATTTGCCATGTTTGCATGGATCCTACCATATTTTCTGTTGATCTTTGGAATAAGTTCAGTAAGGGAGTTTTGTTCTTTGTATTTAGTATTAGCATTCCGTGCCTTTGTTTGCCATGTTAAGTTCCTGTAACATGTTTTTTAATAGCTCTAAACATTGCAACCCGATGTTATTTTCTGCTAAGTCTGAAACTGTTGTTATTTGCTATCTTGCCATGTCCTTTTGAGCATGTTCTTTTCATTTCTAGAGATAGCTCTGTGTTCATGTTTTTTCATGCTCTACCTGTACATCATGCCCATGCCTTTTGTTCTTATGTTGAGATGTCGTAGCATGTTGTTGTGATGCTTTCTATATGCCTAGTTGCTGTTTTGGACAGCTTGTCCTTTAACCTTGTTTCATGTGTATGTGTTGAACCGTTGCTCCGTTTTGAGTGTGCTCTATATGAAACTTGCTTGATTTTGCATGAAGTTTCATATTATCATGTTGCATCCATGTTTAGAGAGTGTTTGCTTGATGTTTGTATGCATTTTGCATCAATGCCATGTTTAACTTGTTTTGCTCATATCTTCTAGGCCGTAGCTCCGAACTAAATGAACTTTATATGTAACTTGACTAGAATTTCGTGTAGATCATCTTGCTGCATATTAACTTGCTGTTTAAGAACTTCAACATTGTGTTCTAATCATATCTGGACCAATTTCTAAATTTGCATATGAGGACTTACCGGAATTGTTATATGTTGTTTCCAGCCTCATTTAACCTTGCTTTGATGTGTTGTTCTTGTTTGCATCATCTCTTGCCATGAGTAGCTTCATGTAGTCTTGTCTTGCATCATACTTGGTTGAGCATCATGTCATGTATATGTGTGGTGTGTTTACCATGTTATGTACTTCTTCTCTATAGTTCCTGTTTCGTTGCGATCGTGAGGATTCGTTCATCTACGCTTGGTTCATCTTCGTTCGTTCGTCTTCTTCATGGACTCGTTCTTCTTCCTTGCGGGATTTCAGGCAAGATGACCGTCACCATGGATCTCATTACTATCATTGCTATGCTAGTTGCTTCATTCTATCGCTATGCTGTGCTACCTATCTCTTGCTTATCAAGCCTCCCAAATTTCCATGTCAGCCTCTAACCTTTTCACCCTTCCTAGCAAACCGTTGTTTGGCTATGTTACCGTTTGCTCAGCCTCTCATATAGCGTTGTTAGTTGCAGGTGAAGTTGAAGATTGCTCCATGGTGGACATGATTATGTTGGGATATCACAATATCTCTTATTTAATTAATGCATCTATATACTTGGTAAAGGGTGGAAGACTTGACCTTATGCCTGGTGTTTTTTTCCACTCTTGCCGCCCTAGTTTCTGTCATACCGGTGTTATGTTCCTTGATTTTGCGTTCCTTACGCGGTTGGGTGATTTATGGGACCCCCTTGACAGTTTGCTTTGAATAAAACTCCTCTAGCAAGGCCCAACCTTGGTTTTACCATTTGCCTCACCACCACCTATACCTTTCCCTTTGGTTGGCCAACTCGAGGGTCATCTTTATTTTAGCCCCCCCGGGCCAGTGCTTCTCTAAGTGCTGGTCCAAACCGAGCTGCCTGCGGGGCCACCTCGGGGAAACTTGAGGGCTGGTTTTACTCGTAGCTAGTCTCATCCGGTGTTGCCCTGAGAACGAGATATGTGCAGCTCCTATCGGGATTGTCGGCACATCGGGCGGCTTTGCTGGTCTTGTTTTACCATTGTCGAAATGTCTTGTAAACCGGGATTCCGAGACTAATCGGGTCTTCCTGGGAGAAGGAATATCCTTCGTTGACCGTGAGAGCTTGTGATGGTCTAAGTTGGGACACCCCTGCAGGGTTTAAACTTTCGAGAGCCATGCCCGCGGTTATGTGGCAAATGGGAGTTTGTTAATGTCCGGTTGTAGATAACATGACACTTGACTTAATTAAAACGCATCAACCGTGTGTGTAGCCGTGATGGTCTCTTTTTGGCGGAGTCCGGGAAGTGAACACGGTTTTGGGTTATGTTTGACGTAAATAGTTTCAGGATCACTTCTTGATCATTGCTAGCTTCACGACCGTTCCATTTGCTTCTCTTCTCGCTCTCATTTGCGTATGTTAGTCACCATATATGCTTAGTGGCTGCTGCAACCTCACCACTTATCCGTTCCTTACCAATTAAGCTTTGCTAGTCTTGATACCCATGGTAATGGGATTGCTGAGTCCTCGTGGCTCACAGATTACTACAACAACAGTTGCAGGTACAGGTTATGCAATGATCTTGACGCGAGAGCGATGCTTGCTTGTTTTGGAGTTCTTCTTCTGCTTCTTCTTCGATCAGGGGATAGGTTCCAGGTGGGCAGCCTAGGCTAGCAGGGTGGATGTCGTTGAGTTTCTGTTTGTGTTTCATCCGTAGTCGGATGATGCTCTCATGTATTGTGATGTTGTATTCGTGTGGCATTGTATGCCTTTTGTATGTATCCCCATCTATTATGTAATGTTGATGTAATGATATCCACCTTGCAAAAGCGTTTCAATATGCGGTTCTATCCTTGGTGGGACCTTTGAGTCTCTTTAGGATAGTATCGTATATTGGGCGTCACAGTTAGAGTATATTGACTTAGGAGTCAAGTGAGATCACTTGATCATAGGTCATACTCACCGTTTAAGCTCAAAATGGGGTTACCATTTTTCGTTTAAGCATCTTGATGTATTCTCATCTTGTCGAGTTGCTTTGACTCATGACTTGGAGTAAAGCTTCTCTAAGATGGAATAACATACCTTGGGTGGTGGTGTTGATCGTGATCATGTAGTTGAACTTGTGTGGGTTGCTCAAGGTTGATGTAGCTCATCAAGAGCTTGGAGCACCACTTGGAATTTGAGTTCATCTACCTACATGGGTTAGTTTTTGCAAGGAAGAGCACTTGTGTATCCAAAATGACAATCAAGAAACTCAACATAAAATTTGTCAAAGGATATGTTTGAGTGGTTTTGTGCTCCCTTGTCTTCAACCACCATCATGTAGAGACTTGGTGATGTAGAGATTGCTCAAGATGTGAGTGAGTTGCAATCTCATAGATTTAGATTCATCCAAGTACCTAGAAGGGTTTGATAACATGCAAGATGCAAATACATCCAAGACATAAGATAGTCATCATAAGAGAAAATATCAAGGATTAGTCATAGGCTCATGTCTTGCATGTATCCAATGGAGTTCTTACTCCAAGTTTGAAGCATCAATGATGTTCAATTCACCTCTTAACCTGCAAAACACTTTCTCATCAAGTGGTTTAGTGAATATATCCGCTAATTGCTTTTCGGTGCGAACATGCTTAAGATTAATGTCACCCTTAGCAACATGATCTCGAATGAAATGATGACGAACTTCAATATGCTTAGTTCGAGAGTGTTGCACGGGATTGTGAGCAATCTTGATAGGACTTTCATTGTCACAAAGTAATGGAATATGTTTCACATATATCCCATAATCTTTAAGAGTTTGGGTCATCCAAAGTAATTGAGCACAACATGAACCAGCGGCAATGTATTCCGCTTCGGCGGTGGACAAGGATACCGAGTTTTGTTTCTTGGAAGACCAAGACACTAGAGATCTACCAAGAAATTGATAAGTACCCGAAGTGGACTTTCTATCAACCCTGTCACTGGCATATTCCGAGTCGGAGTAGCCAACAAGATCGAAGGAGGCCCTCTTTGGATACCAAATGCCAAAAATTGGTGTATGGATTAAGTATCTCACTATCCTTTTCACGGCCTTAAGATGACATTCTTTAGGAGCAGCTTGATATCGTGCACACATGAACATACTTAGCATGATATCGGGACGTGAAGAACATAGATATAAGAATGAACCAATCATAGAGCAATAAACCTTTTGATCAACCGGTTCACCATCTTTGGTCAAATCAAGATGTCCACTAGTAGGCATGGGTGTAGTCATACCTTTGCATTCTTGCATATTGAACTTCTTGAATAAGTCCTTGGTGTACTTCTTTTGAGAGACAAAGGTACCTTCTTAGTTTGCTTGATTTGCAAACCAAGAAAGAATTTGAGTTCACTCATCATAGACATGTCAAATTTCTCCGACATTAGCTTTCCAAACTTTTCACTAAAATGAGGGTTAGTAGAACCAAATATAATATCATCAACATGGATTTGGCATACAAATAATTCTCCATTGACCCTCTTAGTAAAAAGAGTAGAATCTATTTTTCCAATTTCAAAGCCTTTTTAAATAAGGAACTTGGTCAAGCATTTATACCACGCTCTAGGAGCCTGTTTAAGACCATAAAGAGCATTGTGCAGTTTGTAAACATGATTAGGTTTCTTAGGATTAACAAAGCCGGGAGGTTGTTTAACATAAACTTCCTCCTCTATTTCACCATTTAGAAAGGCACTTTTAACGTCCATTTGGTACAAGGTGATATCATCGTGATTAGCATAGGCAAGTAAGATGCGAATGGACTCAAGTCTAACAACGGGAGCATAAGTCTCACCATAGTCCATACCTTCGACTTGTGTGTAGCCTTGGGTGATAAGACGTGCTTTGTTGTGAACTACTTGTCCATCTCCATCTTGCTTGTTGTGAAGCACCCATTTGGTACCGATGATGTTGTGGTTGTTGTCGGGCTTCTCAACCAATGTCCAAACTTGATTTCTCTCAAAGTTGTGTAGCTCTTCATGCATAGCGTTTATCCAATCCGGATCTTCCAATGCTTCTTCAACCTTCATAGGTTCAATGCTAGAGATGATTGAATAGTGTTCACAAAAGTTAGCTAAACGAGTTTTAGAGCGAGTGATTCTCCCGGTTTGGATATCATTGTAGATTTGATCGACGGGATGATCTTTAGCAATTCTTGCTCGAACTCTTGAAAGCTTTTGCTTGGGTCTTGGTTGAACATCTTCTTCATCTTGTTCTTCTTCTTGGCCTTCTTCATTGTTGGCGTTGTCGTTCTCTTTTCGTGGTGGAGAAGGAGGTTGTTGGCATTTGTCTTGGTGCACTTCCTCATTTTCTTCATCTTGGTGTGTCCCACTTGTGGATGCTTCCGTATCAACTCTTGGTTCACCTTGTCATGAGGTAGAAGCTTCCACTTGGACGGACGAGGTACTCTCCTTCACCTCCGTTGGACGAATCTTGCCAATAGATATGTCTTGGATTGCTTCCGAGGGGTCTTTGTCTCCTACATCAATTGGCAATTGCTCTACTTGCGAGCCGTTAGATTCATCAAACTTCACATCTACCGTTTCTTCAACCTTTCGGGTGAAATTATTGTAGACATGGTATGTGTGAGAGTTTGAGCCATAACCAAGTAGGAAACCTTCATGAGACTTAGGAGCAAATTTAGAACGACGATGCTTATCAGAATGTAGCACTTTGAGCCGAATACTCGAAAGTATCCAACTTGGGGTTTGTTACCGGTGAGAAGCTCGTATGCTGTCTTGCCGAGTAGCTTGTGAAGATACAAGCGATTTGTTGCATGACAAGCTGTCTCAACCGCTTCCGCCCAAAAGTGCTTCGCCGTCTTGTACTCATCAAGCATCGTTCTCGCCATTTCGATGAGCATCCGGTTCTTCCTCTCAACAACTCCGTTTTGTTGAGGTGTGTACGTAGCCGAGAACTCGTGTGAAATCCCTTCTTCGTCAAGAAAGGTGTCCACATTTGCGTTCTTGAACTCCGTTCCGTTGTCGCTGTGAACCTTCTTGATCTTCACTTCAAATTGATTTTGGGCCTTCCTAGCGAAGTTTTTGAAGATGTTTTGGACCTGCGATTTATCATCGAGAAAGAACACCCACGTAAATCTTGAAAAATCATCAACTATAACTAGACCAAAAGAATTTCCACCGAGACTCTTGTAAGAGTTGGGACCAAAAAGATCCATGTGAAGTAGCTCGAGTGGCCTCCTTGTGGTCATGATGTTCTTCACGGGATGCCTTCCTCCAACCTGTTTACCTGCTTGATAAGCACCGCAAAGTCTATCCTTATCAAATATGACATCGTTAACTCCAAGGATATGATTTCCCTTAATAAGCTTGTCAAGGTTTCGCATACCAACATGACCTAGTCTTCTATGCCATAACCAACCTTTTGAGGATTTAGCAATGAAGCAAGTTTTAGGTTGGGCCTTTTTAGTGAAATCAACAATGTATAGATCAGATCTACGCACACTGGTAAAGACCATTTTATGATTATCTCTACGAAACACTTGGCAATCTACTTCAGTAAATAGGACATTGAAACCGAAATCGGCAAGTCTAGATACTGAAAGTAATTTGTAGCCAAGAGATCCAACGAGCATGACATTTTGTATGGAGCTATCATGTGATATGGCCACCTTACCGAGGCCAACCACCTTACCCTTTGATTTATCACCAAAAGTGACATACTTTCGAGGACCATCGTTTTCAGCAAGCTCACGAAACATATCTTTATCTCCGGTCATGTGATCGGTACATCCACTATCAAGAACCCATTCCTTTCCTCCTGGCATATATCCCCAAAGATTTGCCATAAGACCAAAGTGTCTCATTGCATCATCAAGATCAAAGTCACTATCATCATCCTCATCATAGTATCCATGTTCAACATCATCATGTGGGGGATCAAATCGTAGAGAGGGTGATTCGTTAGAGTGAGTTTGACAATGATCTTGTTAATGAATTTTTATAGCTTCAGAAATAATATCACTAGTAATTCCAACATCTCCTTTGGCACGCATAAGGTTTGTAAGCTCAAATAGACAGTCACCAAACATAGGATCATTGGAATTCATCTTACTCAAGTCAATAGACTTATGGAGAATTTCATCTAGATTTTTCACGGAATAATTTGGAAAATGTTTTTCAAGAAATTTCCATATGGTGTAGGCACACTTAAGAGTAGGCAAACATCCAATCAAGTTCCTATGCAAGCCTCTAGTGATAAGTTCAATAGTTCTAAGATTGCGAATCATGTCAGTTGACTCATCAAGGGTAGGATGCATAGGATCAACATGAGGTGCACAAGGGCTAGCAATGTACTTGTTCAAATGATATTAACTGAAAATCACAAGCATCTCATTTTTCCACTCATGAAAGTACTCTCCATCAAGTATAGGCACTCTATGTCTAAGACTCCCAATAGTAGACTCATCCATCTTCCTCCAATGGTGTTTAAACGAAAGCAATGGAGACCAAAGCTCTGATGCCAATTGAAAGGATCGAGAGAGGTGTCTAGAGGGGGGGTGATTAGACACTAAGTACCAAAAGTTGCACTTTTTAACTTCTTTAAGTTTAAGTGGAGTTTAGGCACAAGTTTAACACTCACAATACATAACAAGCAAGCATGCAAAGAGTATATGAGCAGCGGAAAGTAAAGCATGCAACTTGCAAGAATGTAAAGGGAAGGGTTTGGAGAATTCAAACGCAATTGGAGACACGGATGTTTTTGTCGTGGTTCCAATAGGTGGTGCTATCGTACATCCACGTTGATGGAGGCTTCAACCCATGAAGGGTAACGGTTGCGCGAGTCCGCGGAGGGCTCCACCCACGAAGGGTCCACGAAGAAGCAACCTTGTCTATCCCACCATGGCCGTTGCCCACGAAGGACTTGCCTCACTAGCGATAGATCTTCACAATGTAGGCGATCTCCTTGCCCTTACAAACTCCTTGGTTCAACTCCACAATCTTGTCGGAGGCTCCCAAGTGACACCTAGCCAATCTAGGAGACACCACTCTCCAAGAAGTAACAAATGGTGTGTTGATGATGAACTCCTTGCTCTTGTGCTTCAAATGATAGTCTCCCCAACACTCAACTCTCTCTCACAGGATTTGGATTTGGTGGAAAGAATATTTGAGTGGAAAGCAACTTGGGGAAGGCTAGAGATCAAGATTCATATGGTAGGAATAGAATATCTTGGTCTCAACACATGCGTAGGTAGTTCTCTCTCAGAAAATGTATGCTGGAAGTGTAGGTTCGTTATGATGGCTCTTTCTCCATGAATGAAGAGTGGGTGCAGGGGTATATATAGCCTCCACACAAAATCTAACCGTTACACACAACTTGCCAAACTCGGTGGGACCGAATTCAGAAACTCGGTCGGACCAATTCAGCAAATCTAGTGACCGTTAGGATTTTCAGTGAGACCGACATGCAACTCGGTAGGACCGATATGGTTAGGGTTAGGGCATAACGTAATCTCGGTGAGACCGATTACACAAACTCGGTGGGACCGATTTTGGTAATAAGCTAACCAGAGAGTTGGTCAGGCAAACTCGGTTTGACCGATTACACAAACTTGGTAGGACCGATTTTGGTAATAAGTTAACCAGAGAGCTTGCATTGTAATCTCGGTAGTACCAATTGCACAAACTCGGTGAGACCGATTTTGGTAATGGACATGCACAGAGAGATTACAATCCCATCTAGGTGAGACCGAGATCCCTATCGGTGAGACCGATTTGCCTAGGGTTTGTGGCAGTGGCTAAGACATCTGAACTCGGTGGCGCCGGATAGAAAGAGTCGGTGGGGCAGAGTTTTATTTTTGGTTTAGGACATATGTGGATGTGAGAAAGTAGTTGAGGGCTTTGGAGCGTATCACTAAGCATTTTGAGCAAGCAAGCCATTAAGCAACACCTCATCCCCTCTTGATAGTATTGGCTTTTCCTATAGACTCAATGTGATCTTGGATCACTAAAATAGAAAATGTAGAGTCTTGATCATGGAGCTTGAGCCAATCCTTTGTCCTTAGCATCTTGAAGGGGTTCCACATCCTTTAGTCCATGCCACTTCATTTCTTGAACTTGTCTGAACCATACTAGGTAAAAGTGTTAGTCCAACAAGAGATATGTTGACATTAATTACCAAAATCACCCAGGGAGCACTTGTGCTTTCACTTCTCCTTGTTTTTGGCACCCGACCTACCGGCTTGTTTGAATACCTAGCATTCTCTGTTGGTATGATTCACTGGTGTTCCTGGGGTGCCATGAATTTGGCATGAACGGTCGAGTATACGGTCCAGACTGGACGTGCCCGGACTGTTTCTTTTGATTGTTTCTTCCTTTGACCGGTATTAGAGACGCTGAATCCGGCATTGACGGTTGTGTCTTCGGCTTTGTCGCCATTATTTCGACGCTTGTGTTTGCTGCGTCGGGGCTTGCTGTTGTTATCTCCTGGTTCAGAAGTCCTAGGCTTGCTTGATGTGCTGTTGCTACGAGCTAGCCAGCTATCCTTGCCCGCACAAAAGCGGGTCATGAGTGTCGCGAGGGCTGCCATGGACTGCGGCTTCTCTTGGCCAAGGTGTCGGGCAAGCCACTCGTCACGGATGTTGTGCTTAAAGGCCGCTAGGGCTTCGACATCCAGATAGTCGACAATTTGGTTCTTTTTAGTTAGGAACCGAGTCCAGAATTTCCTGGCTAACTCTCCGAGCTGTTGGGTTATGTGACTTAGATCATTAGCATCCGGTGGTCGCACGTAAGTGCCCTGGAAGTTATCCAGGAATGTGTCTTCCAGGTTCTCCCAACTTCCAATGGAGTTTGCCGGCAAACTATTCAGCCAATGCCGGGCTTGTCCCTTAAGTTTTAGTGGGAGGTACTTGATGGCATGTAGATCATCGCCGCGGGCCATGTGAATGTGGAGGAGGAAATCTTCTATCCATACCGCGGGGTATGTAGTCCCATCGTAGGGCTCGATATTCACGGGTTTAAACCCTTCTGGGAATTCATGCTCCATTACTTCGTCGGTGAAGCATAGGGGGTGTGCGGCGCCTCTATGCCGGGCTACATCACGACGCAGTTCAAATGAGTCTAGTATGTTGTATTCGGCCCGGCCGGATTTGTATTTAGTATATCCGGCGTGGCGGTCATCGTCATGCGTTGGGGCACGCCCCCATAATCCATAGATCGATCTTGACTATCCTGCTTTGTTTTCCAATTCGTCTCGCAGGTCATGCATGTAGCCCCTGGCCTTCGTGTTTTTATTTTTTAGCGACTGGGTGTGGTCTCGTGTTCGGGCTGATACGCCGCTTTATCTCAGCCACGAGGCGGCCGGTCAGCCGCATCCTCGCTGGTAGTGTAGGCTCTAGTGCCTCCTCCTCGAATTGAGGTAACAACCTGCGCTTCGGGTAACTTTTGGTTGGGCGCTCTAGTCCGTATTCATCGGCTGCCAGGACCTCAGTCCATCTATCAATTAGCAGATCTTGATCAGCTTGAAGCTGCTGCTGCTTTTTCTTCAGGCTTTTTGTAGTGGCTATAAGCCTCGATGGGATCCTCAGGCACGATGAATTCTTCGTCGCCGAGGCTCACCTTGTATTCGGAGAGGGGCATGTAATTGTCATCCTCCGAGTCTCCATCCATTGCCTGTTTATCAGGGCTAGCTTGCCCATCCTCCCGTCTGGCTTGCTTGAAGCTTGGCTAGGCGGGATTGTTTTCGTCTTCGGCATCATCCGGAGTGCTATTGTCTCTTGTGCCGGTATCGCTATTTTTGCGGTGACGGGGCTTAGAGCGGCGCCGCTGATGTCGGCGCTTAGATTGTTTCTCAAGGGGATTATCCTCCGTTGCCTCTTCACCATTGCTTTCTTTGGGTGTGTCCACCATATACATATATATATATATATATATATATATATATATATATATATATATATATATATATATAGAGAGAGAGAGAGAGAGAGAGAGAGAGAAAGAGAGAGAGAGAGAGTGGCACTATTCTAATCCTGGGATTAGAATAGTTATTCTGATCACGTCAGCCCCTATATAGAGCGCGCGAGGGTGTTCCCGAGATCTGAAAAGGAAACGTACCCCCGACCGGCCCACCAGCCTCCCCACGCCATGGCCGCGCCGCCTACCCCCACACCCGATCCCACCCTAGCTCCCCTACACTCCGATCCCGCCCGGCCTCCCCCTCCTCCCCTTCCTTCTTCCTGGCGCCATCCTGGACTTCTGTCGCCACCACCGCGTGCATCGAGCACCGTGTGAGATCTCGCCGCTCCCGCGCGGATCCAGCCACCTACATCATCGACCGTCGTGCCCCAACCACCCACCGCGTCGCCGAGACCCAGTCACCCACGCCGTCGTCCCCACCCTGCCACAAGCGGCGTCGCCAACCACCGGCGCCTCCTCCTCCCCAACCACCGGTGCCTGCCTGGATCCATCGCCACCATGCATCGGCCAGCTCCCCGTCAACCACCGACGCGTGCCTAGATCCGTCACCACCACACGTTGGCCACACGCCCCTCCCGCCCGCCCCAACCTCCCCAGCGGCGCGACCTTTCCACTGCTCTGGCGCGATCTTCCCTCCCGTCCGGCGCGACCTTCCCTCTACTCCTCCGTGACCTTCCCTCCCCAACCGGTGCAGTCTGCCTCTGCTCCTCCACAGCCCCATCCCCGCCCTGCCCCGACCATCTTCCTCATGCTTATCCACTACATCTTCCTCCTTCTCTCTTCTCCCCACTTCCTCCTCCTTCTCGTCTGATGGTCAATTTTTTTCCAGAAAAAATGATCTTTTTGCTCCCTGTAATACCCAAACCTTGGTGATTTCTTTGCCTCCCACTAACTTTCCTGCTCCCCATGGCTATGAAGTTAAACCTTCAGTATGTCAGGTATTTGAACTTCAGATAACAGATTGATTGCTCTGTTGTACCACCTGGCCTTCAGATTATTGCAAAAATGGCCCAGGTTGGATGTTCAGGGACTGCATCTTGTGTTCTGAATCTTTTGCAGAATATGTGATGAAAATGTTGCTGGTCCGTGTGTATTTTTTATTACACACTTCTGCGCCTAATTAGCAAAAATGCATATGCGCAAGCCACAATGTTTACAACTTAAAAAGTTTATGAAAAACACAACTGTGCAAGTTCATATATGAAATTGCATGACGTTCAGATATAGAAAAAATGACTTCTCTTCGTTAAAAACTTTACCTGACATGCTTTGGCAAGATGATTGTGGTGTTCCGTAGAAAACTTGGACAAAAATAATGAAATATGTTTGCAAACTTGTTTAAAAAATGCATGCAAGATGTACAAATAAGAGAAAGCAAACTATGAGCTGAGTGATGTTGTTGTTTTTAATTTCAGCTAAACATGAGAAAGAAAATTTTCAATAACTCTCTCTCTCTAAAAAGTTCAAGTGAGAAGTTCAAATATAAAAATAGCATAAGTCCATACATAGAGAAAATGGTGCAATTAAGTTTTTCAAATATAAAAATCGCACAGGCGCACAAACACACACATTTATAAAAAAGGGATTTTACCCATTAAAAAACCTAGAAGTTCAAATCTAAAAAAACAGAGCAGTTCGATGGTTAAAAAATTCAAAATTTTCATGAATGTAAACAAAAAATCATGGAATTCAAAAATAAAAACTATGGAGTTTCATGAAAAAAAATAATAGCACGCGAAGATCATGTTTCAGAAATTTCGAAGTTCACGTGGACCACATACAGAAGAGAAGTGATCAAATGAAAAATAGGACCGCATAGGCCATTTCACTGAAAAGCAAAAAATGCATAAAATCTCGCGACAAAATTCTATAAGAAGTTCAAATTTAAAAACCGAAGCAGGTCAACGTTAAAAAAATGAAGTTTTTAATATTTAAAAGACAAATTTGGAAGTTCACAAATTTTAGCAAGAAGTTAAATAAAAAGTAGATCAAAAATCTTTATAACGGATTTCCCCGTTTGTAAAAAAACAGTGAACTTCAAATTAAAAAAGAGGAGCATTTCTAAGGATTGTATAAAAACTGATTTTCCCCATTCTATAAAAACTAGAAGTTCAAATTAAAATAACGGCGCGGTATCATTGTTTATATAGAAAAAACATTTCCCCTTTACTAACCAATAAAACTAAGACGTTCAAATTTAAAAAATGGTGAAGTTCGATGTCTAACAAAAAAATCGGATTTTTCACATTATTAAAACGTAAAACCAAGTTAAAACAGAGAAGTTCAAAATACTCAATTTTCCTTGATACTAAAGAATAAAACTAAGAAGTTCAAATTCAAATAACAGAGAAGTTCAAGTTCAAAATTTTAAAACAGAGAAGTTCAAAAAACTCAATTTTCCTTGTTACTAAAGAATAAAACTAAGAAGTTCAAATTCAAATAACAGAGAAGTTCAAGTATTGCAAGTAATGCATTTCAGGTGAGAATAAAAGTATAGAAAAATAAAAGTTTAAAAAGTTTGTCGAAAGAAGTTCAAGTGCTCTTTCCGGGGAAGTTCAAAAAATTTTGCGAGAGAGGTTCACCTTGTATTTCCATGTTCGATTTTTTCCGTACAAAAATTGAATACAATTCTTTACTCAAAATATAAAAAGGTGAAGTTCAAATTGAAATAACAGAGAAGTTCGGAGTTTATTAAAACATAAGATTTAACTGTTCAAAAAATAAAAAACACAACACCATTTTTTGCACTTTTAAAAACAACTCATAACGAAAAAAATAGTTGCTAGAAAGTTCAAGTGCTCGGCGAGGAAAAGTTGAAAAATTCTTCTGAGAGAGATTCACCGTGTATTTAGATGTCCGAAAATACATAAAAGTATGTTGTTTTTTGTGTTTTGAAATAATCCTCTCAAACCAGAGAGAAGTTCAAAATGATAACAACCGGAAGTTCACGTACTACATGGTGTGTATTTCATATAAGAAAAATACAATAAGGTGAAACAGAGTGAAGTTCAAACAGACCGCCCTGGAAGTTCAACTACTTCACACATTGCAAAAAATAGCACGTAAAAAACAGAGTGAAGTTCAAAACAGATATGCCCGAGAAGTTCAACAACTTCACGCAGTGCATTTCCATTCGTGATGAAGGCAGAAATCATGATCTCGTCATTTTCTAATTATTTCAAAACGGTAGGAATATCATTTGTGTAAGTTCAATTCCTCGGACGGAGAAAGTTAAAAAAATATTGTGAGAGGTTTATACAAAAAGAATATCATTTGTGTAACACTGACGAAATGGATGACAAAATAACAAACAAAAATACGTCACAGAAGTTCAACGTGAAAACAGCAGGAAGTTCAACCACTATGCTGAATGAATTTCAGATGAAAAACTTTTAAAATTGTCGCGAGTATGAAAAAATGTTCAGCACGGGAAAGTTGCATGTTTACAACAGTTTTCCATCGGTATATCACCTGCTCAATTCTGGTGAGTGGATGGAGAGCTACGAGCAGTGGATGAAGAGCCACGAGCAAGAAAAATCACGTGAAAAACAGAGTGATGTTCAGGTACACGCACCGAGAAGTTCAAGTTCTTCACGCGATGCATTTTTGACAAATCTGTTTCGCGATAAAGGCAGAATGAATGATCCCGCCGTTTTCGAAGTTACTTGAAAACGGCTAGGATTCAGACCAAACCATCAACATGAAAAAGTTTCGCATTTTCCGTAGCTTTTCAGCGGTATATTATTTGTCCAATTCCGATAAAGTTTGTAGAAATTACGACAAAAATACATTTTTAGCCATTTTTAAAATTGATTAAGACAGTAAGGAATTGAGAGAAACAATATATATATATATAAAAGTTTCGCATTTCCTCATGCTTTCCAATGCCGTATGATTTGTTGCATTCGTACGTACAGTTAAAAAATTAGCTTGAAAATACAAACTCGGTAGGACTTGGACCATTTTCTAAATTACTCTTAAACCATTCAAACTTAGAAAAAAAAACTTTCAAGATGAAAGAGTAGCGCATTTTCATAAGATTTCCAACACCATATCATATGCCTCCATTGGATTAACCGTTTAGAAATGACATCGAAAAAACAAACTCAGCTGTTCGGTTTACGAAATTTAACGTTTTTTCAAATTACTCTTTAACCATAGGGAATTAGAACAAACTTTCAACATGTGGAAGGAGCGTTTTTGCAACAGCTTTCCAATGCCATATTATATGCCTCATTCCGATAAACGGTTTAGAAATGCGATCGAAATTACGATTCACGTTTTTTGTGTGAAGAAAAAACGGTTTTCAAAATTGCTCTTAAACCGCTTACATTTTGCGAAAAATTGAACTTGGGTCATGATACTCGTGTCCATAGCTTTCCAACGGTATATAGCAGGCCCTATTTGGGCAATGTTGCGGGAAGTTCAACCTAGCACAGGGGGAAGTTCAGGTCGAACAACTCAGGCAGTAAAATCGCAAAAAACGTGAGTTCTTCATGCCCCGAGTGCAAAATCCGCCTATGAGCGAGATTCCTATCTAAAACGAGTATTTAGTTGCTAAACAGTTTAGAAATGCGATCAAAAATAAGATCCACATTTTTTGGATGAAGAAAAAACGGTTTTCAAAATTCCGATAAAGGTTGGGTTCGTACAGAGGGAAGTTCAGGCATGTGTATAAACAAAACTATGTCACAAAAGTTCAACGTGAAAATAGCATGAAGTTCAACTACTATGCTGAATGAATTTCAGATGACAAACTTTCAAAATCGTCGCGAGTATGAAAAAATGATCAACGCGGGAAAGTTGCGTGTTTACAGCAGCTTTCCATCGGTATATCACCCGCTCAATCCCCGTGAGTGGGATGGAGAGCTACGAGCAGTGAATGAAGATCTACAAGCAAAGAAATCACGTGAAAAACAGAGTGAAGTTCAGGTACACGCACCGAGAAGTTCAGGTTCTTCACGCGGTGCATTTTGGAAGAATCTGTTCCGCGGTAGAGGCGGAACGAATGATCCCGCCGTTTTCGGAATTACTTGAAAACGGCTAGGAATCAGAGAAAACCATCAACATGAAAAAGTTTCGCATTTTCCGTATCTTTTCAACGGTATATTATTTGCCCCATTCCGATAAAGTTTGTAGAAACTACGGTGAAAATACATTTTTTGCCATTTTCGAAACTGACTTAAAACCGTAAAGAATTGGGAGAAACAATACATACCAAAAAGTTTCGCATTTGTTCAAGCTTTCCAACGCCATATCATTTGCTACATTCGGACGAACGGTTAAAAAATTAACTCGAAAATACGAACTCGGTAGGACTTGGACCATTTTCGAAATTACTCTTAAACCATTCAAAATTAGAAAAAACGTTCAATATGAAAAAGTAGCGCACTTTCATAAGCTTTCCAATGCCATATCATATGCCTCCATTGGATTAGCCGTTTAGAAATAACATCGAAAAAACGAACTCAGCTGTTCGGTTTACGAAAATTTACGTTTTTTCAAATTACTCTTTAACCATAGTGAATTAGAAAAACTTTGAACATGTGGAAGGAGCGGTTTTGCAGCAGCTTTCCAACGCCATATTATATGCCTCATTCCGATAAACGGTTTAGAAATGCGATCGAAATTACGATTCACGCTTTTTGTGTGAAGAAAAAACGGTTTTCAAAACTGCTCTTAAACCGCTTACATTTTGCGAAAAATTTAACTTGGGTCATGAAACTCGTGTCCATAGCTTTCGAACGGTATATAGCAAGCCCTATTTGGGCAATGTTGCGGAAGTTCAACCTAGCATGGGGAAGTTCAGTCGAACAACTCAGCGATAAAATCGCAAAAAACGCGAGTTCTTCACGACCCGAGTGCAAAATCCGCCTATGAGCGAGATTCCTATCTAAAACGAGTATTTAGTTGCTAAAAATCGTTTGAAGATTACACTTACATCACATGAAACACGACTAACCAGAAAAACTCGCGGTAGAAGGCATGGTTGCGAAGATAGCCCGAAGGTCGGGTTAAATCTGAGAGAAGTTGGTAGCGTTACTCGGGCATTTCAGGTTGTGATCGAATATTATTACGATCCGTGATCGAATAGTGTTTATGTATATATATATATATATATATATATATATATATATATATATATATATATATATATATATATATATATATATATATATATATATCGCACGATGAGGTGGTTGTCCAACGCCCTTTGGGCGGTGGTTCCGGTTCTTCTCCGGCATCGTCGTCCATACCGTCGATGTCTTCCGAGTCAAAATCAAGCATGTTAGTTAAGTCATTGACAGTGGCTATTAAGTGGGTGGTGGGTGGGAAACGAATTTCTTCATCGTCCACTTCCCACTCAAGCCGGACATAGTTTGGCCAAGAGTCTCCTGACAGGGAGAAAGATTTTAATGAATTTAGCACGTCGCCCAAGGGCAAGTGCTGAAAGATATCCACGGAGCTAAACTTCATGATTGGTGCCCAGTCAGGTTCGATGGGCATGTATTCACGCGGTTCGGAGCCTGTGGCCGGAGACGAGTCCGAGGGTCCGATGACGTAGACCTCATTGGAGGCGAAGTCTGTGTTCGGCTCTATTGCCGCTCAGTGCGCGGCCTCCGTGGCGGGGTCCATCCACCCATCCTCGGATGGCACAATCTACTCCAGATTAAGAGCCGGGGCAGCTGCAGGTGTGATCTCCTGAACGCCGTCCGATGGAAGGTCTAAGTCATGCTCATCGTGACTGTACGGAGCACCTGTCATGGGCTCGAAACCGTCGAAGATCAAGTCTCCGTCGATGTCGGCAGTGTAGTTCAGGCTTCCAAACCCGACCTAGTGGCCAGGGGCGCGTAGCTATTGATCTGCTCCAGATAGCCAAGCGAGTTGGCCCGCATTACGAAGCCGCCGAATACGAAGACCTGTCCGGGGAGGAAAACCTCACCCTGGACCGCATCGTTGTGGATGATTGAAGGATCAATCAGACCTTACCTTGACGACACAGTGGAACTCTCAATGAAAGCACCAATGTCGGTGTCAAAATCGGTGGATCTCGGGTAGGGGGTCCCGAACTGTGCGTCTAAGGCTAATGGTAATAGGAGGCAGGGGACCCAATGTTTACCCAGGTTCAGGCCCTCTCTATGGAGGTAATACCCTACTTCCTGCTTGATTGATCTTGATGATATGAGTATTACAAGAGTTGATCTACCACGAGATCATAGAGGCTAAACCCTAGAAGCTAGCCTATGATTATGATTGTTCTGCTCCTACGGACTAAACCCTCCGGTTTATATAGACACCGGTGGGGGCTAGGGTTACACAAAGTCAGTTATAGAGAAGGAAATCTACATATCCGAATTGCGAAGCTTGCCTGCCATGCAAAGGAGAGTCCCACCCGGACACGGGACGAAGTCTTCAATCTTGTATCTTCATAGTCGAACAGTCCGACACAAGTACATAGTCCGGTTGTCCGAGGACCCCCTAATCCAGGACTCCCTCACCCCCCTCCTCAGATTACACCCCCGGTCATATTCTCACGATGCTTTGGCGAAGCCCTACACAGATCACATCACCATCACTGTCACCACGCCGTCGTGCTGATGGAACTCGTCTATTTCCTCGACACCTTGCTAGATCAAGAGGGCGAGGGACATCATCGAGCTGAACGTGTGCAGAACTCGGAGGTGTCGTATGTTCGGTACTTGATCGGTCGGAGGTAGAAGAAGTTCGACTACATAAACTGCATTGTCAAACGCTTCCGCTTTCAGTCTACGAGGGTACATAGACACACTCTCCCCCTGTCATTGCTATGCATCTCCTAGATAGATCTTGCGTGAGCGTAGGAATTTTTTTGAAATTGCATGCTATGTTTCCCAACAGCAACCACATATCACAATGCCAAGTAAGAGCAAGCACCTGGGATGCTGGTGTTGGGGAATTGCGGTCATCAACTAGAGAGCTACGTTAACTATCCTAATTTAGCCTTGCTATTTCATGAGAATCATGTGTGGAGGATGACACTGCACTCTTTAAACGAGTAGCACGTCTCACAGTAACCACTGGGGTGACTGTCTCATCATAAGTGATTGATGAGGGATACAAAAGAGCATTAGTTTGATGTAAGAACATGGTTAATAGACATACGTAGTATGTATAAAAAATAGGAAGGCATGTCATTATCAAAGGTACAATGTGTAAAGTAAGCAAATGCAATTTAACCAAATTGGAAGCAATACAAGCTAGACACCATGTGCAACATGCAACCATATTTGACAACGCGAAGTTAAAGAAAACACCTAGGATGGTTGTGTGTGGCAATTGAGATCATCAACTGCAGAGCTATGTTCACTGTCTCCATATGCTGACACTACACCCTTTAGAGCACTAAAACGTTTAGTGCTTATCTTCGAATTACACTGGAGCGACTTCTGTCTTTTCTTTTGTGTATTCATCAACACTGCATCAGAGTCTGAAATACCCATGCATAAAAAAACAATAGCATGAGTATGGGTGAAGTGTGTGCACAGGTAGTATAGTGTAAAAGTAGCAGATGGCAGGTGGGTGAGAAATAAATGACGGGAGACATATGATAGCTCTACAACATGCATGGCACATGAAATTACTAGAATCTAAACACACAATTTTGGAGAAGCCTGCATTTACAAGAAAGTGAGTAGGAGCTCTATAGCATTTATAATATTATATGTGGATGACATATTGTTGATTGGAAATGATGCAGAATGTCTGGATAGCATAAAAGGTTACTTGAATAAAAGTTCTTCAGTGAAAGACCTTGGTGAAGCTACTTATATATTGGGCATCAAGGTCTATGGAGATAGATCAAGACTGTTAATAGGACTTTCACGAAGCACATACCTTGATAAAGTTTTGAAAAATTTCAAAATGGATCAGTCAAAGAAAGGGTTCTTGCCTGTGTTACAAGGTGTGAAATTGAGTCAGACTCAATGCCCGACCACTGCAGAAGATAGAGAGAAAATGAAGGTCATTCCCTATGCCTTAGCCATAGGTTCTATCATGTATGCTATGTTGTGTACAGACTTGATGTATGCCTTACCATAAGTTTGGCCGGGCGGTACGAAAGTAATCCAGGAGTGGATCACTGGACATCGGTCAAGAATATCCTGAAGTACCTAAAGTGTACCAAGGATATGTTTCTCGTTTATGGAGGTGATAAAGAGCTCATCATAAATGGTTACGTCGATGCTAGTTTTGACACTGATCCGGATAACTCTAACTCACAAACCGGATACGTATTTATATTGAATGGTGGAGCTGTTAGTTGGTGCAGTTCCAAGCAGCGCGTCGTGGCGGGATCTACATGTGAAGTGGAGTACATAGCTTCTTCGGAAGCAGCAAATGAAGGAGTCTGGATGAAGGAGTTCATATCCGATCTAGGTGTAGTACCTAGTGCATCGGGTCCAATGAAAATCTTTTGTGACAATACTGGAGCAATTGCCTTAGCGAAGGAACCCATATTTCACAAAAAGACCAAACACATCAAGAGATGCTTCAACTCCATCCATGATCTAGTCAAGGAGGGAGACATAGAGATTTGCAAAATACATATGGATCTGAATATAGCAGACTCGTTGACTAAGCCTCTTCCACGAGCAAAACATGATCAACACCAAGACTCCATGGGTGTTAGAATCATTACAATGTAATCTAGATTATTGACTCTAGTGCAAGTGGGAGACTGAAGGAAATATGCCCTAGAGGCAATAATAAAGTTGTTATTTTATATTCCCTTATTTCATGATAAATGTTTATTATTCATGCTAGAATTGTATTGACCGGAATCTTGATACATGTGTGGATACATAGACAAATAATGTGTCCCTAGTAAGCCTCTACTAGACTAGCTCGTTGATCAAAGATGGTTAAGTTTCCTAAACATAGACATGTGTTGTCATTAGATAAACGGGATCACATCATTAGGAGAATGATGTGATGGACAAGACCCATTCATTAGCTTAGCATTATGATCATTCAGTTTTATTGCTATTTATTTCTTCATGTCAAATACATATTCCTTCGACTATGATATTATGCAACTCCCAGATACCGGAGGAACATCTTGTTTGCTATCAAATGTCACAACGTAGCTGGGTGATTATAAAGATGCTCTATAGGTATCTCTGAAGGTGTTTGTTGGGTTGGCACAGATTGATATTAGGATTTGTCACTCCGAGTATCGGAGAGGTATCTCTAGGCCCTCTCTGTAAGGCACATCATAAGAAGCCTTGCAACCAAAGTGAGTAATGAGTTAGTTGCAAGATGATGCGTTACAAAATAAGTAAAGAGACTTGCCGGTAACGAGACCTAACTAGGTATGAAGATACCACGATCGAATCTCGGGCAAGTAACATACCGATGGACAAAGGGAATAATGTATGCTGTCATAACAGTTCGCCCGATAAAGATATTCGTAGAATATGTGGGAGCCAATATGAGCATCCTAGTTCCACTATTGGTTATTGACTAGAGAGGTGTCTCGGTCATGTCTACATAGTTCTCGAACCCGGATGGTCCGCACGCTTAACGTTCGATGACGATATTGTATTATATGAGTTATGTGATTTGGTGACCGAATGTTGTTCAGAGTCCCGGATGAGATCACAGACTTGATGTGGAGTCTCGAAATGGTCAAGAGGTAAAGATTGATATACAGGACGATGGTGTTCTGACACCGGAAGTGTTTCTGGAAGCACCGGGTACTTATCGGGTCACCGGAAGGGGTTCCGGCCACCCTTGGCAAAAGATATGGGCCTTATGGGCCAAGAGAGGAAACACACCAGCCACTAAGGAGTTGGTGCACCCCCCATATGGGTTGGCCACATTGGATAAGGAAAGGGGAAGGAGGAAAGGAAAGGAATAGGATTCCCCCTTCCCCCTCTTCCCTTCCTACTCCAAATAGGAATAGCAGAGGGGGGTTGGCCGAATTGGGAGCCGACCCTGATTAGGATTCCTCCTACTTGGGGCGCCCCCCTTGGCTGCTTCTCCTCCCTCCAACCTATATATATGTGGGGAGGGGGTGCCTACAACACACAACATCAACTGTTAGCCATGTGCGGCGCCCCCCTCCACAGATTACATCCCCGATCATATTCTCGCGGTGCTTTGGCGAAGCCCTGCATAGGTCACATCACCATCACCGTCACCACTCCATCGTGCTAATGGAACTAGTCTATTTCCTTGACACCTTGCTGGATCTAGAGGGCGAGCGGCCTCATCGAGCTGAACGTGTGCAAAATTCGGAGGTGCCGTACGTTCGGTACTTGATCGGTCGGAGCTAGAAGAAGTTCGACTACATCAACCGCGTTGTCAAACGCTTCCGCTTTCAGTCTACGAGGATACATAGACACACTTCCCCCCTCTCATTGCTATCCATCTCCTAGATAGATCTAGCGTGAGCGTAGGAATTTTTAGAAATTGCATGATACGTTTCCCAACAGCAACCACATATCACATTGCCAAGTAAGAGCAAGCACCTGCGATGCTGGTGTAGGGGAATTGCGGTCATCAGCAAGAGGGCTATGTTAACTATCTTCATTTAGCCTTGCAGTTTCTTGAGAATCATGTGAGGAGGATGGCACTACACTCTTTAAATGAGTAGCGCGTCTCACAGTAACCACTCGGGTGACTGTCTCATCATAAGTGATTGATGAGGGATACAAAAGAGCATTAGTTTGATGTAAGAACATGGTTAATAGACATATGTGATACGTCCGTTTTGCGTCATGTTTTCCTACTGTAATTTATGTTGTTTTATTGTGTAATAATGATTTTTGGAGTAATTCTAATGCCTTTTCTCTCATAATATGCAAGGTATGCACCAAGGGGGAGAATGCTGACCGCTGGAAATCTGGACCTGAAAAAGCTATGCCAAGCTACCTGTTCTGCACAACTCCAAATGAGTCGAAACTCCCCGAGGATTTTTTTTGGAATATTTAAGGAATAATGGAGCAAATAAGTACCAGAGGAGGGCCACAAGGTGGGCACAACCCACCTGGGCGCGCCTGGAGGCCCAGGCGCGCCCTGGTGGGTGCTGCCCTCCTCGCCCACCTCCGGTGCCCACTGTCGGTGTCAAAACCGGCGGATCTCAGGTAGGGGGTCCCGAACTGTGCGTCTAGGCGGATGGTAACAGGAGACAAGGGACACGATGTTTTACCTGTGTTGGGCCCTCTCGATGGAGGTAAAACTCTACCCCGCTTGATTGATATTGATGATATGGGTAGTACAAGAGTGGATCTACCACGAGATCAAGGAGGCTAAACCCTAGAAGCTAGCCTATGGTATGATTGTTGTAATGGTTGTGTGTCCCACAGATTAAAACCCTCCGGTTTATATAGAAACCGGAGAGGGCTAGGATTACAGTCGGTTACAATGGTAGGAGATCTACATATCCGTATCGCCAAGCTTGCCTTCCACGCCAAGGAAAGTCCCATCCGGACACGGGACGAAGTCTTCAATCTTGTATCTTCATAGTCTTAGAGTTCGGCCGATGATGATAGTCCGGCTATCCGGACACCCCCTAGTCCAGGACTCCCTCAGTAGCCCCTGAACCAGGCTTCAATGACCATGAGTCCGGCGCGCATATTGTTCGGCATTGCAAGGCAGGTTCCTCCTCCGAATAATTCGTAGAAGATTGTGAACACCAGGATAGTGTCCGGCTCTGCAAAATACATTCCACATTCCACCATAGAGAGAATAATATGTACACAAGTTCAATCTGCTGACGTATTTTGTGGCATGACATCACACCACCACCAAGCCTTTACTTGAATTTTTATTATACCACCTCAGCGCGTTTAGCGAAGCGGTTTCCTTGGCACGTCTTGTCGAAGCAGAGATCGTGTTCCCCTTATTCCGGGATTCCCATCAGTACGGACGTGGGTAACCCAACCGCGCCATTGATGGTGGCGCTTGGGAGATAAGCGAGATTCACCAGGCCGGTAGGGACGCATAGTCTTCGTCTGCCCATATATAAGGGGATAAGGATCCACCTTTTTTACCTACGCCTTCTTCCTCCTTTGCTTTATCCATCTCCGCACAAGACTCGAGCTCCAAATAGCTCGTCACAAGATCTCGCCTCAACCTTCTCCAGCCATGTCCGGAGCGGGAGGCAAGTGGATGGTCTCCTCCGTCACGGAGGGGCACATCGAAAAGCTGCGCGACGCCGGAGACCTCTCCAGCGACATCGCGCACCGGCTGCCCGACAAGGGGCAGCTCATCCCCACCCCCAGGCCCCATGAGAGTTTCGTATTCCTTCCCCACTTCCTACGCGGACTGGGCTTCCCACTTCATCCCTTCGTCTGGGGGCTCGTGTACTACTACGGCCTGGACTTCCATGATCTGGCGCCAAACTTCATCCTCAACATCTCGGCGTTTATCGTCGTGTGTGAGGCCTTCCTCTGCTTCCAGCCCCACTTCGGCTTGTGGCTAAAAACCTTCAATGTCAAGCCGAAGGTAGTGAAGGGCGTCCAAGTGGAGTGCGGAGGCGCCATGGTGGGCAAAATGCCCAACGTCCTCTGGCTCGAGGGTGCCTTTGTGGAAACCATCAAAGGGTGGCAATCGGGGTGGTTCTATATCACCGAGCCGCGGGACCCTAAATGGGAAGCGACCCCGAGTTCAGATCTGGTACCCCCATGCAGCTCACCTCCTGGAAAGAGAAGGTCTTGCTATGGGGAAGTTCAGAGGAGCTGACTGGACTCCACTCCTGTCTCCAGACCCTGGTGAACAAGAAGCTCAAGGTTGTCAACGTGATCCAGGTCATGCTCGTCCGCCGGATTCTCCCCTGCCAACAACGGGCCTTCAAATTGTGGGAGATTGATCCGGCATAGCACCGGACCCTGAGCGGGCTCTTCGACACGACGTACGAAGCTGCTTGGAGGGTGCTGTTCAAGGGCGGAGAAGCCCCCGCGTCCGCGACTGAGGACCGCGGATTCAGCACCAAGCGCCCGGCCGGTGTGGTAAGATATGTTATCCTTTATGGGACATTTCTTTCTTTCATAGTTTGACTCTATTGTGGGATCTAAAACTCCCGATGCCTTTAACAGGACTGGCAGAGGACGTCCGGATAGGTTAACTGTCTGGCTCCCCTCCCCGAAGACCTAGCGGATACCCGTTTAGCGGGGCTGCTAGTCCCGGCACTTTATGTGGTGCCGAAGAAGAAGGCCACGGGAACCCGAAGGAGTTCCCGGCGTCAGGTGGTATCGGACTCATCGTCCGATGACTCCGAGGCGGACTCCTCCCCCGAAGGCGAGGAGGAGGAAGAAGGCTCTCCCCAGGAGGGGAGAGAGAGGAAGAGGAAGGCTTCCCCAACGGGGGAGGCCGAAGGGTCCAAGAGAGGAAGGACCCTTCCTCCGCACAGCTCCGCCAACGCCAACGTTGGCGACGAAGGGTGGCCCTCAAGGGCCAAGCCTCCGGCAAGATTGTAAGTATCCGGATCCCTGAGCGATTTATAATTTCTCTTTTGTGCCACATAGTGTCCTTCTAATGCCTCCCACTACCTTTAGTCCGGGCGAGGATGATCTTCCCGCTTCATCGAGCGGGTCCTTTGCTCCGTCGGATGTGGATTCCATTCCGACCGCCTCCACCCCTCGTGATGCTAACGACGCCGAGGTGGGATCCCAGGAGGGGACCCATCAGGACGAGGCTCCGGAGGTGCTGCAAGGTAGCCTCCCGGGCTTTGCGCCGGACTCCGTGTCGGAACTCGCAGTGGTTCCGGAGTCCGGCACGTGGCCCCTTCGTAAGAAGGGCAAGACCATGACACCGGCAGCCTCCGTCCAACCGGAGGCGCCGGACAATTTGTTGGAGGCGCTCAACAGCGCTTCCATCAAGGACGAACACTGCACTGTTATGAGTGCGGTGATTCAGAAGGTGCAGCTCGCCAAGAGCGGGCTGACTAAAGCTTGCAGCAGCCTTCTAACAGGCTTTGAGGTAAGAAGTTCTAAAATATGTAATGTAATCTGCATAGACAGTAGCCCCGATGCTCGGTTCGGTGTTCCGAAGGAAAAGCGGATGAGGATCTAAAAAGATATACACAGGAGTTCTAAAATTATGTCAATATGGGTTTGCAGGCTGTCTTTGCTGCTGACCTCTGCCGCATTGACTGCGGTGGTCGGTGCTTTGAAGCAGGACCTCGAGCGGACCGAGAACGAGCTCGGTCTTGCCAAGAAGCAGCTCGAGGACAAAGAAGGTGAGGAACGCCGTATTAAATTTGTACCTTACAGAAAAGGATTTTGGTTGCGATAGAAATAACAAGGATAACGTGGGTACTGCAGGGGCCACGAACGAGGTGGCTAACCTGAAGGAGGCCGTGTCCGTGTCGAATGCAATCTTGACATGAGCGAGCGGAGCGAGAGAAACAGGAGGCGCGGGTGGCGGAAGTGCGGCAAGAGCTCCAGGCTCTCATGGAAAAGCATGAGAGTTTGGAGCGCGACTCGAAGACTCAAGAGTCCGAGCTTGCCTCGGCTCTTGAAAGTGCCAAAGCCGCTAAGGCCGAGGCCCATAAGGCCCTCCAGGAGGTTGAGGCGGTGAAGAAAATAGCGGCGGGTAAGGCATTTTTCATGCAAAGCAAGCATGTGAATGTGAATTACCTGTTACTTACCCGATTCGGAGCTCTCGAGGCGTTTGCAGATCTGCCTCGCGGCGTGTCCGATGCCGCCGCATTCTACCGGGCCGAGGAGGGAGCTCAACGGAGAAGGTCTTGGTCTCAAGATCTTGAGGCGGACATCCGGTGCTTTTAGCGACCAGTGAAGCGGTGGTCGAGCTCCACAAGGTAGCCGAGAAGGCCATGAAGGGCCTCATAGTCCGGCTGTGGCCTAAGGAGGCCATGCCTGGGAGCTACTTCGGCCTCGTGTGTTAGCTGGTGGATGCGTGCCCCTGGGTGGAAGTCATCAAGCGCTCCGCCTGCATTGAAGGTGCCCGTCGGGCCCTTGCCCGCGCAAAGGCGCACTAGGGCAGGCTAGATGCTGAGAGGCTTATCACGGACGCGCCGCCGGCAGGCAAGGAGTATCATACACCCGAAATGTACTATAAGAGTGTCCTGAAGGGTGCCCGCAAAATTGCGGATGAATGCCCCAAAGATGTAATTTTTGAGTAGACTCGCAATGTGTTATCCTGTGCGCTGAAAACTTTATTCATATGTGCTAAGCAATGCTTATTAATTTAAAATATTACCTTCTGTGCGGCCGTTTATCAAATCTGAGAGATGGCAAGTCATCGGCTTCAGCCCCCATGCCACGAGTGCTGGGGTGTTCAGGATAAACTTGAGCGCTCTTGTTCCCATTTTTGGGTCCATCTAGGGAGGCGCTCAACACAACGAACAAGGCAACCGGACTTATAATGCTTGAACACTCTCACTTAGCCATAGAATTCTATAATTTTAAATTTCGGCGAAGCCCCTAGTGTTCGGAAGACCGAATTCGGGGCGCTATCCACGCCTGGGCCGGACACAGCCGGTTCCTTGCTCTAAGCGATATAAGTCTTTAGGGACTCGAAAAGACCTCTCGAACAGCGACCAGCTCTCGCCTTATCATGACGGTCAGTTTTAGCTTTCTCCACTGAGGCGCTCGCCCAGCTCAACCGGGGCGCAATCGCAGTGGTTCTCCCAGTGCTACCATAGCCGATAGAGCGGAACGTAAGGTACCAAAACATGGGACCCGGGCAAACCCAACTATTGACCCAAGACATGATTCGGAGCCGATGCATATAATGCTATAAGTTTGGGGTGCCGCACTTGTGAAAGTGTTTGGACTTATCACACCGTAATATGGGGAACATAAGCCCCTGGTGTATTCGGTCGTACCAAAGTTTACAGATGCAAGATGTCATAAATGAACATATATGTAAAAAAAGGAATGCAATTATGGGCAGAAAGCACTGCATTGTTTATTCAAGGAATGCTGCTATGAGTGCAGAACGATACAAATAGTGCGGTAAGCAAGGGATTGGACTATTAAACATATCCCTCTCCAGGGGTAGGCTGCGGACTGGTGTATTTAACAAATTTAATGCTTGTAATGGAGACCACCTAAATGTTTGTCGTAGCCTTTGTCCTTCCCTGGTTGTTGCATCGTGAGTTCGGCAGGTTTACCGCCGGACAGGTTCTCTGGTGAACAGTGTCCTGTGGATAAATAGGGAAAGGAAAAAAAGAAAAAAATAAAGAGAGCGACACACTTGGGAGCCCCTGGTGTGGTTGAGCCGCACTCTGGGCTTGTCGTGGTCGTGCCCCTCCCCCTATGCCCATGGTATCTCCAGAGCGTAATGACGTACACGAAGAGCTGGTCTTGCAATCATGCAAGGGCTGGGGTTGGGGCCGCATTGCTACGCGTGCTCGGAACGTGCCTGGTGGTCTTGATGTATGTTACTCCGGGCGCGTTTGGCCATGTCCGGTCATTTAACAGCCGGACTCGAGAATTGCCTTGAGAGCCTACTCTGTACTTCTGCCACGAGAGCTGCTGTGTGTTCCTCCGTTCGGAGGGAGCGTTCAGTGTTTCCGTTGACCGTGATGACTCCACGAGGGCCTGGCATCTTGAGCTTGAGGTATGCATAATGCAGCACCGCGTTGAACTTTGCGAACGCGGTTCGTCCGAGTAGAGCGTGATAGCCACTGCGGAACGGGACTATGTCGAAGATTAACTCCTCGCTTCAGAAATTATCCGGGGATCCGAAGACCACTTCTAGTGTGGCGAGCTCGTATAATTGGCCTCAACACCGGTATGACGCCTTTGAAGGTCGTCTTTGTAGGTTTAATCCTTGAGGGGTCTATGCCCATCTTGCGCACTGTATCCTGATAAAGCAGGTTCACGCTGCTGCCGCCGTCCATCAGGACTCTAGTGAGGTGAAATCGATCGATGATTGGGCCTAAAACCAATGTGGCGAATCCGCCATGGCGGATACAAGTGGGGTGGTCCCTTCGATCGAAAGTGATCGGGCAAGAGGACCATGGATTGAACTTCGGGGCGACTGGCTCCATCGCATATACGTCCCTATGTGCACGCTTCCACTCCCTGTTGGGTATGTCGGTTGCATATATCATGTTTACCATCCGCACTTGTGGGGGGAAACCCTTCTGTCCTCGACTATTCGGCGGCCGGGTCTCTTCCTCGTCATCGCTGTGCAACCCCTTGTCATTGTTTTCGGCAATTAACTTGCCTGCCTGCTTGAATACCCAACAATCCCTGTTGGTGTGGTTAGCTGGATTTTCGGGGGTGCCATGTATCTGGCAAGAGCGGTCGAGTATTCGGTCCAAATTGGACGGACCCGGAGTGGTTCTTTTGAATGGCTTCTTCCACTGACCGGGTTTAGAGCCTCTGAATCCGGCGTTGACTGCCGTATCCTCAGTGTTATCGCCGTTAACGCGGCGTTTGTTTTTGTTGCGATGCGACCTGCCATTGTAGTTCTTGCTCTCCGGACTGCCAGAATTTTTGCTGAGGTTGTTACTGCGAGCTAGCCAGCTGTCCTCTCCCGCACAGAAGCGGGTCATGAGTGATGTGAGGGCTGCCATGGATTTCGGCTTTTCCTGTCCTAGGTGCCGGGCCAGCCACTCATCGCGGATGTTATGTTTGAAGGCTGCGAGGGCCTCTGCATCTGGACAATCGATGATTTGATTTTTCTTTGTGAGGAACCGTGTCCAAAATTGTCTGGACGATTTGTTTGGCTACGGAATTATGTGGCTTAGGTCATCGGCGTCTGGTGGTCGCACATATGTGCCCTGGAAGTTGTCAAGGAATGCGGCTTCCAGGTCCTCCCAACACCCAATTGATTCTGCTGGCAAGCTGTTAAGCCAATGCCGAGCTGGTCCTTTAAGCTTGAGTGGGAGATATTTGATGGCATGGAGATCGTCACCACGGGCCATATGGATGTGAAGGACATAATCTTCGATCCAAACCGCGGGGTCTGTTGTGCCATCGTAGGATTCGATGTTTACGGGTTTGAACCCTTTAGGGATTTGATGATCCATTACTTCATCTGTGAAGCAGAGTGGGTGTGCGGCGCCTCTATACTGTGCAATATCACGATGTAGCTCAAGCGAGCTTTATCATTGTGTTCGCCCGCCGAGTTGTTTGATCCGCGCGACGGTAGTCATCGTAGATTGTGGGGCGCCCACGTGATCCGTAGATAGATCTTGATTGTTTTGCTTTGTCCTCCAATATGTCTCGCAAGTCCGGCGCATTCCCTCGTGGCTTCGTACTTTTCGAGCGATGCCGGGGTACGGTCCTGATGGAGGGCCTGGATGCTCTCTCGTCGCGCCACGGGTGGTCGGTCCGCCAGACAGTAATCTTGGTGATAAAGGTTTGTATGCTTCCTCCTCTAGTCGGGGGAGCAGCTTGCATTTTGGGTAGCTTTTGGAGGGGCATTCGAGTTCATACTCTTCGGCCGCGAGGACTTCGGTCCATCTGTCGGCCAGCAGGTCTTGATCAGCTTGAAGTTGTTCCTGCTTTTTCTTTAGGCTATTTGCCGTGGCGATAAGCCTGCGTTTAAAACGCTCTTGTTCGACGGGATCCTCGGGCACGACGAATTCATCATCGTTGAGGCTTGCCTCGTCTCCGGAGGGAGGTATGTAATTGTCATCCTCTATCTCCTCATCTACCGCTCTCTCTTGAGGGCTGGCTTCTCCGCCCTCTGTCTTTGAATCTTGCCTTTGGAGGGGTTGTCTTCGCACTCTCGGGGTGTTATTGTCTCCGGCGCGGAATCTCCATTCTTGCTGTGGCGGGATTTAGAGCGGCGCCACGACGCCGGGCGCTTGGGCTGTTTCTTAGAGGAATCTGCCTCCGCCGCTTCTTCGCCGTCCCCATCCTTTGGGGTGTCCACCATGTATATGTCGATGACGAGGTGGTCTTCCGGTGCCCGTAGGCGCTGGTTCTTGATCGTCTCCGCATCGCCGCCCATAACGCCGATGTCCTCGGAGTCGTAGTCTAGCATGTCGGTTAGATCGTCGGCGGTGGCTATAAAGTGGGTGGTGGGTGGATTTGAATTTCTTCGTCGTCCGCATCCCAACCACCCTAACCGCAGATCCGCGAGGCTCTCCGATAACGAGAGATACTTTAACGAAGTTCGGGATGTCGCCAAGGGCGAAAAGCAAAAGATGTCCGCAGCGGTGAACTCCATGACCGGCGCCCAATCGGATTCGATCGGCGGGACGCAGGAGGTTCGGGTCCGCAAGGAGTCCGTACTCGAGTCATGAGCTTCGCAAGGACAAGGTCGGTATTCGCTCCATCGCCGTGGAAGTTGCAGCCCGAGGCGGTGTCCAGCCACCTGTCCTCGTCCGCGCGGTCGGCTCGAACTATGGGTCGAAGGACTCGTGCAGCGGCCTCCGTGGTACCGTCCGCAGCAGAACTAAGTCATGCCCATCGTGATAAAGGCGGCACGCCGGTCGTGGCTCAAATCCATCGAAGATCAAGTCTCCGCGGATGTCACCCGTGAAGTTTAGCCTTCCAAATCTGACCTGATGGCCAGGGGCGTAGCTTTCGATCTCCTCCAGATGGCCAAATGAATTGGCCTGCAGTGCAAAGCCGCTGAACACGAAGATCTGTCTAGGGAGAAAAGTCTCACCCTGGACGGCGTTGTTGTTGATTGAAGAAGCCATCAAGCCTATCGGTAACGACATAGAGGAACTCTCAATGAAAGCACCAATGTCGGTGTCAAAACCGCGGATCTCGGTAGGGGTCCCGAATCGTGCGTCTAGGCGGATGGTAACAAGAGACAAGGGACACGATGTTTTTACCTGTGTTGGGCCCTCTCGATGGAGGTAAAACCCTACTCGCTTGATTGATATTGATGATATGGGTAGTACAAGAGTGGATCTACCACGAGATCAAGGAGGCTAAACCCTAGAAGCTAGCCTATGGTATGATTGTTGTAATGGTTGTGTGTCCTACGGACTAAAACCCTTCGGTTTATATAGGCACCGGAGAGGGCTAGGGTTACATAGAGTCGGTTACAATGGTAGGAGATCTACATATCTGTATCGCCAAGCTTGCCTTCCACGCCAAGGAAAGTCCCATCCGGACACGGGATGAAGTCTTCAATCTTGTATCTTCATAGTCTTAGAGTCCGGCCGATGATGATAGTCCGGCTATCCGGACACCCCCTAGTCTAGGACTCCCTCACCCACCTTCTGGTATATAAGTCATTTTGACCTACAAAAATGGGGGGAGGACATTCGGGACGAAGCGCCGCCGCCTCGAGGCGGAAGTTGGGCAGGAGCACTTTTGCCGTCCGGCGGAGCGATTCCACCGGGCGAACTTCCCTCCCGGAGGGGGAAATCATCACCATCATCATCATCACCAACAACTCTCCTATCTTGGGGAGTGCTATCTTCATCAACATCTTCATAGCACCAACTCCTCTCAAACCCTAGCTCATCTCTTGTGTTCAATCTTTGTATCAAAACTATAGATTGGTACTCGTGGGTGACTAATAGTGTTGGTTACATCTTGTAGTTGATTACTATATGGTTTATTTGGTGGAAGATTATATGTTTAGATCCATTATGCTATTTAATATCCCTCTGATCTTGAGCTTGTTTATCATTTGTGAGTAGTTACTTTCGTTCTTGAGGTGTAACATCCCAAATTTTCAATTTGGAATGTTATACATAGGTCATCATTGCATATCATATTTTATTGCATTTTGGTTGATCCTAGAAATTCTAAGCAACTCAAGGACCCACGGCGAGAGTTGGGAATTTCAATCATTTTCATATTTGAGTTTTCTCGAATATTCAAAAAAGGATCATTTTGGTTTTAATCATTTTCTCTCCAAATATTTCCAATGTCAAAATAAAAGAGAGGGGATAAAATGACTCCTCCAAAATAAAAGAAATATTGCAGGAAAAATGTTAAAATCAAATAACTTATTTTATTTGGAGTTTTATTGCTGTTTTATTTGAATTAGAAAAATACGCATGTTTTCAAAATTGCATTTTAGGCCACAAAAATGTTCACTTCGTTGTAAATAATATATTTAGGAGGTGGAAATTGTTTTGGCAAATTTTGATTTTTTTTATATTTTTAGGATTTTTTTCTGTTCGGCGGAATTAGTATTTTAAAAGAAAGGTTCCCGCCCGACTGGGCCGAGGCCCAGCCGAGCAGGCCGGCCCGCCTAGCGCCGCGCTGCCTCCCTCCCGTGCACGAGACGGACTCGCTGGAGTCCACCGCCGCATGCCGTCGTGCCGCCCCCTCCTCCAAGTCGGCCTCGCCCTGACCCTCCCCTATAAGTACCTCGCCGCCGCCGCCCCTCTCCGCCACCCACCACCCCGCCATCTGCCGCCATGGCTTGCGCCCGCCACCGCCGCCCGTGGGTCGCGTCGCGCCGCCGCCTCCCGTGCCGCGTGGCCGTCGCCCCTCGCCGCTATTGGAGCCCCCCGACCCTGCGCCACCCCACCAGAGCCTCGCCGGAGGTAGCCGCCGCCGCCGTTTGTCTTTTTTCAATTAACCGTTCATTTTTTTAGAAACCCTAGATCTAGTTTTTTTAATTAGATTGGTTCGTTTTTTCGGGTTTAGTTAGTTAGCGGACGTTCGTCCGTACGTTCGTTTTAAAGAACGTTGTTTGTCAGTTAGTCGCAGGTAGCGAACGTTCGTTCGTTCGCCTGTACATCTCATTTTTTCCAGGGTTTATCAGCGATTATTTTCCATCGCGATTTCTGCCCTGATCTTCGATCTAGTTTATCTATTCGCTCGTTTATCCAAATTAGATGAAAGAAGCGCCTAGATCTTCGCCTCGAAGCCCTCTTTATATTTAACCAACTTGAATATGATTTTGGTATTGTAAAATTTGACTTTAGTCCAGATTAGTAAATGATTCTTGTTTCTTTCGTAGTTTAAGTTTCGTTGCTCCGTTTGATTTGATTCTTTTTGCAAACCGGAGTTCTTCAGTTGAACTTTCTGGTTAGATCTTCTTATTTGAGTATACACGTGCTTCTAGTTTGAGTGCTTGTGTATGCTTTTGTTTGTTTGTGATAGCATTCCCGGAGTGCGAAGCTTGCTACTACGAATCTCTAGGTTTTGCAGATCATCAGCAAGGCAAGTAACACTTTGATCATATCCCTTTATTACCCATGTTTTTATGCATTGTTTCCAATCCTCAAACATTGCATGGTTTGGATCTGAATAACATGTGGGTTTGGGAAGTAGATGATGAGGTAGAACCTATTCCCCTTTTATTATCAAACCTTTGGGAGTTACTTCTACGTTATGCTCAGGATTGCTATGATATGCTCGTAGACGTGGATTGGGTAATGTATCCATGACAGATGTGAGTATTCTTAATTAATGGTTAACTTAAGGTGGCTACTTAAATACACATCTAGGTGGATTGGTTGAGGCACCCTGGAGCACCCAGTGGTTGTCAGGGCACCTGGAGAATCCAGTGTTGTCCTAGGATATCCCGGAGTACCCGTGTGATCATCCTACGGTTCGCCACCTAGGCTCAAAGGGATCATAAGATTATTCATGCTAGAAACTTCTGCATGCAGCCACAAGCTATTATGGGCTCTAGCATAGTTGAGTATGTTGCATGACCACTTTCAGTGGTAGGCTAGCAGATGTAGGGGAAAGTAGGTGTAACTGTCCATCCAGAGTAAAGAGTTGATGTTTTTGAAAGACTGTGGCTTGTTCATCCGTTTCTCAAACACCATGAAGTGTGAGAAATCCAACGGAGGAGATCGAGTCTTGTGGGGAAAAGTGCGCAAACCTCTGCAGAGTGTACAAACTAATCATGATTAGACATGTCCCCGGTTATGGACATCTTGAGTATCTGGTTCCTGGATTATCATGTTGATCTCATCACTCTAAATTAATTTGTTGGGCTAATTGATATTGCTTAATTGGGATTGAGTTGGAGGAACCTTCTCAATGTTTATTAACCACCGTGATAATTAATAAAATTTATTCCTTTGATGTAGGGAAAATTGGCTTTATGCAAAACTTTAACCATAGAGCTTTCCACCAGCCATATATGCATGTAGTGATAGCATTTATTTTGTTCATTAATTTTTGTGTTACATTGCCAACATATTCCCTGTGCTGACCCGTTTTGGGCTGCAACATATCATGTTGCAGACTTTTCAGACCACGAGTAAGGTGCCATAGGTCATTGTCCTTCACTCAGCTATGTCGTTGGAGTTGATGGACGCACTTTATCTTCCAAGCCTTCCGCTGTTATCGAATCTAGATGGGCTTAAGACATATTATCGTAATAAGTTCTCTTTTGAGACACTCAATGTAATAAGTGTGTGATTGAAACTCTGTTATAAATCCTCAAGTACTGTGCGTGTCGGCATTACCAATCCAGGGATGACACTGATGCACAGAGGCTAGACCGTTTGATGTCTGGTCGCAACAAGATGCTATCAGAGCACACGTTGACTGTAGGACATGACCACTAAGTTAAACCATATGTCACTCTTCTCTACTCATTTCTCCTCTCCCTTTTCCCCTCTATAGGATGGCGGACTCAAGGAACAAGTTTACCGAGCCGGATGAAGACACCCCTTTTGGACGACACTTGAGGGAAGTTACTAGGTACCTGAACATCGAATACCTAGCTTCAACGGGACCTACATCGCCACTTTACCAGAAGAGCAGTGTTGGATGATTCGAGTTCAAGTTCCAGGAAGTACATTCATGCTAGTCACTGAGCCCATAGAGTTTTCGTTTGATGCACCAAGCTGGAGTCTAGGAAAGAGCATGGTAACCCACATCACCATGGGATGCATTGGAGAAGTTTACCACAAGGATCTCAAGGACACTATCTACTAGATATGTGGGCGCCAAGATGAGCAATGGGAGATGATCAGCACCAGGAAGGACATGTCCATTGCAGCTCTCATCCATGAGTTAAACCAGCACATTTGTCGCCAGGAGAACCAGATGTGCGCAGGCATGATAGATCTGAAGAAGGCAATGACCAGGATTTCAGAGATGGAGGAAGAACTCAAGTCTACACATGATGGATATGAGGAGGAAATGACGATACTAGTGGAGAAGAATGACGACCTGACGAGGAAGCTAGGAGTATTCATTGGAGACCCCGCGCGCAGGAGGAGATGACGTTGATTCCAAGGACATTCGTTCGGAGGACTACATCATCATCGACAGCACTAACTCAGAGCCTGACGACAGCGATGATGACTATGTTGATGAAGCTGGAGCAGATATCATGGAGTCTTCCACCGATCAAAACTTCTAGTCAACCACCATATCAGTAGTAGTATTCCCCCATGTATATAGAATAGTCCGAGAACTTTTGTAATGATAGTTAGACCGATTGTATGCCCTCGTGTGAATTGATTGAAGTGATATGATTGTGTTTGTCTCATGTGCATATGGGTAGTGTTTTCCCTATAGACCTCATTCTATTCTGTTTTCTCACCTTTTCTAAACCCATCGGATTCCTCCGAGACGTGACAATGGATTTGCTTTCCCACCGGAGCTCACTCAGTTAATCCAGTAGCAGAACACTCTGATACAGCTACTAGTTTAGAATCAGAATCAAGGCAACAACAACAACCCACCACCACCACCACCTGTTGATCACTTAGCCCGTTTCCTAAGGCTGAATCCGTCGGTGTTCTCTAGTAGCACCGAGCCGATTGTTGCAGATGATTGGCTCTGCAAGATTGGAAGGGAGCTGACCACAGCAGGATGCATAGATGCGGAGAGAGTGCATTTTGCCGCACATCAGCTTGATGGACCCGCAGCATCATGGTGGGAGAATTCCACAGCCACTTACCCCATTGACATTGTTACGTGGGATCAGTTTCAGCAGGCTTTCTGCACTGCCCATGTCACAGCAGGAGCTATGAACATGAAGAAGCATGAGTTTCGCAACTTACACCAAGGAGGACGCACAGTGTGCCACTATGTGGATGAGTTTAGTAAGTTAGCACGTTATGCCCCTGATGACGTAGTTACAGATGCTGCTAAGCAGGAGAAGTTTCTGGAAGGACTGAATGATGAGCTGAGCAAGCAGTTGATGGTGGCAACATTCAACAACTACCAGTAGTTGGTAGATAGAGCTCTGATGATTGAAGGGAAGCAGCAGCAGATAGACAGCCGCAAGAGGAAGTATGGACAAGGGAAGTACAATTCAGGAGCTCAGCAGAGACCTTGCTTTACCTCGAACTTGGGAGGACACATTCACCAAAACCATGGAGGCCATAATTCCAATGCAGGAAGTTCGCATAACCATAGTGGCCCCAAGAATGGGAATGGGAATGGAGGAAGCAACAGCCAAAACCGTTCCAACCCAGCAACACCCGCCAAGATCTAAGTCACATTACTTGTTTCAAGTGCAGGAAGAATGGACATTATGCCACTAAGTGTTCTGAAGCAAAGAATGAAATTGCAATTGAAGCTCTGGGAAGAAGCCCAACCCTTTCAACAGGGGACAAGTGAACCACGTTAGCATGGAGGAGGTTGAAGAGCAGCCAGATGCAATTATAGGTAAGTTTTTGGTTAAGTCATTTACTGCAATCGTTCTTTCTGATACTGGTGCATCGCATTCATACATATCAAGGGGATTTATGGATAAGTATAAGTTGCCCACCAAAGTTCTTAGGACACCTATGTTAGTAAGCTCGCCAGGAGCAGAGCATATGGCAAGCCAAGGATGTTTTCAGATGCCATTGACCATAGGTAGGTATGTTTTCTCCTCGGTTCTAATAATTTTGGAGTCACAAGGATTGGATGTGATTTTGGGTATGGATTGGCTATCGATGTATGGAGGAAACATCGATTACGCCAGTAAGTCGATTATGCTCACCACCCCAAAAGGAAGAAGGATTAATGGGCTGTTTGGTTAGTGCCCAGGACTGCCCTGCCAACTAAAGGTGTGCCAATTTTTTGGCGGAGAATCCTGCCGCCGCTACCATGCCAATGCATTGGCACAAAAAAAGAAGAGGATGTGTACTATTGACCAATAAATTTGCAGGGTAAGAAAAGTCTGGCACCAATCCAAATGCCCTCCCAGGCTAATAGTCAATGCCAAAATATTGGCATGGTAGCTCTCGGCTGCCATTCAAACACACCCTAAGTACGTATCCCGGCATATGCCGAAAAAGACTCAAGTGAATTCCTCATCACGAGTTGTATAGTAGGTAGTAGCAGTGGTGAAGGATTATCCCGTTGTATTTCCGGAAGAGTTGCCTGGCATGCCACCGGATAGAGACATTGAGTTTTTGATTGAGATTTTGCAAGGCATAGGGCCAATATCTAAGAGACCGTATTGGATGCCCGCAAAGGATTTGGAGGAAATTAAGAATCAGATTAAGGAGTTACTGGATAAAGGTTACATTCGACCAAGTTCATCACCTTGGGGAGCCCAGTACCTCTAGTGGAGAAGAAGGATGGATTGTTGAGGATGGTTGTTGATTATCGTGCGTTGAATGAAGTGACGATCAAGAATAAGTACCCATTGCCGTTGATCAATGATTTGTTTGACCAGTTGCAATGAGCTAAAGTATTTGTCAAGATCGATCTGCAATCAGGATATCATCAGCTGAAGATTCGAGAGCAGGATATACCGAAGACAGCTTTTACCACAAGGTACGGGCTATATGAGTATACCATTATGTCATTTGGTCTGACTAACGCGCCTGCCTATTTCATGAACATGATGAACAAAGTGTTTATGGAGTTTTTCAATAAGTTCGTCGTAGTGTTCATTGATGATATATTGGTCTACTCAAAGAATGAAGAGGAGCATAAGGAGCATTTGCATTTGGTTCTTGAGAAGCTCAGGGAACATCAGTTATATGCCAAGTTCAGCAAGTGTGAGTTTTGGTTGAAGGAAGTTGGATTCCTCGGACATGTTATATCTGGAGAAGGAATTGTAGTAGACCCCACCAAGGTTGTTTCTATGACAAAATGGTTGGCACCCACGTCAGTTGGAGAGATCCGGAGTTTTCTAGGACTCGCAGGATATTATTGGAGATTCATTGAGAATTTCTTTAGGATTGCAAAACCAATGATGGAGTTGTTGAAGAAGGACACCAAGTTCAAATGGACTGAGGTGTGTGAAGCCAGTTTTCAGGAGTTGAAGAAACGCTTGGTTACAGCCCCAGTGTTGATTCTTCCAGATCAACGAAAGGATTATCAAGTGTATTGCAACACTTCATGTCGAGGACTTGGAGCGGTGCTTATGCAGGAGGGAAGAGTTGTTTCATATGCCTCACGACAGCTTAAACCTCATGAGCAAAATTATGCTACACACAATTTGGAATTATTAGCCGTAGTGCATGCTTTGAAGACATGGAGATATTTTCTCATCGGAAACCACTGTGAATTGTACACAGATTGCAGAAGGAGTTGAATCTCAAGCAGAGGAGATGGTTGGAACTCATTAAGGATTATGATATGAAGGTGCACTATCATCCCAGAAAGGCTAATGTAGTAGACGATGCGTTGAGCCGCAAGAGTTATGTTAACTCGCTCATGACCGGAGAATTACCGAAGGAGTTAGCAGAGGTTCTTCGTGAGCTATGTTTGGAAATAGTTCCGAGAGGTTATGTAGCAGCATTGGAAATCCATTCCACTTTGATGGATAAGATCAGAGAAGCTCAGAAGACCGACAAGGAGATTGCCGAGATAAAGGAAAGGATGAGCAAAGGAAAGGCCAAAGGATTTCATGAGGATGAGCATGATACTTTATGGTTTGAGGATCGCGTATACGTGCCTAATCACCTTGATATAAGGAAGTTGATTTTGCAGGAGGCCCATGATTCGCCATATTCGATTCACCCAGGAAACACCAAGATGTATCTGGATTTGAAGGAAAGTTTCTAGTGGACCGGAATGAAGACACCCCTTTTGGACGACACTTGAGGGAAGTTACTAGGTACCTGAACATCGAATACCAAGCTTCACCAGGACCTACATCGCCACTTTACCAGAAGAGGAGTGTTGGATGATTCGAGTTCAAGTTCTAGGAAGTACGTTCATGCAAGTCACTGAGCGCATAGAGTTTTCCTTTGATGCACCAACCTGGAGTCTAGGAAAGAGCATGGTAGCCCACATCACCATGGGACGCATTGGAGAAGTTTACCACAAGGATCTCAAGGACACTATCTACTAGATATGTGGGCGTCGAGATGAGCGATGGGAGATGATCAGCACCAGGAGGGACATGTCCATTGCAGCTCTCATCCAGGAGTTAAACCAGCACATTCGTCGCGAGGAGAACCAGATGTGCGCAGGCATGATAGATCTGAAGAAGGCAATGACCAGGATTTCAGAGCTGGAGGAAGAACTCAAGTCTACACACGATGGATATGAGGAGGAAAGGACAATACTAGTGGAGAAGAATGACGACCTGACGAGGAAGCTAGGAGTATTCATGGGAGACCCCGCGCGCAGGAGGAGATGACGTTGATTCCAAGGACATTCGTTCGGAGGACTACATCATCATCGACGGCACTAACTCAGACCCTGACGACAGCGATGATGACTATGTTGATGAAGCTGGAGCCGATATCATGGAGTCTTCCACCGATCGAAACTTCTAGTCGACGACCATATCAGTAGTAGTATTCCCCCATGTATATAGAATAGTCCGAGAACTTTTGTAATGATAGTTAGACCGATTGTATGCCCTTGTGTGAATTGATTGAAGTGATATGATTGTGTTTGTCTCATGTGCATATGGGTAGTGTTTCCCTCTAGACCTCATTCTATTCTGTTTTCTCACCTTTTCTAAACCCATCAGATGCCTCCGAGACGTGAAAATGGATTTGCTTTCCCACCGGAGCTCACTAAGTTGATCCAGCAGCAAAACACCTTGATACAGCTACTAGTTCAGAATCAGAATCAAGGCAACAACAACAACAACCCACCACCACCACCACCTGTTGATCACTTAGCCCGTTTCCTAAGGCTGAATCCATCGGTGTTCTCTTGTAGCACCAAGCCGATTGTTGCAGATGATTGGCTCCGCAAGATTGGAAGGGAGCTAACCACTGCAGGATGCACAGATGCGGAGAGAGTGCATTTTGCCGCACATCAGCTTGATGGACCCGCAGCATCATGGTGGGAGAATTTCACAGCCACTTACCCCATTGACACTGTTACATGGGATCAGTTTCAGCAGGCTTTCCGCACTGCCCATGTCTCAGCAGGAGCTATGAACATGAAGAAGCATGAGTTTCGCAACTTACACAAAGGAGGACGCACAGTGTGCCACTATGTGGATGAGTTTAGTAAGTTAGCACGTTATGCCCCTGATGACATAGCTAGAGATGCTGCTAAGCAGGAAAAGTTTCTGGAGGGACTGAATGATGAGCTGAGCATGCAGTTGATGGTGGCAACATTCAACAACTACCTTTAGTTGGTAGACATAGCTCTGATGATTGAAGGGAAGCAGCAGTAGATAGACAGCCTCAAGAGGAAGTATGGACAAGGGAAGTACAATTCAGGAGCTCAGCAGAGACCTCCTTTACCCTGAACTCGGGAGGACACATTCACGATAACCATGGTGGCCATAATTTCAATGGAGGAAGTTCGCATAACCATAGTGGCCCCAAGAATGGGAATGGGAATGGAGGAAGCAACGGCCAGAACCATTCCAACCCAGCAACACCCGCCAAGATCTAAGTCACATTACTCGTTTCAAGTGTGGTAAGAATGGACATTGTGCCACTAATTGTTCTGAAGCAAAGAATGAAATGGCAATTGAAGCTCTGGGAAGAAGCCCAACCCTTTCAACAGGGGACAAGTGAACCACGTTAGCATGGAGGAGGTTGAAGAGCAGCCAGATGCAGTTATAGGTAAGTTTTTGGTTAAGTCATTTACTGCAATCGTTCGTTCTAATACTGGTGCATCGCATTCATACATATCAAGGGGATTTGTGGATAAGTATAAGTTGCCCACCAAAGTTCTTAGGATACCTATGTTAGTAAGCTCGCCAGGAGCAGAGCATATGGCAAGCCAAGGATGTTTTCAGATGCCATTGACCATAGGTAGGTATGTTTTCCCCTTTGTTCTGATAATTTTGGAGTCAGAAGGATTCGATGTGATTTTGGGTATGGATTGACTATCGATGTATGGAGGAAACATCGATTGCGCCAGTAAGTCGATTATGCTCACCATCCCAGAAGGAAGAAGGACTAATGGGCTGTTTGGTTAGTTCCCAGGACTGCCCTGCCAACTGAAGGTGTGCCAATTTTTTGGAGGAGAATCTTGCCGCCGCTGCCATGCCAATACATTGGCGCAAAAAATGAAGAGCATGTTTACTAGTGACCAATAAATTTGCAGGGTAAGAAAAGTCTGGCACCAATCCAAACGCCCTCCCAGGCTAATAGTCAATGCCAAAATATTGGCATGGTAGCTCTCGGCTGCCATCCAAACACACCCTAAGTACCTATCCCAGCATATGCCGAAATGGACTCAAGTGAATTCCTTATCACGAGTTGTATAGGAGGTAGTACCAGTGGTGAAGGATTATCCCGATGTATTTTCGGAAGAGTTGCCAGGCATGCCACCGGATAGAGACATTGAGTTTTTGATTGAGGTTTTGCAAGGCATAGGGCCAATATCTAAGAGACCGTATTGGATGCCCGCAAAGCATTTGGAGGAAATTAAGAATCAGATTAAGGAGTTACTGGTTAAAGGTTACATTCGACCAAGTTCATCACCTTGGGGAGCCCCAGCATTTCTAGTGGAGAAGAAGGATGGATCGTTGAGGATGGTTGTTGATTATCGTGCGTTGAATGAAGTGACGATCAAGAATAAGTACCCACTGCCGATGATCAATGATTTGTTTGACCAGTTGCAACGAGCTAAAGTATTTTTCAAGATCGATCCACAATCAGGATATCATCAGCGGAAGATTCGAGAGCAGGATATACCAAAGACAGTTTTTACCACAAGGTACGGGCTATATGAGTATACCGTTATGTCATTTGGTCTAACTAACGAGCCTGCCTATTTCTTGAACATGATGAACAAAGTGTTTATGGAGTTTTTGAATAAGTTCATCGTAGTGTTCATTGATGATATATTGGTCTACTCAAAGAATGAAGAGGAGCATAAGGAGCATTTGCATTTGGTTCTTGAGAAGCTCATGGAACATCAGTTATATGCCAAGTTCAACAAGTGTGAGTTTTGGTTGAAGGAAGTTGGATTCCTCGGACATGTTATATCCGGAGAAGGAATTGTAGTAGACCCCACCAAGGTTGTTTCTATGACTAAATGGGTGGCACCTACGTCAGTTGGAGAGATCCGGAGTTTTCTAGGACTCGCAGGATATTATCGGAGATTCATTGAGAATTTCTCTAGGATTGCAAAACCAATGATGGAGTTGTTGAAGAAGGACATCAAGTTCAAATGGACTGAGGTGTGTGAAGCCAGTTTTTAGGAGTTGAAGAAACACTTGGTTACAGCCCAGTGTTGATTCTTCTAGATCAACGAAAGGATTATCAAGTGTATTGCAACACTTCATGTCGAGGACTTGGAGCGGTGCTTATGCAGGAGGGAAGAGTTGTTTCATATGCGTCACGACAGCTTAAACCTCATGAGCAAAATTATGCTACACACAATTTGGAATTAGTAGCCGTAGTGCATGCGTTGAAGACATGGAGATATTTTGTCATCGGAAACCATTGTGAATTGTACACAGATCACAAGAGTTTGAAATATATCTTCACGCAGAAGGAGTTGAATCTCAAGCAGAGGAGATGGTTTGAGCTCATTAAGGATTATGATATGAAGGTGCACTATCATCCCGAAAGGCTAATGTAGTAGTCGATGCGTTGAGCCATAAGAGTTATGTTAACATGCTCATGACCGGAGAATTACCGAAGGAGTTAGCAGAGGTTCTTTGTGAGCTATGTTTGGAAATAGTTCTGAGAGGTTATCTAGCAGCAATGGAAATCCATTCCACTTTGATGGATAAGATCAGAGAAGCTCAAAAGACCGACAAGGAGATTGCCGAGATAAAGGAAAGGATGAGCAAAGGAAAGGCCAAAGGATTTCGTGAGGATGAGCATGATACTTTATGGTTTGAGGATCGCGTATACGTGCCTAATGACCTCGATATAAGGAAGTTGATTTTGCAGGAGGCCCATGATTCGCCGTATTCAATTCACCCAGGAAACACCAAGATGTATCTGGATTTGAAGGAAAGTTTCTAGTGGACTGGAATGAAGAAGGATATTGCCGAGTATGTAGCAGTATGTGATGTATGTCAGAGAGTGAAGGAAGAGCATCAGAAGCCAGCAGTATTGCTACAGCCATTGCCGATACCCGAATGGAAGTGGGACAAGCTAGGCATGGATTTTATCACGGGATTGCCCAGGACTCGTTCAGGCTATGACTCGATATGGGTTGTAGTCGATCGGTTGACGAAAGTAGATCATTTCATCCAAGTGAAGACCACCTATACGAGTGCTAAGTTGGCAAAGATATATATGACCAGGATCGTATGTCTGCATGGAGTTCCGAGGACCATTGTATCAGATAGAGGAACCCAGTTTACCTCAAAGTTCTGGAATAAGTTGCATGAGACTTTGGGTACCAGACTAGAGTTCAGTACAGCCTTTCATCCACAGATGAATGGACAGAGTGAGAGAGTCAATCAAATTCTGGAGGACATGTTGAGAGCTTGTGCGCTAGATTATCGATCTAGTTGGGATGACAATTTGCCGTATGCAGAGTTCTCTTATAACAACAGCTATCAAGCCTGTTTGAAGATGGCCCCTTTAGAAGCTTTCTACGGAAGGAGGTGCAGGACTCCATTATTGTGGGATGAAGTTGGTGACCATCAGTTGTTTGGACCATATTTGATTAAGGAGTCTGAAGAGAAAGTTAAACTGATTCGTGATAGACTCAAGGTAGCCCAGTCCAGGCAGAAGAGTTATGCGGATTCTAAACGCAAGGAGACAGTTTACAAAGTCGAAGATCGAGTATATCTTTGTGTGTCCCCACTCCAAAGAGCTAAGCGTTTTGGGGTAAAAGGAAAGTTAGCACCATGTTTTGTGGGACCATACAAAGTTTTGGAGCGTATGGGAGAAGTTGCTTACAAGCTGGAATTGCCAGAAGGATTGTTAGGAGTTGACGATGTGTTTCATGTTTCCCAGTTGAATAAGTGACACGCAGAGATGGCCGATATTCCTTTCAGAGATACAGTGCCACTGGAAGCGATTCAACTGGATAGCGATTTGACTTACGAGGAGAAACCAGTGAAGATTCTCGCGTTTGCCAGCCGAGTCACACGCAACAAAGTTATCAAGTTTTGCAAAGTTCAGTGGAGCCACCATAACAAGGATGAAGCCACCTGGGAATGAGAGGAAGACCTACGGAAGGACCACCCACACCTATTTTCTAGCCAACCTGAATCTCAAGGGCGAGATTCATCTTAAGGGGGGTAGGTTTGTAACATCCCAAATTTTCAATTTGGAATGTTATACACAGGTCATCATTGCATATCATATTTTATTGCATTTTGATTGATCCTAGAAATTCTAAGCAACTCACGGACCCATGGAGAGAGTTGGGGATTTCAATCATTTTCATATTTGAGTTTTCTCGAATATTGAAAAAAAGGATCACTGTGGTTTTAATCATTTTCTCTCCAAATATTTCCAATGTCAAAATACAAGAGAGGGGATAAAATGACTTCTCCAAAATAAAAGAAATGTTGGAGGAAAAATGTTAAAATCAAATAAGTTATTTTATTTGGAGTTTTATTGCAATTTTATTTGAATTAGAAAAATATGCATGTATTCGAAATTGCATTTTTAGGCCAGAAAAATGTTCACTTTGTTCTAAATATTCTATTTAGACTGTGAGAATTGTTTTTGCCATTTTTTGATTTTTTTTATATTTTTAGGATTTTTTTATGTTCGGCGGAATTAGTATTAAAAAAAGGTTCCCGCCCGACTGGGCCGAAACCCAGCCAGCAGGCCGGCCCGCCTAGCGTCGCGCCGCCTCCCTCCCATGCGCGAGACGGACTCACCGGAGTCCGCCCGCCGCACGCTGCCACGCCGCCCCCTCCTCCAAGTCGCCCTTGCCCCGACCCCCCTATAAATACCCGGTCACCACCGCCCCTCTCTGCCACCCACCACCCCGCCACCCGACGCCGCCTGCTGCCGCCGCCCGCCGCCACGCCGGCTTGAGCCCCGATGTCGCGCCGCCCGCGAACCTCGCTGGAGGTAGCCGCCGCCATTGCGCCGCCGTTAAATCGTTTTTCGGTTAACCGTTCGGTTTTTTAGAAACCCTGGATCTAGTTTTTTAAATTAGATTGGTTCGGTTTTTTTCCGGTTTAGTTAGGTAGCGGACATTCGTCCGTGCGTTCATTTTAACAAACGTTGTTCGTTAGTCAGTCGCAGGCAGTGAATGTTTGTTCGTTAGCCTGTTCGTCTCGTTTTTTTCCATGGTTTATCTGTGATTATTTTCGATCGCGATTTCTGCCCTGATGTTCGATCTAGTTTATCTTTTCGCTCGTTTATCCAAATTAGATGAAACAGGCACCTAGATCTTCGTATCGAAGCCCTCATCCTGTTTAACCAACTTGAACATGATTTTGGTACTGTAAAATTTGAGTTTAGTCTAGATTAGTAAATGATTCTTGTTTCTTTCGTAGTTTGAGTTTTCTTGCTCCGTTTGATTTGATTCTTTTTGCAAACCGGAGTTCTTGAGTTGAACTTTCTGGTTAGATCTTATTATTTGAGTTTTACCCGTGCTTTTAGTTTCAGTTCTTGTGTATGCTTTTGTTTGTTTGCGACAGAATTCCTGGAGTGCGAAGCGTGCTACTACGAGTCTCTAGGTTTTGCAGATCATCAGCAAGGCAAGTAACACTTTGATCATATCCCTTTATTACCCATGTTTTTATGCATTAGTTCCAATCATCAAACATTGCATGGTTAGGATCTGAATAACATGTGGGTTTGTGAAGTAGATGATGAGGTAGAACCTTTTGCGCTTTTATTATCAAACCTTTGGGAGTTACTTCTACGTTATGCTCAGGATTGCTATGCTATACTCGTAGACGTGGATTGGGTAAGTGCATCCATGACAGATGTAAGTATTGTTAATTAATGGTTAACTTAAGGTGGCTACTTAAATACACATCTGAGTGGATTGGTTGAGGCACCCTGGAGCACCTAGTGGTTTTCAGGGCACCTGGAGAATCCAGTGTTGTCCTAGGATATCCCGGAGTACCCGTGTGACCATCCTACGGTTCGCCACCGAGGCTCAAAGGGATCATAAGATTATTCATTATATAAACTTCCGTGTGCAGCCACAAGCTGTTATGGGCTCTAGCATAGTTGAGTATGTTGCATGATCTCTTTCAGTGGTGGGCTAGCAGATGTAGGGGAAAGTAGGTGTAACTGTCCATCGAGAGTAAAGAGTTAATGTTTCTGAAAGACTGTGTCTCAGTCATCTGTTTCTCACACACCATGTAGTGCGAGAAATCCAACGGAGGAGATCGAGTCTTGTGGGGAAAGTGCGCAAACCTCTGCAGAGTGTACAAACTAATCATGATTAGCCGTGTCCCTGGTTATGGACATCTTGAGTATCTGGTTCCTGGATTATCATGTTGATCACATCACTCTAAATTAATTTGTTGGGTTAATTGATATTGCTTAATTGGGATCGAGTAGGAGGAACCTTCTTAATGTTTATCAACCACCATGATAGTTAAATAAAATTTATTCCTTTGATGTAGGAAAAATTGGCTTTATGCAAAACTTTAACCATGGAGCTTTCCACCAGCCATATATGCATGTAGTGATAGCATTTATTCTGTTCATTACTTTTTGTGTTACATTGCCAGCATATTTCCTGTGCTGACCTGTTTCGGGCTGCAACATATCACGCTGCAGACTTTTCAGACAACAAGTAAGGTGACATAGGTTGTTGTCGTTCAGTCAGCTATGCCGTTGGAGTTGATGGACTCACTTTATCTTCCAAGACTTCCGCTGTTATCGAATCTAGATGGCCTTACGCCATATTATTGTAATAAGTTCCCTTTTGAGACATTCGATGTAACGAGTGTGTGATTGAAACTCTGTTATAAATCCGCAAGTATTGTGCGTGTCAGCATTACCAATCCAGGGATGACACTAATGCACAAAGGCTAGACTGTTTGACGTCTTGTTGCTACATGAGGTCACGGGAGAAATCATGTTACAAGTAATCATGTGAACTTGATATGTGTTCAATATTTTGATGGTATGTATGTTGCCATTCTCTTAGTGGTGTCATGGGAATGTCGAGTACATGACATTTCACCATATTTGGGCCTAAGGTAATGCATTGTGGAGTAGTTATTAGATGATGGGTTGCGAGAGTGACAGAAGCTTAAACACTAGTTTATGCGCTATTCCGTAAGGGACCGATTGGGTCCAAAAGTTTAATGCTATGGTTAGAATTTATTCTTAATACTTTTCTCGTATTTGCGGATGCTTGTGAGAGGGTTAATCATAATTTGTAGTTTTGTTCAAGTAAGAACAACACCTAAGCACCAGTCCACCCACATATCAAATTATTAATGTACCGAACACGAATTAAGCCAACAAGATGAAAGTGACTAGATGAAATTCACGTGTACCCTCAAGAACACTTTGCTTATCATAAGAAACCATTTTGGCCTATCCTTTGCCTCAAAAGGATTGTGCTAGCTTGCTAAACTTTTGTTACTACTATTGTTACTTGCTCGTTACAAATTATATTGCTACCAAACTACTCCGCTACTTATAATTTTAGCACTTGCAGACATTACCTTGCTGAAAACCACTTGTCATTTCCTTCTGCTCCTCGTTGGGTTTGACACTCTTACTTATCGAAAAGGGATACAGTTGACCCCATACACTTGTGGGTCATCAAGTCAATTTTCTGGCGCTGTTGCCGGGGGGTGAAGCACTCTTGGTAAGTGGAAATTGGTAAGGAAAATTATTACTACGTGCTGAAATTTATTGTCAGTTGCTACTATGGAAAACTATCCTTTGAGGGCTTTGTTTTGGGTATCTTCACCTCAACCAGAACCGCAATTAGTTACCCCTCAACCAAATGCACCTACTAAAAATATTGAATATGAAATCCCTTCAGGTATGTTAGAATAACTGCTAGCTAATCCTTATGCAGGAGATGGAACCAAACATCCTGATATGCACTTGATATATGTGGATGAAATTTGTGGATTATTTAAGCTTGCAGGTTTGCCCGGAGATGAAGCTAAGAAGAAGGATTTCCCTTTATCTTTGAAGGGAAAAGCATTGACATGGTTCAGGCTATGCGATGATATTGGATCTTGGAACTGGAACCGTTTGAAATTGGAATTTCATCAGAAACTTTATCCCATGCATCTAGTTCATCGTTATCGGAATTATATATATAATTTTTGGCCTCATGAGGAGAAAGTATCGCCCTAGCTTGGGGTAGGATTAAGTCAATGTTATATTCATGCCCCAATCATGAGCTCTCGAGAGAAATTATTATTCAGAATTTTTATGCTCGGCTTTCTCGTAATGATTAATCCATGCTCGATACTTCTTGTACTGGTTCTTTTATGAAGAAGACTATTGAATTTGTCGGATTTCGGGGTTCCGGCAGACCCTTCAGGTTTGAACACTAGGGTGCACACGGAGATTCTACCCCCTACCGTCTCGCTCCTCACCGAATCGCTAGGACCTAAACTAACAAACTGAACAACACAAGAGACACAAGATTTATACTGGTTCAGGCCACCATTATGGTGTAATACCCTACTCCAGTGTGTGGTGTGGTGGATTGCCTCTTGGGCTGATGATGAACAATACAAGGAAGAACAGCCTCGCGAGGGTCTGTTCTTGGCTGGTGCGATGAACTGCTTGGAGGGGTTCAGTCGCTCTATCTACCGGTTTCTTGGTGAGGATCCAGATGCCTCTACCCTGGGGGTGGCTAGTCCTATTTATAGGCAAAGGCACTGGGCCTCTTCCCAAATATTGAGCGGGAAGGGCGCCAACAATTGGCCATTTTGAAGGGGAACAGCGGGTACACTTATCCTGACTAAAGTTGGTCCTCGCCTGGCAAAGGCTCTGGTGATGACGTCTGCTTGGGCACCACAATGACTTCCTTCCTGCCGTTGGGCTGGTCTTGGTCTTGTTGCACCGAAATGGATGCCTTTGCTTGATACTCTCGCCTGCACTTGCCCCCTTTGCATCAAAGAGGAAAGGAGGACACTACGCGGGCTGGCGCCCGACTAGCGCCCTTGGTCATCATGGCTTGCGTCATGGGCACCTCGCGAGGTACCCCGCCTTGAACTCTCCGCCCCCTCATGAGCCAGCCTGACGAGGCCGTGCCTGAGGAAGCTCCTTGTCGTCCGCCCCGCGAGGGTCTTGAGCTTGTGTTGATGAAGATGGGCTGTGCTGGGCCTCCTTTGAGCCACGCCGCAGGCCGCAGGCAGGCAAGTCTGGGGACCCCCTTTCCCAGAACGCCGACAGTAGCCCCCGGGCCCATGGCGCGCCTGAACTTGGCTGAGCAGAGAGGCAAAAGGGCAAGTGAGAAGCATCACGGGCCCTAACAACCGGCGGCCTTGGGCGCCGCATGGCGGTTGATTGGACCTGGGCGGCACTGTTCCCCCACGCATCCTTATTTCGTGCCTTGCTGGGTGGACACGCTGCCGCACACAGCCGTTCCCCTTTCTGCTGCTTGAGCGCTCCCTGTCCCTTCTTCTCTCGAACTCCAGCTCCTGCATCCAATCCAATCTCGACCCTTCCCCGTCCCCTTCCAGTCGTCATGGCCCCGCCGAGGAAGGGAAAAGGGAAGAAGCCCGTGCCGCCGCCTCGCTCTATGAGGACCCCGACTCAATGCCACATCGATCTTGCATGTAACACCTCATATCACTTTGCGGCCTCACGCACGGTATTCCCACGGGTGTCGCCTTACCTTTGCCCGGGACCGTTTGCGCCTTTTGGAACATGTATATGATAGTGTCGCTAGCATCCATATGATAAGGAGCCCGGGCTGACATGGCTAGTCGTAAACCAAAAGTGGCATAGACTTACAGGGACAAGCATTCATGACCCAGCATTGAACGTGTCGGTCGTCAGCGAGTGAATCCGGGCTGTAGCACTAGGCTAGCAGGACTCCAGTGAACCGGGCTGTAGCGGGCTAACAGGACTCCGTTATTCATCGCGTGACATTTCCCCAAAGGGACAGACACAGGAACGAAGAAGGACACATGCCGGCCAGCCTAAGTGTTCCGGAGCAGTAGCAAGCTACCATGGCTCGATGGAAACACTAGGAGACATTTCCCGGTAAGAGAGGCTACTAAAGATAAACAACTAGATAGTCAGATCCCACACATACCAAGCATTTCAATAACATACACACAATATGCTGGATATGTACTAATACAACATGGCATCACAACATGACTCTACGACTCAAGTATTTTATTCAATAGGCTCCGAGGAGCGAGATATTACAAGCATAGGTCTCATGACCCAACATTCAGAGCATACAAATCAAAACACATGCGGAAGCTTAACATGTCTGAGTATAGACATCTACAAATGGAAAAGGCTTAGAAGCCTGGCTATCTACCAGATCCTGCTGAGGGCACAAGATCGTAGCTGAGGTAACAAGCTAAACGTCGAAGTCCACGCGGAACTACTAGCGAGACCGAATTCTCTCTGCAAAAACATAAAATAGGCAAACGTGAGTACAAATGTACCCAGCAAAACTTACATCAGATCTAGCTACATATGCATCATTATCAACAAAGGGGATGGTGGGGTTTAGCTGCAGCAAGCCAGCTTTGACTCGGTGGCTATCCCAAACTACGACTGCAAGTAACTCTTTTGAGGTGGTGCACATGAGTCCACATATTCACCATATCAATACACCACTATGGATCCGCCCCGTCTCCCTACGAGAATGCCATCCATAGCACTCATGCTTATCTTGCATATTTTAGAGTATCCACTTTCACTTTTCTATGAACTGTACAGGCAACCCAGAAGTCCTTTTCCGCGGACACGGCTATTCGAATAGATAATGTTAACCCTGCAGGGGTGTACTTCTTCACACACGCTCACCACTTACCGCCGTTTACGACATGTACTGCAACCTTCAAGCGGAAGCCCAACGTGGGTGTCGGCCACGGCCTACCTAAACACTCAAGTCTCTAGTCCAGGTTTATCGCCTATTCGGGTTCCATCCATGAGGAGATCCAGCCGGAGTTTCGCTCACAGCCCCAAACGATGTGAGCAGGGTTCCCGAGACACCAAACGGGCGCCTGTACACGTGCCACGTGCCTACCGTGATCACAGCCCACCCTTTGGTCAAGCGCAAGCACGACCTCCAAAGATACTACAAACACCAGAAACTACTTGCAACTCCTGGACCAAGGACAAGGGTGATTAAGAAGCCGAGAGGGTCCATTGGTTTCGGGCCCAATGCGTGGTAGTAGCTGAATCATGGATCACAAACACAAAACTCAGTTCCTGAGGACGGATACAATGAGACAACCCACCATGTACTCCTACATTGCCTCTCACCGTTACCTTTACCAAATCATGTTCACACACTTTGCTCACACATACAGTAGGACATGTTCGCACACCTCTGATTCATCCCCGATGAATCAGAACTGACTCAACTCTAAGCAGTAGCAGGCATGACAAAAAAGCATGAATGAGTAGGCACAACAGGGCTCAAACAACTCCTACTCATGCTAGTGGGTTTCATCTATTTACTGTGGAATGACAGTCATGCAAAGGATAAAGGGTTCAGCTACGCATCAAGTAATGAGATGAATCGTTGTTGTCCTAATGCAGTAAAAGAGAGCAGGAGCGAGAGAGTGGGATTGTATCAGAATGAACAAGGGGGTTTTGCTTGCCTGGCACTTCTGAAGATAGCATTGAGTCTTCATCAGTGTCAACGATCACATGTCGGAGTCACGTCTATCGAGAGGGGACAAACACCGACAAACAAGGAAGAACACAATCAATGCAATGCACAATATGATGCATGATCATGACATGGCAATATGATGTGGTTTGAGCTAATGCAACTAGCAGCAGGTTAAATGGAGTTGGTTTGAATCCAAGATTCAAATTCAAACTTCATATGTGAAGGTTTAAATGCCATTTATATGACTTGTGCTAAACAGCAGCTATAAGTTGTTCTAACATGCATGAAAACGGTACAGATGGATAGATTAGATTTTTCTGATCATTTTTCATATATAATTTGTTTGATTTGGAGCTACGGTTGATTTTCTATGAATTTTAGAAGTTTGTGCTATTTTCTGGAATTTCCTGTATAAGAATAATTCCAGTAATTGAATTAATGCGTCAGGACAGCGTCATGCTGACCTCAGCAGGTCAACAGAACCGGTTCAGGTCAAACCTGACTAGTGGGGTCCACTGGTCAGTCTCATAGGGCTGGCGTTGGTCACTGACGTGTGGGGCCAGTCAAGGGCCACGTCAGCAAGGTCAACACTGACGTGTGGGTCCCGCTTGGTTTAACTAAAACTGATTAAAAGAATAACCGTTGGTTATTTAGCTGGTGGGGCCCTGATGTCAGCGGCTAGTGTGATTAAACTAAATGCGATTAAGCCCTAATGACATAGCCACATCGGATGCGCCGGCGATTAAACGAGGCGACCACGGTTCGCGGCGGCGACGCTCGGGATCGAGCTGTAGGCCACGGTTTCGAGCGCAGTTTGGTCCTGTGAGACACTGGTGCTCGTCCGCATCCAACGGAGCCATCAGCTCACGCTGGGGTGGACCGTAGTGACGGCGGCGATGGCAAGTGCGGCGGCCGGAGCTCGGACAAGCTCGGCAACGACGCTGCGGTGCGCGCAAGGACTAGAGGATGGTGGTGTTGGGTTTCTGGGAATGTGCTGAGCACGTAGCAGTGCTCGTACGCGACGGTGGCTAACCTATTCGCCGGCGTCGACGAGCGCGGCGGCGGTAAGCTCTCGGGTCCGTGGCTAGCACGGCTAGAGCATGCAAATGAACGCGGGAGAGGGGGGCAAAGATGGCGGGGCTCACGGCGAGTCTTCTGGTGCGGTCGTTGAGCTCGGGGAGGCACGGACGGCGTCAAAGCATCTCCGGCGATCTCGGAGTCGAAGGTTGAAGACGACGGCATCGGCGCCACTGCAGGGCTCCCGGCGTCGCTTGGCGCGGTGAGGAGGAAGAGTAGGTCGAGGCGGAGCTTGCAGGCACGGCGAGGGGTCGAGGGGAGACGGTGGCATGGCGTTCTGATGGGTGGCGCTGTGGCTGGCTTCTGCTCGAGAGGGAGAGGGAGCAGAGGAGGAGAAGAGTTCGGGAGAGAGTGAGAGGGGCGGGGTGCGTGGCGCCTCCGTGGCGCTGCCTAGGAGCACTGGAGGAGCCAGCAGCAGGAGGGAGGAGGTGGCCGGCGCGGGGCGGCCATGCGCCTCTGTCCTTCTGGCGAGGGAGGAAGACGACACGGGGGGGTGGGGGAAGCGGCGGTGGGCTAGGCAGTGCTGGGCCGGTTGGTGGCGCCAGGTATGGCCCAGGTACTAACTCTCTCTCTATGTTATTTTATTTATTGTTTCTGTTTTCTATTATTCTTCAGTCTTTAGGGCTTTATTTAAAATATTGAAATAGACCCAAAAATCATGAAACTAATAATGGCTACTGTTTAGGATATATACCACAGTAAACATTTTAGTTTATGATTATTTGAGCATTTAAAATATTTAATAGCATTTAAATTCCCAAATTCAAAGTACATATGATTTAATTCAGTGACCAAATATGTCATGGAAAAATGTGCAACACCTCTGGTTATGGTTTCAAGCATTTTCCAGAAATGATGAACATTTTTGAAAGCCATTTGGATTCACTGAAAATATTTTTAGGTTGAACCTATTTGAATTCCATTTGGTACTAGGGTTTGGACATCCCCATTTCAGGTTTAAATGAAATTTTAAACATGATGCAGCAACAAGCTAGTCCAAGTGCATAGCAAGGCTAGGGACGTGACACGCTCGTCGTCGACGACGGCCCCCGCCGTCGATTGGCTGGTCATAGTCAATCAAGAAGGCCTGGGCAAGGTCCGCTGTGACGCCCCCGATTCAATCGTACACTAATCATGCACGCAAACGTGTACGATCAAGATCAGGGACTCACGGGAAGATATCACAACACAACTCTAAAAACATAAATAAGTCATACAAGCATCATAATACAAGCCAGGGGCCTCGAGGGCTCGAATACAAGTGCTCGATCATAGACGAAGTCGCGGAAGCAACAATATCTGAGTACGGACATAAGTTAAACAAGTTTGCCTTAAGAAGGCTAGCACAAACCGATACAGATCGAAGAGGCGCAGGCCTCTGCAGGATCCTCCTAAACTACTCACTGGTCGCCGTCAAGCCTCGCACGTAGTAGTAGGCACCTCCCAGTAGTAGTCGTCCTCGGCGGTGGCGTCGGCTCCTCGACTCCAACATCTGGTTGCGACAACCAGAAAGAAAGGAAAGGGGGAAAAGGGGGGAGAAAGCAACCGTGAGTACTCATCCAAAGTACTCGCAAGCAAGGAGCTACACTACATATGCATGGGTATATGTGTAAAGGGCCATATCAGTGGACTGAACTGCAGAATGCCAGAATAAGAGGGGGATAGCTAATCCTGTCGAAGACTACGCTTCTGGCAGCCTCCGTCTTGCAGCATGTAGAAGAGAGTAGATTGAAGTCCTCCAAGTAGCATTGCCAAGTAGCATCTCCAAGTAGCATCTCCAAGTAGCATCTCCAGTAGCATCGCATAGCATAATCCTACCCGGTGATCCTCCCCTCGTCGCCCTATTAGAGAGCGATCACCGGGTTGTCTATGGAACTTGGAAGGGTGTGTTTTATTAAGTATCTGGTTCTAGTTGTCATAAGGTCAAGGTACAACTCCGGTCGCCTTTTACCGAGGGACACGGCTATTCAATAGATTAACTTCCTGCAGGGTGCACCACATAACCCAACACGCCGATCCCATTTGGCGGACACACTTTCTCGGTCATGCCCGCCTCGGAAGATCAACACGCCGCAGCCCCACCTAGGCACAAGAGAGGTCAAGACGCCGGTCTAAACCTAAGCGCGCAGGGTCCGGGCCCATCGCCTCGAGCACACTCAAGACGCTGCGTAACGCGCCGAAGCGCACCTAGCCTAGTGGCTGCCCAGTCCAATCCGGCGCGTGCCACTCGATCCGATGTCACGAAGGCTTCGCCGATACCACGACGCGGGATACCCATAACTACTCCCACGTAGATGGTTAGTGCGTATAGACCAAATGTCCGCACTCGGATCAAATACCAAGATCTCGTTAAGCGTGTTATTATGAAGCAATCATGACGCCGACCAGGCCAGGCCCACCTCTCGCCTAGGTGGTCTCAACCTGCCTGTCGCTCCGCCACAAAGATCCACACAGAGGGCCGTCGGGACAAAGGTCCTTTCAGCCCCCAACTGCGGAATCACTCGCGGGTACTCTTCGAGTGGACCCGACTTTAGTCACCATCCAAGTATGTATATATGTATAGTATATACCGTGATCACCTCCCAAGTGATCACGGCCCAATAGTATAGCAAGGCAGACTGACAAGAATGTAGGGCCAATGATGATAAACTAGCATCCTATACTAAGCATTTAGGATTGCGGGTAAGGTATCAATGACTGTAGCAACAATGTCGCTATGCATCGTAATAGGATTAACGAAAGCAAGAATATGCTACACTACTCTAATGCAAGCAAGATAGAGAAGAATAGGCGATATCTGGTGATCAAGGGGGGGGCTTGCCTGGTTGCTCAGACAAGTAGGGGTCGTCGGTGACGTAGTCGACCACAGGGGCATCAGCATCGTCATGGGGTCTACCGAAGAGAAGAGGGGGAGAAACAGTAAATACATAGCAAGCAAGTGCATAACAGTACAACAGGCAGAGCTAGACGTGTTCTAACGCGGTATGAGGTGATACCGGTGAAGGGGGGGAAACATCCGAGAAAGTATCCCTGGTGTTCCGTGTTTTCGGACAGATGAACCGGAGGTGAAATGTTGCAGGTTCACTATGCTAGGGACGTGTGGTGGACGAACGGGCTGCGTATCCGGATTCGTCTCGTCGTTCTGAGCATCTTTCATGTAGAAAGTATTTTCATCTGAGCTACGGTTTATTTTATATGATTTTCTAAAGTTTTAAATCATTTTTAGCATTTATTTAATTAATTTAATTCAACATTATCCAAAACAGTGAAAGGTGATGTCAGCATGACATCACCATGATGTCAGCAGGTCAAATGGTCAGTTGACCAGTCAAACCTGCATAAGTGGGTCGATGGGACCCACATGTCATTGTCAGGGGCACTAACGGGGGGTTTAGACTAACTAAATGGGTTAATTAGCTAATTAGGTTAATTAAACAGGATTAATTAAGTTAATTAATTCAGTTAATTAATTAATTGAATTTATTTTTATTTTTATTTTTATATATAATCGTTCTGGGGGCTAGGCCCCACATGTCATTGGCACATGTGTCAATAAATCATCTAACTAATTTAATCTGGGGGTCCCACTTGCCATGGACTACAAGCTAACTTATCACTAAGTACACCTAACAATCTTTTAATTAGGCCCTTGTTTAGTGGGTTGGCTACATGTACAGAGAGCCAACCGGCCTCACACACGGCGTGCACATAGCACAGGTAAGCCATGGCCATGGCACGGGAGCGTACAGGAGCACCCGGAGATGCGCGGCTACGACGTGAGCAACAACAGCAGGGTAGGGGCAGGCGGAAGAAGCAGCAAAGCAGCAGCTAGGCAAAGACGAGACAACAAAGAAGGAGGCAGCAGCAAGAAAATACCAAAGTAGCAGCAGTACAAGGAGCAGCAGAGCAACGACAGGGCCGCGAGTGGCTGCGGCATGGCATGCGTGGGTGCGCGGTATGTGCGGTCGTCGATGGGGGGAGAGGGAGGAGATAAGGCCAGAGCCTCACCGCAGGCCGTAGGGACAAGGCAGCGGGTGTCGAGGAGTAGGACGGGGACGACACGCGGTGGGGAAGAGATCCGGCGAGGAAGCGTTCCGGCGGCGTGGTGGTGGCGACGACGGGCGACGGCATCGGGTCGACGATGAGGCGAGGCCACCGCTTCAGGCGGGCGCCGCGCAAGGGAGAGGAGGGGCACGGACGAGTCTGGGAGGAGGAGCGCCGGCGGCGCCTTGGATCGGGCGCGGGCGTGCGGGAGGAGGGGATCGAATAGGGGCGCCCCTCTCCCTGGGACGATGCGTGTGTGTGTTTGTGTTGCGTGTGGCGGCGCTGGGAGGGAGATGAGGGGAACGGTGGGGGATCGAGAGAGAGTAGATCGATCTAGGGTTAGGTGGGTTGAGGCCATATAGGCCATGGAGTGGCCGGCTGGGCTATTTAGCTAGGCCACTCGGCCATTTAGACCAAGGCCAAGTGGGGAGGGGGGGCTTCTTTTTATTTTTCCTATTTTGTTTTCTGTTTTGCATTTTCTTTTATTATTTCTCTTTTCTGTTTTATTTCATTTTAAAATATTCAGGCACTTTCTAAAAATATGTTTTCTTTATTATAATTACCCTTGTAATATTCGGCCACCAACGAACATTTTTGTTTCAACTTTGAAAACGTTTGTTGTTTGACATATTTAGAATTTAAATCTCAAAACGGTTTCGAATCATTGCGAGGTTAGCAACAGTAACCGAGGTGACGTGGAATGATTAGCGTGGGATTACTGTAGCATGATTATCCGGGCGTCACAATTCTCCTCCACTACAAGAAATCTCGTCCCGAGATTTAAGCGGTGGAGTAAGGGGGGGAGATGCTGGTAGCAAAAAACCTAACGAGTCTTCTCGGTCTTGGCTGCCCTTTCGAAGAGCTTGATCCCTTTCATTGATGTCTTCATTTCTCTGCTTCAAGTCATCATGATGAAGTCGGCGTCCTTTCTTCAGGAACTCCATCGTACTTACGAATAGGTAAGGGGCAGCTCTACAATGATAGGATGTTATAAGGGAAATTCATCTGGGGGTATCCCAAGAATGAACATATGAGTATCTCTCGAGTTGAAAAAATGACACACATCGAGAGCAAAGTAAGACGATGCAATAAGAAGTTTCAAGCGGATAGGCAATCGTTCATTGCTCAAGCAGAAAGTAAAGGGGTTCAGAGCAACGGGAATAAGTATTGTGTCCGATACCAGAATAGATCAACAGGCAAGTGGCCCGTGAATTACATACAAAGTCAAGCACGAGGAATAACTTTGACGACAGGTTGTACAAGAGAGTCAGGTTTCGATCCTGTGGAACTGTGGGTTATGGGCCCACCATGTGGGTTAAAAGTAGAAAGGGCGATGACTTCTTGCACGATCATGTAAGCAAGGCATGTCAGAGGATAGCCTATCAGTTATGTTGGCAACAATGCCGATACCAAGGGTGAGGGACAAAGAGAACCATCTTCCTGCTTGTTGAACGAGGCGGACCAATAGTCAAAGTTCTCGTCCATCGGTGGTTACGGAAATGTCATTAACAATAGTAACAGGGTCTTAATGACAAAATGACACAACACGGTGTTTACATAAGAAGTGAATTATTACTGCTTAGATCATATAGATCACAAGAAAGATTAAACAAAACAATGGAAAGGAAAAGGTGTTTAAACACATAATTCAGGGGTATATGCTTCCCAAGGTCAAATAGAGCATGATATCCATGACAAGATATAATTGTAGAGAACCCTTTAGGAAAGGGGAGAGAAATTTAATGACATTACCCATACAATGGTGTTTGGATAATTGAGCAAGAAACATTTAGCATTGGGCTTCAAATGTTCTTGTTGAAAATCGGAGTACCATAGACATGCTTCGAGATAGCATTGACATGGTCATCAGGTGAAGATCAGACTTTGGAAACACAAAGGATCCATCAGGAACAACTTATAGAATAAGTCTTACAATTTCTCCAGGACGAATGGTTATCCTTGCAAAAGAAATTATAATGATAGGTCCTCCAGCCAGGGGGTGCTAGGCATGACGTCATATTACCGGGTCATCAAAGGACCAACATCATAACTCCTGGAAAGTTGTCCCGGCCATCATATCTGACCGAGATTCATATCCGATTGATGCCATGATACCTTAGACTCAGGATGTCCGAGAACAAAAGGTGCAACACAAATCGACGAAATGATATTGCAAGATTCTCGGGAAATGAACTATGGGAGCGAGTTCCTGAAACAGTAGTTCATCAATAAACCAAGGAGGGGATGAGAAGGTGGCTGATGGGCTCAGCGACAATTCATCGAGAATTCCAAACGGATGGATTTCCACAATAATGTGAACAAGAAGATGACACTTGTCAATTCAAATGATATAATGTTGTATGGTCTAGGAAAACATACACCATCAATCATTAGTTGAAAGGTGTGCCTGAAATATGACCTTAGGCAGCAAGATCAATGTTAGAGTGATGATTCCATAATCAACGGTCCAAGAACGAACTGTCGATTGTTAACTTCAAAGCAATAGGGTTGCTAGAAGTACAGAACTCAAAGAACATCTATTGGTATGCTGGTTAAAAACAACACGGGGACCAAGGAAGAATGGTGATGGTAAGAAGTATCATCATATCGAGAATTTCTAAGAGGTGGTGCAATCCCCACAACATTCTCGACATAAAAGATGGTAACACTCCAAGGTAAAGAAGAATAAATGCTGGATAACAAGGAACTCAAGGTATAACACATAACACGAACAAGTTTGTGTTGGAGGGAAGGCAATAAAGTGGCCGATGATAACGCAGATCATCGAGGGCAAGGATGGTATTTTCATCATGAACTCATTTGATATCCCGAAGAGCTCATAAGGTTGATGAAGATCATGACACACTTTGTCGAGATTTCAAGATGTAATCGATCGGCGATGACATCAAGTCAAATGAATGGTGAAGCGAAGGTTATTGGAACCAAGGGTACGGCACAAACTCGAAATCAAGTTTGATGTTCAAGGTGAAATGATATGACGAGGAAGATCGATGTAAGATTAGCTCACCGTCAAATTTGTGCTCCGGGAAGGACCAAGTAGCACAATTAAAATTGGCACGGTAAGGATGTAGCCGAACATGCTAGAAATGACACGATCGGGTACAAACTCGTACTTAAAGAAGATTATCAAAAGTTGTTGAACCGTAGTGCGGACTCGATTCAGCTTATCGGTGCCTTTGAGTGTTTAATAACTGAGCCCATGAAAACTGTAATGAGTGAGAATGTAGTACTTGATGAAGAACTCATAAGAAGTTATGCAGTTCCAAGATAATCTCGAGATACCAGGGGGGGTAATACTCAAAGACGGATCAAAGTAGGGGTTGGACTGGGGTATTGATCCGCAGAAGACAAATGTTTAAACTTGCCCGAGAAATGGGAACAAAGAAGAACCAATATGGTCGAAACCATAACTACAAGGGGTCCAATTTAATAACACCGAAAGAATTACTCGAATGAGTAAATATTTGGCAAGAAGCTTCCATGATAAGTTCCACATCGGGTCCATGGGCATGAACGCAGAGTTCAAGGTCGACTCCCACTTCTCCAATGCATACCCTTTCATTCATTTCTTGCTTTCGATGAAGTTGTAGTGTTAAAATTTTATCTGGCAAAATACCAGAAGAGTATGACTCGTGAAAACTCTCGGGTTCACAAAAATTAAGGAAGGCACAGGCTCAACCCATCGGGGCTTCTTAGAAACATATACCTCAAGCTTCAATAGTAAATACCACCAGCTCAAAAGCTGAGCATGGTTGAGAAGCAGAGGATACAATTTACCAAAGGCATTATGTATCAGGGAAATAACTCACAAGGTGATTAAATATGAAGGACACGTCGGTTAAAATCCAACAAAGGATCTGCTGGTCCACAACGGAGCTGATGTGAGCATCGATACACAACCAGAGGAAGTAACAATGCAAAGGCATTGGATTATAGAAACAACTGACTAATTCAGAGCTCAAATGCAAAGGAATTATGATTTTCAAATCAAGGGATCAGAAGTAATGTTCTGATTAGGGATGGATAAGTTGAATAGCCTTAGAGGTACAATCGACGACAGTTGGATTGGTTGAGAACTAGCTCACGTTTAAAATGACATCTGAGCCAGAAAGATAATTTAAAAGGATCAACCGATGATTGCGTGCATTCGCACTCAGGTTGAATCAAAAGGATCAAAATGACGGTGCCTAAGGATACTAACGAATATTACCAGACATATGGAAAGCATCCACCATGCAAGCAGACAAGTATTGCAGAGCAATAAGCTACTAAGGATTTTTGGAGTATCGAATAGTATTTCGAAGACCATTGTGAAACACATGAACCACTGGGGGATGAGCGGATACTCGATAAGTGCGAGAATTATCCGTAGGGTTATTGAGGTGACAAAGAACAGCAAGGCAGTAAGCTCAAAGGATTCTGAAACAACGACGAGTATTTCGGGGTATCTTGTAATAACAAGACCAACTGGGGATGAATGTAAGAATAACAACTGCAAGTAATTATCCATAAGGGTTGATGGTGGAAGGGGAATTGCAAACGCGATTGACTCAATGTCTCAAGAGAATATCAGAAGGTATCTTCAGAATTCTTCGGTGCACCAAGTAATCATCCGGACTGAAGAGGCTCTCCGGGAGAAAGTATTATCGAGAACCTAGAGTCAAAGTTAGTAAAAATCGTTTAACCCGAGTAGAAGAGAGTTCACAGTCCCAGAGTAAAGGTCGAGGAGTAAAAGATCCTAATACCACCCAATGGCGACGTGGGCCCGTAAGGCACACAACCAAGTTAGTAAAAATTTTGTAGTGACTAGACTCGACTTCGACCAAGGAGTGTGGAAGGGCGATTCCTACAGGCAGTCGGCTCTGATACCAACTTGTGACGCCCCCGATTCAATCGTACACTAATCATGCACGCAAACGTGTACGATCAAGATCGTGGACTCACGGAAGATATCACAACACAACTCTAAAAACATAAATAAGTCATACAAGCATCATAATACAAGCCGGGGCCTCGAGGGCTCGAATACAAGTGCTCGATCATAGACGAAGTCGTGGAAGCAACAATATCTGAGTACGACATAAGTTAAACAAGTTTGCCTTAAGAAGGCTAGCACAAACTGGGATACAGATCGAAGAGGCGCAGGCTCCTGCAGGATCCTCCTAAACTACTCCCGGTCGTAAATCAAGCAGCTGCACATAGTAGTAGGCACCTCCAGTTAGTAGTAGTCGTCCTCGGCGGTGGCGTCTGCCTGGATTCCAAAGATCTGGTTGCGACAACCGTAAAGAAAGGAAAGGGGGAAAAGGGGAGAAAGCAACCGTGAGTACTCATCCAAAGTACTCGCAAGCAAGGAGCTACACTACATATGCATGGGTATATGTGTAAAGGGCCATATCAAGGGGTGAACTACTGAATGCCGTAATAAGAGGGGATAGCTAATCCGTGAAGACTACGCTCGCAGCCTCCGCCTTGCAAAGATGTAGAAGAGAGTAGATTGAAGTCCTCCAAGTAGCATTGCCAAGTAGCATCTCCAAGTAGCATCTCCAAGTAGCATCTCCAAGAGCATCGCATAGCATAATCCTACCGGTGATCCTCCCTCGCCGCCTGTTAGAGAGCGATCACCGGGTTGTCTGTGGAACTTGGAAGGGTGTGTTTTATTAAGTATCCGGTTCTAGTTGTCATAAGGTCAAGGTACAACTCCGGTCGCCCTTTACCGAGGGACACGGCTATTCAATAGATTAACTTCCTGCAGGGTGCACCACATAACCCAACACGCCGATCCCATTTGGCCGACACACTTTCTGGGTCATGCCCGCCTCGGAAGATCAACACGCCACAGCCCCACCTAGGCACAACAGAGAGGTCAAGACGCCGGTCTAAACCTAAGCGCGCAGGGTCCAGGCCCATCGCCTGAGCACACACTGCGACGCTATAACGCGCCGAAGCGCACCTAGCCTAGTGGCGTTCAGTCCAATCGGCGCGCCACTCGATCGCCGGCGCCACGAAGGCTTCGGATGATACCACGACGTCGGGATACCCATAACTACTCCCACGTAGATGGTTACTGCAGATAGACCAAATGGCCGACTCGGATCAAATACCAAGATCTCGTTAAGCGTGTTATTATGAAGCAACCATGACGCCGACCAGGCCAGGCCCACCTCTCGCCTAGGTGGTCTCAACTCTGCCTGCCGCTCCGCCACAAAGATCCACACAGAGGCCTGTCGGGACAAAGGTCCTTTCAGCCCCCAATCAAGTGAATCACTCGCGGGTACTCTTCGAGCGGACCCGACTTTAGTCACCATCCAAGTATGTATATATGTATAGTATATACCGTGATCACCTCCCAAGTGATCACGCCCAATAGTATAGCAAGGCGATCGACAAGAATGTAGGGCCAATGATGATAAACTAGCATCCTATACTAAGCATTTAGGATTGCGGGTAAGGTATCAATGATTTGTAGCAACAATGTTAGGCTATGCATCAGAATAGGATTAACGGAAAGCAGTAACATGCTACACTACTCTAATGCAAGCAGTATAGAGAAGAATAGGCGATATCTGGTGATCAAGGGGGGGCTTGCCTGGTTGCTCAGACAAGTAGGGGTCGTCGGTGACGTAGTCGACCACAGGGGCATCAGCATCGTCACGGGGTCTACCGAAGAGAAGAGGGGGGAGAAACAGTAAATACATAGCAAGCAAGTGCATAACAGTACAACAGGCAGAGCTAGACGTGTTCTAACGCGGTATGAGGTGATACCGGTGAAGGGGGGGAAACATCCGGGAAAGTATCCCCGGTGTTCCGTGTTTTCGGACAGATGAACCGGAGGTGAAATGTTGTAGGTTCACTATGCTAGGGACGTGTGGTGGACGAACGGGTTGCGTATCCGGATTCGTCTCGTCGTTCTGAGCATCTTTCATGTAGAAAGTATTTTCATCTGAGCTACGGTTTATTTTATATGATTTTCTAAAGTTTTAAATCATTTTTAGCATTTATTTAATTAATTTAATTCAACATTATCAAAAACAGTGAAAGGTGATGTCAGCATGACATCACCATGATGTCAGCAGGTCAAATGGTCAGTTGACCAGTCAAACCAGACAAGTGGGTCCAGTGGGACCCACATGTCATTGTCAGGGGCACTAACGGGGGGTTTAGACTAACTAAATGGGTTAATTAGCTAATTAGGTTAATTAAACAGGATTAATTAAGTTAATTAATTCAGTTAATTAATTAATTGAATTTATTTTTATTTTTATTTTTATATATAATCGTTCTGGGGGCTAGGCCCCACATGTCATTGGCACATGTGTCAATAAATCATCTAACTAATTTAATCAGGGGGTCCCACTTGCCATGGACTACAAGCTAACTTATCACTAAGTACACCTAACAATCTTTTAATTAGGCCCTTGTTTAGTGGGTTGGCCACATGTACAGAGAGCCAACCGGCCTCACACACGACGTGCACATAGCACAGGTAAGCCATGGCCATGGCACGGGAGCGTACAGGAGCACCCAGAGATGCGCGGCTACGACGTGAGCAACAACAGCAGGGTAGGGGCAGGCAGAAGAAGCAGCAAAGCAGCAACTAGGCAGCACGTAGACAACAGCAAGGAGGCAGCAACGCAAAATACCAAAGTAGCAGCAGTACAAGGAGCAGCAGAGCAACGACAGGGCCGCGAGTGGCTGCGGCATGGCACGCGTGGGTGCGCGGTATGTGCGGTCGTCGATGGGGGGAGAGGGAGGAGATAAGGCCAGAGCCTCACCGCAGGCCGTAGGGACAAGGCAGCGGGTGTCGAGGAGGAGGACGGGGACGACACGCGGTGGGGAAGAGATCCGGCAAGGAAGCGTTCCGGCGGTGTGGTGGTGGCAACGACGGGCGACGGCATCGGGTCGACGACGAGGCGAGGCCGCCGCTTCAGGCGGGCGCCGCGCAAGGGAGAGGAGGGGCGCGGACGAGTCTGGGAGGAGGGGCGCCGGCGGCGCCTTGGATCGGGCGCGGGCGTGCGGGAGGAGGGGATCGAATAGGGGCGCCCCTCTCCCTGGGACGATGCGTGTGTGTGTTTGTGTTGCGTGTGGCGGCGCTGGGAGGGAGATGAGGGGAACGGTGGGGGATCGAGAGAGAGTAGATCGATCTAGGGTTAGGTGGGTTGAGGCCATATAGGCCATGGAGTGGCCGGCTGGGCTATTTAGCTAGGCCACTCGGCCATTTAGACCAAGGCCCAGTGGGGAGGGGGGCTTCTTTTTATTTTTCCTATTTTGTTTTCTGTTTTGCATTTTCTTTTATTATTTCTCTTTTCTGTTTTATTTCATTTTAAAATATTCAGGCACTTTCTAAAAATATGTTTTCTTTATTATAATTACCCATGTAATATTCGGCCACCACCGAACATTTTTGTTTCAACTTTGAAAACGTTTGTTGTTTGACATATTTAGAATTTAAATCTCAAAACGGTTTCGAATCATTGCGAGGTTAGCAACAGTAACCGAGGTGACGTGGAATGATTAGCGTGGGATTACTGTAGCATGATTAACCGGGCATCACATCCGCTTGGCCCTGGCCACCATCTTCAATGAGTGCGGGAGGACGAAGGCCTGGCCTGCGTCTCGCTTCTCCGTTGACAGGATTCCCACCGAGGTCCAGTATTTCGCCGACACCCTATGGGCAGGTCTGGTTCCCCCCTTCTCAGATTTCTTCAATGCCGTGCTTTCCCATTACCAGATCCATATGATGCATCTGGGTCCTTAATCCATCACCCTTCTCGCGGTATTTGCCTTCATTTGCGAGGCAATGACGGGCATCATTCCTTCGGTTGCCTTGCTACACCACTTCTTCTCTCTGCGCCTCGTGACCCCACTCAATGCTCGGGGTGCGTGAGCTTTATTGCTGCGCCCGAGACAGCGGCTTCCAGAATTGACTTCAGTCTTCCCCCGCCCTCGCCTGGGTTTCGCGAGCGGTGGATGTATGTGGACGTAGGGGTGCCCAGCCCCCTGCCGATGGAGCCATCTTCGCCTGCTGTCCCCAACTCAGTGGGGCCAGGACGCCATGAGCCTGGCTCGCCTTCGTCTGGCACCGCTTCGAGTTCCTGAGAAAGCTTGGCGTGACAGCGCCCAAGGTGGTGAAGGAGTTCGTGCTATGCCGCGTCGCCCCTCTCCAGCGCCACTCTCATCGAATGTGGGCCTACAGCGGTCGTAGGGACCGTATGCGGCTCGTGAAGGGACTGATGCTCAAGCTCGAGGAAGGTGCTCTTGGTCTTGACTGGGGATCCTTCCCCCGGCGACATTCGTCAAGGGGGGCTTTCTGTACCTCTGCTCGAACAGAGGCGACTTTGTGGTCCAAATGCCCATCTTCGACGAATGGTGGCCGCACCCCTCTGGCCTCCAGGGGCCTCGCGAAAACTCAGGGGGGGGTGGTTGCCCTCGCAGCCGCCCGGGGCGACTCTTCCTTAAGTGGTGGTGCAGGGAGGCGTGAGCCTCCGTAGGCCGAGGGCGTCCTCGCCGAGGCGACAGCGCCCGGTGGCGCTCATGAGGGAGCGGCTCCCGAGGCCCACGCTGCCGCAGTTGAAGGTGGCGAGAGGCCGCTTGCAGTGCCTAAGGCTGAGGCTCCCGAGGCCCCAGCCGTTCTTCTTGGTGAGGCGTCCAGCAGTGCGCATCAGGCGGACGCCCCTGACGCGAGTCGCTTCGATTCCTCCTCCTTGTCGCAAGTTGACCCCTGCGCTCAACTCTTGGGTCGCTTCCGCGTGTACTTCGAGGCCCTACGGAAGAAGAGGGAGGCCCTGGGCGACGACTACCCCTGTCGCCCGCTGAAGCGTAGGAAGTACTATGCCATCGACGAGTAAGCCTTCTCCCTTCCCTGCTCCTGATTCTTTTGTTGCTTGTTCTGACCCTTGCCCTGCAGGGCCCTTTCTTCCGAGCTCACGTGGGTGGATGAGGAGCCATCCCCTTTGCCTCCACCTCTTCCCTCGTCTTCGATCATCCCAAGATGTCGGGCCCTTGTGGTGAGGCTGGTCGGCGAGACGAGTCATCCGGAAATGCAACTTAGCCCTGCGCTCCCCGCGGTCTTCCTTCGTGGGCCTTCCCGTGGCATAGCCAGCCTGCCGTGGGCTTTTCGCCTGGCTGTGGACCGCGATTGGCTGGGGTACTCCCGGCGCTCTTTACTTGGAGATGGGCTGGCTTTAGGTCGGGCCTTCGGCAGGGCGCACCCAGTGATCTCGAGGGCGCCAGCCCCCAGCCCCCTGCCCGAGAGGGAAGTGCTGATCCGCGCCCCACGGTGCTTGCTTGGGGCAGATGATGGTGTGGAGGACGTACTCGAGCGTGCCCGGGAGCGTCGCGCTCTTCGCCAAGGGTTCCTCCGGAGGGCGGCTGACGCGGTGAGCCTGCTTGGTGAGGAACTGGCTGATGAGGACGCGCGCCTTGAGGCCGAGGGCCTTCGGCTGGTTGCGGAGAGGCGTGAGCTGGAGGCGGTTGCCGCCCTCGCGCACCGTTGGCGCGATCTTGATGATGAGGAGGCCAAGGTGTCGCTGATGGCCTCTCGGGAGGCCCGTGCCCAGGCCGTCGAAGAAGCCCGGGAAGCTGACCGGCGGCAAGAGGCCACGAAGGAGCGGGCACAGGAACTCTTGGCCCGGTGCCGTTCACTGGAGGAGCAGGTGGAGCTGCGCGAGGCGGCCCTTGCGTCAATGAAGGTGGCCTCCAGCGACCCAGCAGAGCTCCAGAAGCGTGAGGAGGCGTTGACGCTGGAAGCCGCCGAACACGCGCGCGAGCACGAGCGCCTGGAGACGAGGGAACGCTGGGTGACACGGGCGGAGGACGACATCGCTACGCGGGAAGCCCGTGTCGTGGAGGAGGTCGGACGTTGGGTGGCGACGGCGCGCCTGAATCTCGAGCGCGAGCTCAAGGAGAGGCTGGAGTTGGTCCAGATCGAGGCTGAAGGTAGGACCAACGCTCTCAGGGCCAAACTGGAGGAAGCAACGAAGCAGGCCAATGCCTTGCGGGTCGCGCTTGAGGCAGCACAGGGGGAGTCGGCCACTTCCCATGGCAATGTGCTTCTTCTTTGCCAACAGGTGGTTGAGGCCGAGGCTGTCGCTCACCAAAACATGGACGAGATGCGTCAGCGGCGGCTCTTGGAGCATGAGCACGCCCCCATGCTCTCCACGCTTCGAGAGAGGGCCAACACGGCCTTGGGTATCATCTGCGAGGCGGCCGTTGGCAAGCCGCGTGCTATCAACTACGCCGGCAACCTTCAGTTCTTCACTGACATCGTGACACAGCTGGAGGCACGGTCGGTTTGTGCCAACAGGTTGGTGGAGGAGAGGAGTCGAGCATTGCTCGGGCGCGCCTTCTCCCGCGTCTTCAGCCATCTCCGGAACATGGACCCTCACTTCGACTTCGACGCTCCCATCGCCCTAGTCCCCCAGGCCGTCCGAGACGACCTGGCGTACTGGGTGGAAGACAACTTGGACGCCCTTGTCAGGGCCTTCGCTTCAGACAACGACGGCGTGGTTTTGGCTGCCGACGAGGGCGGCATGGTGAACGGTCCTGACGCCGCTGGCGGCAATGCGGAGGGCGATGGCGAGGCCAGCGATGCCAGCGACAGCTCGGGCGGCGCTCCTGAGGATGCATTGGGGGATTTATCTGACTGATAGCGCGCAGCTCCTGTTTCCTTATCCTGCACGAATAGAACTCAGGCTTTTGTCCCGATGATCGTGAGAGCATTTTGGGAGGGGGTGCCCCTCATGTAAAGCCAATGTTTAAGCGCACTAGTCAATGCTGTATTGCTCATAGGCCCGTGCCAAGTGGTTGTCCATGTGACAAGCCATCTAGTTAGTTTACCTTCGTCATGTGCAGGTCCTGAGATAATTTGTGGGAGGCTGCGGTGCCTCGAATGCCTCCTGATTGAATCCGTAGGATCTGCAGTGAAAAAACCTCCTGAGAGGGTACGTTAGCGGCAGTCTGGGCTGCGCGCGAGCTAGGCCTGACCCGGCTCGTGAGGGGCTCGCAAGGGGAGGCAGCTGAGGCGAGGTCGTAACTGAAACGTGAGAGATTGCTCGAACGAGACTAAGCACCCCACCCCCAACACACGCAAATTTCAAATTCGAGTTCAACTTAAATCCAGCGGGGGAAAGCAGCAACCAAGGGAAAAGCAATGAAAGCAAACAAAAGGCCGCGTCTGGCACCTAGTCTAGTCTTGGACGTCTTCTCACCAGCGCGGAGCTAAGTGCTGCCACTGGGCGTGGGAGGGAGCCCCAGGGCCTGAGGCCGGCACCCCTAAGACTCCTGGGCATGTACAGCCCCACTCATTATTACGTGGGAGTGTCACGGGGCGGCGAGCTTCACAGGCACTGGGCCTTCTTCACAGGTACCGGCCTTGCTTCTGGTTCAGGCCACCATTGTGGTGTACCCTACTCTAGTGTGTGGTGTGGTGGATTGACTCTTGGGCTGATGATGAACCATACAAGGAAGAATAGCCTCGCGAGGGTCTGTTCTTGGCTGGTGCGATGAACTGCTTGGAGGGGTTCAGTCGCTCTATCTACCGGTTTCTTGGTGAGGATCCAGATGCCTTTACCCTGGGGGTGGCTAGTCCTATTTATAGGCAAAGGCCCTGGGCCTCTTCCCAAATATTGAGCAGGAAGGGCGCCAACAATTGGCCATTTTGAAGGGGAACAGCGGGTACACTTATCCTGACTAAAGTTGGTCCTCACCTGGCAAAGGCTCTAGTGATGACGCCTGCTTGGGCTCCACAATGACTTCCTTCCTGCCATTGGGCTGGTCTTGGTCTTGTTGCACCGAAATGGATGCCTTTGCTTGATACTCTCGCCTGCGCTTGCCCCCTTTGCACCAAAGAGGAAAGGAGGACATCATGTGGGCTGCCGCCTCGATCGCGCCCTTGGTCGTCATGGCTTGCGTCATGGGCACCTCACGAGGTACCCCGCCTTGAACTCTCCGCCCCCTCACGAGCCAGCCTGATGAGGCCGTGCCTGAGGAAGCTCCTTGTTGTCCGCCCCGTGAGGCTTGGCCCCTCGTGAGGGTCTTGAGCTTGTGTTGATGAAGATGGGCTGTGCTGGGCCTCCTTTGAGCCACGCCGCAGGCCGCAGGCAGGCAAGTCTGGGGACCCCCGTTCCCAGAACGCCGACAGAATTCTGGTGGGAACTTTTAGAAAGAATTAAATGCAACTCTGAAGATTGGGAACTCGACAAAGATATAGTGTCAGGTATTGAACGTAAGTTTGATTGTGTTAAATCTTTTATGAATATCGATGCTTTTCAAAAGTTTAGGACTAAATATGGACTTGACTCTGAGATAGTAGCCTCCTTTTGTGAATCTTTTGCTACTCATGTTGATCTCCCTAAGGAGAAGTGGTTTAAATATCACCCACCAATTAAAGAAGAAATTAAAGAACCGGTAAAAGCTAAAGAAGAAACCATCATTTACAATGTTGATCCAGCTGTTCCCACTGCTTATATTGAAAAACCACCTTTTCCTATTAGGACGAAGGAACATTGAAAGCACAAGTTCTCCCTGGGTGATTTTGGTAATTAATTTCAACATATCTCTTGTTGGACTAATACTTTTATCTAGTATATTTCAGATGAGTCCAACAATGGAGTGGCATGGACAAGAGGATGTGGAACCCCTTCAAGATGCTAAGGACAAAGGATTGGCTCAAGCTCAAAGCTCAGGACTCTACATTTTGTATTTAAGTGATCCAAGATCACATTGAGTCCATAGGAAAGCCAGTACTATTAAAAGGGGATGAGGTGTTACTTAATGGATTGCTTGCTCAAAGTGCTTAGTGATATGCTCCAAAGCCCTCAACCACTTTCTCATATCCACATATGTCCCATACCAAAAGTCAAACTCGGCCCCACCGATTTGATCTATCCAGCGCCACCGAGTTCACTTGACATAGCCACTGCCAGAAACCCTAGTCACTTCGTCTCACCGATGGGATCTCGGTCTCACCGAGATGGGCTTGCAAACTCTCTGTTTCCTATTGCAATAATTTCGGTCTCACCGAGATATGCAATCGGTCCCATCGAGTTTGCCTGAACAACACTCTGTTTTGCTTATTACCAAAGTCGGTCCCACCGAGTTTGTGTAATCGGCCAAACCGAGATGAGCTTTTACCCTAACCCTAGCACATCGGTCCTACCGAGTTGATCATGTCGGTCCCACCGAAATGCCTAACGATCACATTATGAACTAAATCGGTCTGACCGACTTTTCTAATTTGGTCTCATCGAGCTCGGTAAACTGTGTGTAACAGTTAGATTTTGTGTGGAGGATATATATACCCCTCTACCCTCTCTTCATTCGTAGAGAAAGCTATCAGAACATGCCTACACTTCCAGCATTCATTTTCTAAGAGAGAACCACCTAATCATGTGTTGAGGTCAAGATATTCCATTCCAATTACATAAATCTTGATTTCCAGTCTTCCCCAAGTTGCTTTCCACTCAAATCATCTTTCCTCCAAATCCAATCCTATGAGAGAGACTTGAGTGTTGGGGAGACTATCATTTGAAGCACAAGAGCAAGGAGTTCATCATCAACACACCATCTATTACCTTTTGGAGAGTGGTGTCTTCTAGATTGGTTAGGTGTCACTTGGGAGACTCCGTCAAGATTGTGGAGTTGAACCAAGGAGTTTGTACGGGCAGGGAGATCGCCTACTTCGTGAAGATCTACCCTAGTAAGGCAAGTCCTTCGTCGGCGATGGCTATGGTGGGATAGACAAGGTTGCTTTTTCGTGGACCCTTCATGGGTGGAGCCCTCCGTGGACTTGCGCAGCCGTTACCCTTCGTGGGTTGAAGTCTCCATCAATGTGGATGTACGATAGCACCACTTATCGGAACCACGCCCAAAAATCTCTGTGTCTCCAATTGCGTTTGCACACTCCAATCCCATCGCTTTACATTCTTGCATTTTGCATGATTTACTTTCTGCTGCTCATATACTCTTGTCATGCTTGCTTGATATGTATTGTGAATGTTTAAACTTGTGCTTAAACTCCACTTCAACTTGAAGAACTTAAAAATTGCTACTTTTCTTGGGTGAGAGTCTATTCAACCCCCTCTAGAGACCTCTTCTCGATCCTTTCAAACATGCTAAAGCTTCAACTGTGGTTAACAAAAGTTATATTAGAACACCCAAATCCTCTGAACAAATCAAAGTTGAACCTAGTGTTGCTATGGTTAAAGATCTCTTAGTTGATAATATTGATGGGCACGTTATTTACTTCTGTGACGAAGCTTCTAGAATTGCTAAACCTGAAGGAAAAGATAAACATAGACCAGTTGTTGGCATGCCTGTTGTCTCAGTTAAGATAGGAGATCACTGTTATCATGGGTTATGTGACCTAGGTGCTAGTGTGAGGCTATTCCTTTCTTATTATATCAAGAAATTAAAGATGATATAGCACCTGCTGAAATAGAAGATATATATGTTACTATTAAACTTGCTAATAGAGATACTATCTCACCAGTTGGGATTCTTAGAGATGTTGAAGTCTTGTGTGGGAAAATAAAATACCCTACTGATTTTCTTGTTCTGAGCACCCCACAAGATGACTTTTGTCACATTATATTTGGTAGACCTTTCTTAAACACCGTCAATGCTAAAATAAATTATGAGAAACAAATTGTCGGTGTTAGCTTTGGTGATGAATCTCATGAGTTTAATTTTTCCAAGTTTAGTAAACAACCTCATAAGAAAGATTTGCGTAGTAAGGATGAAATTATTGGTCTTGCTTCTATTCTTGTGCCTCCTACTGATCCTTTGGAACAATATTTACTGGACCATGAAATTGATTTGCATACGCGTTAAAGAAATGAAATAGATAGAATCTTTTTCCAACAACCACCTCTACTTAAACACAATCTACCTATTGAAACTCTAGGAGGTCCTCCTCCACCTAAAAGTGATCTGGTGTTTGAACTAAAACAATTATCAGACACTTTGAAATATGCTTATCTTGATGAAAAGAAGATATATCCTGTTATTATCAATGCTAACCTTTCAGAACATGAAGAAGAAAGATTATTGAAAGTTCTAAGGAAGCACATGGCTGCTATTGGTTATACTCCCGATGATCTTAACGGCGTTAGTCCCACTCTATGTCAGCACAAGATTAATGTGGAACCTGACGCTAAATCCGTTGTTGATCACCAACGTCGGTTAAACCCGAAAATGAAAGAAGTGGTAAGAACGGAAATATTGAAACTTCTGGAAGTAGGTATAATCTATCCTATAGCTGATAGTAGATGGGTAAGTCATATTCATTGTGTCCCTAAGAAGGGAGGTATTACTGTTGTTCCTAATGATGAGAATGAGCTTATTCCACAAAGAATTGTCACGGGCTACAGAATGGTAATTGATTATAGAAAATTAAATAAAGCTACTACAAAAGATCATTACCCTCTACCTTCTATCAATCAAATGTTAGAAAGATTATCCAAGCACACACATTTTTTCTTCCTTGATGGATACTCTGGCTTTTCACAAATACCTGTTTTACAATCTGATCAAGAAAAGACCACTTTTACTTATAGATGTATGCCTTTCGGTTTATGTAATGCACCTGCTACCTTTCAAAGATGTATGACTGCTATCTTCTCTGATTTTTGTGAAAAGATTGTTGAGGTTTTCATGGATGATTTTTCTGTTTATGGGAAGTCTTTTGATGATTGTTTGAGCAATCTTGATCGAGTTGTGAACAAACAAATCTTGTCTTGAATTGGGAGAAGTGCCACTTTATGGTTAATGAAGGTATTGTCCTAAAGATATCAAAGGTATTCGTAGTTTCCTTGGTCATGCTGCTTTCTATAGGAGGTTTATCAAAGACTTTTCTAAAATTTCTAGCCCTCTTACTAATCTTTTGCAAAAGGATACTCTCTTTGTGTTTGATGATGATTGTATGGAAGCCTTTGAAACACTAAAGAAAGCCATAATTACTACACCTGTTGTTCAACCACCTGATTGGAACTTTCCTTTTGAGATTATGTGTGATGCTAGTGATTATAATGTTGGTGTTGTTCTAGGACAAAGAGTTGATAAGAAACTAGATGTTATTCATTATGCTAAGACTCTAGACAGTGCTCAACAAACTATGCTACCACCTAGCTTCACATACAAACAAAAGAAAAATTCTTCTATATTTCAGACATTACTTTTGGTATGACCTAGATCTGTATAAAGAAGGAGTAGATGGTATTATTAGATTTTGTGTACCTGAGCATGAACAGGAACAAATCCTACGGAAATGTCACTCCGAAGCTTATGGAGGACATCACGCGGGAGACAGAACCGCTCACAAGGTACTGCAATATGGCTTTTATTGGCCTACTCTCTTCAAGGATGCCCGTAAGTTTGTCTCATCTTGTGATGAATGCCAAAGAATAGGTAATATCGGTTAGCAACAAGAAATGCCTATGAATTATTCACTTGCTGTTGAACCATTTGATGTTTGGGGATTCGACTTTATGGGGCCTTTACCTTCCTCTAATGGGTATACACATATTTTGGTTTCTATTGGTTATGTTACTAAATGGGTAGAAGTTATACCAACCAGTAGTGCTAATCACATTACCTCTATTAAGATGCTTAAGGAAGTTATTTTTCCAAGGTTTGGAGTCCCTAGATATTTAATGACTGATGGTAGGTTCACACTTTATTCATGATGCTTTCCGTAAGATGCATGCTAAGTATGATGTTAACCATAGAATTGCATCACCTTATCATCCTCAGTCTAGTGGTCAAGTTGAACTTAGCAATAGAGAAATAAAGCTAATCTTACAAAAGACTGTTAATAGGTCCCGGAAGAATTGGTCTAAGAAATTAGATGATGCACTTTGGGCTTATAGAACGGCTTACAAGAATCCTATGGGTATGTCTCCATACAAAATGGTTTATGGAAAAGCTTGTCATTTACTTCTTGAGTTAGAACACAAAGCATTTTGGGCGATAAAATAACTCAATTAAGATTTCAAACTTGCTGGAGAAAAGAGGTTATTTGATATTAGCTCATTAGATGAATGGAGAACCCAGGCTTATGAAAATGCTAAGTTATTCAAAGAAAAAGTTAAAAGATGGCATGACAAAAGAATCCAAAAGCATGAGTTCAAAGTAGGTGAATATGTTCTTTTGTACAACTCTCGTTTCAGATTCTTTGCAGGAAAACTCCTCTCCAAATGGGAAGGACCCTATGTCATCGAGGAGGTCTATCGATCCGGAGCTATCAAAATAAATAATGCCAAGGGCAACGAATAAAGCACTATATCTCAGGTATGCCCATTAATGTTGAAAGCAATGTTATCCAAACTTCGACACCGGAAGAACAAATAAAAGAGTCCTTCCGAAACACTCTAGAATCGTGAAAATAAGGAGGTACGTGATACGGTATGTAAACGGACTCCGAAAAATCCGCAAAAATATTTTTTGTTAGTTTTGGAATATTTAGAAAATTAGGAAAATAAGAAACTTCCAGGAAAGTGACCCTGGTGGGCACGATACACCAGGGCGTGCCAGGCATGCCTGGCGCGCCCAGGTAGGTTGTGCCCATCTCGGGTACTTTCCGGTCTCCGTTTTTCATCCGTTTTGCTTGTTCCCCAAGATAAAAAGAATCTATATATACCTCCCAAACCTGTTAACCTCCATATCACGGAGAAATCTCCTGTTTTATTTTCTTGCTGTTTCTGTCAGATCTATTGAGCCGGGCACCATGTCTTCTTCCCCCTCTGATCGTATGGAAGAAGATGCTTGGTTGATGAAGATCGAGCTGAAGAGAGAAGACCCCGTTGGAGCGGCTAAGGAGGACAACAACAAGGATGCACCCGGAGATCAAGTAGCGATGGACAAGCAAGCATTGCCCGCCGATGAGGAAGAGGAAGATATCCTTGAACCCTACTATGCTCATCTTACCCCCGTTGAGATTGCAGCCTTCAGGATCATTAATACGGTTCCTATACAAAATAAGTATCTCAATCGTGAAAATATTTTGCATACGGAGCACATTGCTTCCTGCGAAGAGTCATCTGAAGATTGGAGAGCCTCTTGATCCTTAAAGATCGGATTGCATCTACTTCATCACCACCATCTTCTTCATCACCACCAAAAGAAAACTGAGTATTGGGTATGGGCACTCCCCTTGGCTTTCGTCAAGCTTGGGGGAGGTGCCCCGGTATCGTATCAATCTCCACTATCTTTCGCCTTTATTTTCTTAGTTCGATCCATTGCTATCTTTTGCTATTAGATGAATAAAAGTTTAGTTCCATCCTTGCTTTTTGTGAGTTTGCCTGGTGATCAATCCTTGTAATCGTGTGCGAGATATAATAAAGTTAGTTTGAGTTTTGCCTTCTTTACTTTCTTTCTGAAATAAAAAGAAAGATCATATGCTAATCTTATGATAAGTGATGACATTACATAAGGAAAGTATAAGTAGAAAATTTTATTGTAGATTGACAAACATAGTATTGGTCAATGATGCAACACATGACAGAATTAATAAGGGAAGATAAGATCCACATATAAATATATTATCATCGAAATCTTTTGTGACTGTGAGCACCCATCAAAATATTATATGCCAAAATTGTTGACGTTGGACAAGGAACACAACTTAATGATTTATGTTTGTTCATATTCACATAGAAGTCGTATTGTCATAGATCCTTCAACATTGGTGCTTGCCCCTATATTTCCTAGCCAAAAACTCCGCACTAAGCAGGGTTACTACTTGTGCATCCAAAACCTTTAAACACTATCTTGTTCGAGAGTCCACCATACCTACCTATGGGTTGAGTAACATCCTTCAAGTAAGTTGTCATCGGTGCAAAAAGGGCAATAAAAATTGCTTATAAAAATGTAAGATCATTTAGTGTAAGGGAAAATTGAGCGTTGTACGAAATAAAAGCGACAGACTGCATAATAAAGGTTTCCATCACAAGGGGCAATATAACGTGACGTTCTCTTGGACTAAGGGGTTGAGCATACAAACAAAAAGCGCATGGTAGCCTTTGCTTCCCTCTGCGAAGGGTCTATCTTTTACTTTCATGTATTTACTTTTATGCAAGAGTCAAAGTTTTTCTCTCTATTCCTTTTATTTTTCTCCTTTGGCAAGCATCATGTGGTGAGGAAAGATCTAGGCACATATGTCCTGTTGAATATGGGTAGCATAAGTTACTATTGTTGACATCACCCTTGAGGTGAGTGTGCTGGGAGGCGAAACTATAAGCCCCTATCTTTCTTTGTGTCCGTTGAAATGTTTTGCTCATGTTTACGCGGTGAGTGTTAGCAATCATAGAACACTAAATGATGGTTGAGTATGTGGACTTGCCTAAACGCTCTGATACGTGACCCTTCCTGAAAAGATGATGAATTGTAGTTGCAAAAGTTGACTGAGAGCATAGTTTGTTGGTTTACAATAGAGTTTATGCTTTATACTTCATTGTTGTGATGAATTGTCACCTGTTCATGAGAAGTTTATGATAACAGTTCCATAATATTTTTTTATATTGAAGTTTGTTTCTATTATAATAAGTCACATGATGCTGCTATGTCCGTATTTTTGTTTTTGTCGACACCTCTCTCTCTAAGCATGCGGACATGTTTTTTGATTTCTGTTTTTGCTTGAGGACAAGCGAGGTCTAATCTTGGGGGAGTTGATATGTCCATTTTGCATCATGTTTTCCTACTTTTATTTATGTTGTTTTATTGTGTAATAATGCTTTTTGGAGTAATTCTAATGCCTTTTCTCTCATAATATGCAAGGTATGCACCAAGGGGGAGAATTCCGGCAGCTGGAAATCTGGACCTAAAAAAGCTACGCCAAGCTACCTACTCTGCACAACTCCAAATGAGCTGAAACTCCCTGAGGATTTTTATGGAATATTTAAGGAATAATGGAGCAAATAAGTACCAGAGGAGGGCCACCAGGTGGGTCCAACCCACCAGGGCGCCCCAGGTAGGGCTGGACCAAAAGCTCGTAGCTCGCGAGCTTAATGAGCGCTCGATAGTTCGACTCGTTAAGCTCGTAGCTCGCTTCTTAATGAACAGAGCCAATCATTGATTTTAGCTCGCTAAGCTTAACGAGCTTAATGAGCGAGCTAACGAGTTTCACGAGTAGCTCGTTAAGCTCATTAGTTACAACACAATACCTATTTTTATGTTATGTGACAAACTTTTTGTAGCACCTCGGCCCATCTATTTAATCTAATCAACATATGAGGCAACAAACTACTTCATTTTCTTTTTGTAGTCTTCATATTTCATCTTGAAAACCATACCTAAACATTCATCATGTATATTATAACACATTATAATTGTTAACGAAGCCTTCATGAGCGCCACGAGCTTAACGAGCTTCAAACGAGCAGAGCCGAGCAGGGTTTTCTGCTCGTTAATCTTAACGAGCTTAACGAGCCGAGCCTTAACGAGCGCGAGCTTAACGAGTACGAGCTTAACGAGCCGAGCTGCTCGTTAGTCCACCCCTAGCCCCAGGAGGCCCAGGCGCGCCCTGGTGGGTGCTGCCCTCCTCGGCCCATCTTCAGTGCCCATCTTCAGGTATATAAGTCATTTTGACCTAGAAAAAATAGGGGGAGGACACTCGGGATGAAGCACCGCCGCCTCGAGGCGAAACTTTGGCAGGAGCACTTTTGCCCTTCGGTAGAGCGATTCCGCCAGGGGAACTTCCCTCCCGAAGGGGGAAATCATCGTCATCATCATCACCAACAACTCTCCCATCTTGGGGAGGGCTATCTTCATCAACATCTTCACATCACCAACTCCTCTCAAACCCTAGCTCATCTCTTGTGTTCAATCTTTGTATCAAAACTATATATTGGTGCTCGTGGGTGACTAGTAGTGTTGATTACATCTTATAGTTGATTACTATATGGTTTATTTTGTGGAAGATTATATATTCAGATCCATTATGCTATTCAATACCCCTATGATCTTGAGCATGTTTATCATTTGTGAATAGTTACTTCTGTTCTTGAGGTCACGGGAGAAATCATGTTGCAAGTAATCATGTGAACTTGATATGTGTTCGATATTTTGATGGTATGTATGTTGCCATTCTCTTACTAGTGTCATGTGAACATCGACTATGTCGGTGTACTAAGGTAGGGGTACCTCAGTACCCCAACTTGTGCACGGGCAGTTGCAGCTCCCCGCGGCTGGATCTACCATGTGCTTGCCGGAGACCATTCCCGCTCCATATCAAGCCATTCAAGAACAAAGTGTACAAGACAGAAGATCGAGACCCCGGCAAGAGGAGCTTGCCGGGAAGGCCGTCCCAGGCTCAAGAGTTACATCGCTCACACAAGCCCTGGCGAGAGGAGCTCATGGGGAGACTAGAAGACTACATCGAGAAGACACGCCTCGGCGCTTATCGCGTCCGGCGAGGGCCCGGGAGCGGCAAGTTACGAGCCCGGCAAGCTCCTGTGGTCCGGCAGGTCAAGACCCGGCAAGGTACTTGCCGGAGAGCTGCGCTGCGTTCGCACTCGGCTCATCATCCACGCGTCGCCTTTAGCCTTCTCGAGAGACGCGTGGCGGATGGTCAGTGCAACATGGGGGTGCGGTGGCACTCCACGGTGGTGGATCCATCGCCGTGGCGACGGAGACGCAAGGCGGGAGCTTTTTGGGTCGACGGCGACGGGCATTAAATGCCCTTGTCCCCTCTGTCAAAAGTAGGTAGAATCCTTTGTTCAAGCTAATCGTAGCTGCCTTTGTTCCTCGCGACTGCTCCAACTACCACCTCTTTTACATTTTACCCCTTTCTCCACGTTGACACTGTCGGTGACCCTTGCACTATAAAAGGAGGCCCATGCACAACGAGAGGAGGTTCGCTAGCTCGATTCACCCAACACAACACCACCATACGCTCGTATTCTGAGCAAGATCAAATACAACACAAAGCAGCAGAGGGTTTCTGCGTCCATCGCGGCCGAAGCTGGGTAAAAATCCACCAGCGTGCATCGCCTCGATCTGCTCTCTGTGCCTCCTCCGCCCTCGTCACCGCACTCACGAAGGGCCCGGCCCCATAGGTGCTTTCGCGCGGCGGGCCTCCTCCGTCCGCCCGACATCTTTGGCGCGCCGGTAGGGGCGTCGAGGTTGTGCGGACTGATCCGGCGTTCGGCGGCGCGTTCTTCATCAACCTCTCCGACTTCGCCGACAATCTGCGCCATGGCCTCAAGACGAGGGCTTCAAGGGTTGCGGACCCGTCTGCGTCTCACCCGCCGCCATGGAGCCAGCGGTGGGCGGAGGAGACGCTAATGAAGGGTGGACACCGCGAGGGTACTCGCGGCGCCACGCATCGAGGCAGGGCGGATGACCGCGCCTCGGTCTCCGTGGATCCACGTCCATCTCAGCGCCACGGCGACCAGAGCGCCATACCACGGAGGTGGTATCCGCCATCGAGCAGGGACGCATCGAGGCTCGCGGGATGTTCCGGACCACCGCCCGAACACGAGCAAAGCGGGCGCCGGGAGGACCTCGCTCCTTCTAACACTGTTAGAGTCCGGCGCGTCCGCTCCCGCACCACTCGCTCCGCTTCCGCCACTCCTGCGAAGCGCTCACAAGAGCGCAATGCTCCTCGACTTCCCCAAAGAGCGGACAAGGCCAAGCGGAGGGCTACCATCGAGAGCTGGTCGCGCCGCCAACCACAATCCTCCACAGCAGCCAGCGGCCTCGCAGCCGCGGCAAGCTGAGAAGACGAAGGCCGGCGGCGACAAGACCGCCGGGGGTGCAACCACCGTGCACTCCCCGCCGCGGAAGCGAAAGACGCCGCCCCGCCGGAACAACGCCGACGACGGCTCCACGGCATCGTCGGATCCGCGGGCTCGTCGGGATCAACGCCAGGTCCTTGACGATCGGCGGCGAGAAGACGCTCGGACCACGATCGAGCGCCGCCGAGAGACTCGGCGACAATCAGACCAGAGAGCTGGAAGCACTGTCGACGCGCGCGCGCCCGGTGAGCCAGGCGACTTGCCGTACGCGGCAGGCTGCCCTGCGTTCACCCGTGAGCTGCGGCGCGTCCAGTGGCCCAGCATGAAGAATTTCAAGCCCGACGTGCCGGAGAAGTACGACGGCAAGACGCACCCCTCGGAATTCCTCAGTATCTACACCATCGCGGTGCAGGCTGCCGGGGGGCGCGACGAGAAGATTCTGGCGAACTACTTCCCGCTCGTGCTTAGGCCGAACGTTCGTTCTTGGCTTATGCACTTGCCGGAAGGCTCCATTTCTTCTTGGGCAGACCTTTGCCATCAGTTTGTTGGCGCCTTCACTGGCGGCCACAAGCCCCACGGCCAGGAGAGTGATCTCCACATTTTGGCCCAGAAGGAAGGAGAATCCCTGCGCAAGTACATCCAACGCTTCAGCCGTGTGCAGCACAACATCCCTGACGTCCACCCTGCCGCGGTCATCAGCGCGTTCCACCGAACGTCGCGTAACGCCGCATGCGTGAAGAGATGGCGATGACCAAGATCCGGGATGTCAGCGAGCTTTATGCTCTGGCTGATAAATGCGCACGCGCGGAAGAGGGGAGGAGGCTCCCCGGGGAGGATGCTGGCGCGGGAGGAAGCGACTCCGACGACGCCGCCCCGGCAAAAAAGCGCCGGCGGCGGAACTTTCAGAAGAAGAACAAGGAAGAGGTGCTTGCCGTCGAGAAGTCCGGCAAGGAAGCTCCCGCCAAGCAAACACAGGCTGGCAACTCCGGCAAGGAGCTTGCCCTGTGGTGGCAACCGACAAGCTGTGGCGGCCCGGCAAGCAATCTTGCAAAATCCACCGCACCAAGGGCCACGATCTCTACAATCGCAAGCGCGTCGACTATCTCGTCGAGCAGCAAAAAGCTGAGTCTGAGGCGCGACAAGGAGAGGGCCCAAGGTGGCGGAGGAGAACCGAGCAAGAAGCGGCCGTTCAATGGTCGGGAGGACCCCGGCAAGGCCAAGCGGCGGCAAGGTGATCGACCTTCCCGGAGCCGCGACAAGGATGAAGAAGACGGCGACGAGGACATGGAGGACGAGGATGACAGCGAGCAGGAGTTCCGAAGGCCACGGAGGTCCTGTGCATCGGCGGTGGCGCCTCGCACACCTCCCACCGCCAGCTAAAGCGGTGGGTGCGTGAAGTGAATGCAGTGAGCCGCCCAGAGTCGCGAGCTCCTCAAATGGTCCAAAGACGCCCATCATTTTGACCTTGAGGATCACCCCGACCGCACCACCGCGGTCGGGTGCCCGCCGATGCTGGTCTCGCCCACCATTCGCAACCTCAAGGTCACCAAAATGTTGGTTGACGGCGGGGTCGGGCTGAACTTGATCTCCTCTGCTGTGATCAAGAAACTCCAAATCCCAGATGGCGAGCTCGAAGAGACCGGTTCTTTCAAGGAATCAACCCGGAAGGAGCAAGCCCAAGGAAAGATCACTCTGCGGTGACCTTTGGCGGGAGCTCAATTTCAGGATCGAGCGCATCACTTTCGACGTCGCCGATATTCCGTTACCATACAACGGAATACTCGGCCGTCCTGCCCTCGCCAAGTTCATGGCAGCTTCCCATTATGCTTATAACGTACTCAAGATGCCGGGGCCGATAAGCGTCATCACTGTCCACGGCGACAAGAAAGATGCGCTCATCTGCACCGACAAGATCTACCGGGATGCGACAGCAGCCGCCGACAAGAATACACTTGCCGCTGAAGCTCCCGGGGGGAAGAAGACGAAGATCAAGTCCGGCAAACGCTCCGGGGCCCACTCCGCAATCGCACCTCTTCGGTGTTGCGCTGCTTTGTCGAGGACGCCCGTCGAGCTCCACGGCAAGAGTAAAAGGAATGGCTGCTCCGCGGCAACCAAGAAGGTGTCCGCCAAGGAGGGCGGCACTAGTGGTACCTTCACCATCGATTGCCACGCTGACGACAAATAGGAAAGCGCTCGTTGCTTTCCTGCGGGCGAATGTCGATGTGTTTGCATGGCAACCATCTGACATCCCCGGTGTTCCCAGGAAGGTAATTGAGCACAAACTTGCCGTTTGCCCTCATGCGCGGCCCGTCAAGCAAAAAGTGAGGAAGCAAGCCGTGGAGCGCCAAGAATTCATCAGCGAAGAAATCAAGAAGCTAGAGGCAGCAGGCCTAGTTAGAGGTGTGATCCATCCGACGTGGTTAGCAAACCCGATGCCGTCGTGCGCAAGGCCAACGGGAAATGGAGGCTGTGTATAGACTTCACCGATGTAAATAAAGCATGTCCCAAGGATCCATTCCCCTTGCCGCGCATCGACCAGATTGTTGACTCCACTGCCGGATGTGAGCTACTCTGCTTTCTTGATGCGTACTCAGGCTATCACCAGATCTTCATGGCCAAAGAGGACGAAGAGAAGACTGCGTTTATCACTCCATGTGGCACCTATTGCTTCATACGCATGCCATTTGGACTGAAGAATGCAGGATCAACGTTTGCAAGGGTAGTGTATACTGCTTTTGAGCCACAGATCCACAGAAATGTAGAGGCTTACATGGATGATATCGTGGTGAAGAGCAAGAGCAGGGACACGCTGATCCAAGATTTGGAAGAGACATTTCAGAACCTACGCAAGATACAGCTAAAGTTGAACCCTGAGAAGTGCGTCTTTGGAGTTCCCTCCAGCAAGCTTCTCGGGTTCTTTGTGTCACAGAGAGGGATTGAAGCTAACCCCGACAAGATTAAAGCCATTGAGCAGATCGAGGCCCCGAAGCGAGTCAAGGATGTCAGAAGGCTCGCGGGTTGTGTGGCTGCCCTCAAGAGGTTCATTTCAAAGTCTGCAGAGCGCCCTACCTTTCTTCAAAATCTTGAAGAAGGCAGGCCCCATGAAATGGACTCCGGAAGCGGAGGCAGCGCTGCAAGATTTGAAACGGTACCTATCCTCCACCCCAATACTTGTCGCACCTAGACCACAGGAGAAGTTGCTGCTGTACCTAGCGGCGACCAACCAAGTGGTTAGTGCTGCGCTAGTAGCGGAGAGGGAGTCCGACGAGGAGGCTGCACCACCGGCAAGCGAGTCCAGCGACAAGCAGGGGGCTGCTCCGACAAGCTCGGCCCGACAAAGACAACTCTGCTTGAGGGACAGGATGAGGTGCGGAAAAAGATGGTGCAGCGCCAGTTTATTTTGTAAGCTCCCTTCTCCGTGGGGCTAGATCAAGATACTCGGTGTGCAAAGCTGCTTCGGCCTCCTCATGGCCTCGAGAAAGCTGCGCCATTACTTCCAGGCACACGAGATAACAGTGGTCACTCGCTTCCCGCTGAAGAGGATATTGCACAACCCAGAAGCAACAGGCAGGATCGTCGAGTGGGCACTGGAGCTGTCGAGCTTTGGACTCAAGTTTGAAAGTACTTCAACCATACAGAGCCGGGCTTTGGCAGAATTCATAGCAGAATGGACCCCAACACCTGACGAAGAAGTCCAAGAAACGAGTACACCCGTACAAGAAGCGACGAGTGAATGGGTAATGTACTTTGATGGTGCCTTCTCGCTGCAAGGCGCCGGAGCCGGCGTGGTACTTATCGCACCCACCGGAGAGCACCTCAAGTATGTCATCCAGATGCACTTCCCAAGAGAGCAAGCGACAAACAACACTGCAGAATATGAAGGTTTGCTCGCCGGCCTCAGGATTGCGGCCGAACTTGGGATCAGGAAGTTGATTGTGCGAGGAGATTCTCAGTTGGTGGTCCGGCAAGTTAACAAGAGCTATCAGAGCCCTTTGATGGAAGCTTATGTAGATGAAGTGAGGAAGCTTGAGGAGCGCTTTGAAGGTTTGCAGATGGAGCATGTCGAGAGCTCGAGAATGAAATCGCAGATGGCCTTTCAAAGTGTGCTTCGATGAAGTTACCTGTGGAACCAGGGACCTTCTTGCTCAAGCTGACTCAACCTTCCGTCGCACCATCAATTGGGCAGTCCAAGAAGAGAAAATTGGTCTCCGGCGACTACTTGCCGGCGGATCTCCCTGAGACCGCCGCCAAGGTCCCCAAGGTCAACGGCCAGAACGCTGAGGAACAGTTTGCTCCTACAGATCCTCGGATCTGTGCGGTTGAAGCAAGTGTTCCCGACAAGCCTTGCCCCGGCAAGCTTGCCGGGGGACCTTCAGCGCCGGCAGAGCCAGAGATCCTTGCCGAGGAAGCTGAGGTTCCCGCAGCGGCCCTCATGCCTTTAGTCCTTGCCGTTGAGCCCCGAGCTCCGGCATGGGCACAGCAGATCGTCCGTTTCTTGCAAACTGGAGAACTTCTCGACGACCCAGAAGAAATAGAAAGGGTAACCAGGCAGTCAAGTATGTACCAGTTTGTGGACAATGAGCTGTACAGAAGAAGGCTCAATGGTGTCAGACTGAAGTGTATCTCCAGGGAAGATGGACAGAAGCTGTTGGCAGAGATACACGGAGGCATCTGCGGCCACCACATTGGCGCAAGGGCACTTGCCGGGAAAGCTTTCCGGCAAGGGTTCTTTTGGCAAGAAGCCATCCAGGATGCAACTGCACTAGTAACCAAGTGTGAAGCGTGCCAGTTCCATGCAAAGCAGATCCATCAGCCAGCTCAAGCTCTCCAAACTATCCCTTTATCCTGGCCCTTCTCGGTATGGGGGCTCGATATCCTCGGCCCCTTCCCCCGTGCTGTCGGGGGCTTTGAGTACTTGTACGTAGCAGTCGACAAGTTCACAAAGTGGCCAGAAGTGGAGCCAGTGAGAAAGGTGACAGCACAGTCAGCGGTCAAGTTCTTCAGGTCGATTGTGTGCCGTTTCGGGATCCCTAACAGGATTATCACCGACAACGGTACACAATTCACTAGCCGCACCTTCATGCGAGACGTCCAAGACCTTGGCGCCAAGGTCTGTTTAAACGCATTGCTCACCCAAGGAGCAGCGGTCAGCGAAAGGGCCAATCTTTGAAGTGCTGCGCGGACTCAAGACAAGAACTTTCGACAAAGCTGCGCAGATGTGGAAGAAATTGGATAGAGGAGCTGCGGCGGCTCTTTGGTCAATCGAGCGACACCGTCGAGCCACCGGACGGACACCCTTTGCTCTAGTCTATGGGCGAAGCAGTTCTCCCCACGGAACTCGTATACGGATCTCCTCGAGTGCTCGCTTATGATGAGCTTGAGCAAGAGCAAGCTGCGACAAGATGACGCATTGCTCCTTGAGGAGGGGCGTCTCGAGTGCTTTCAGACGAGCTGCTCGGTACCAGCAAGCCTTGCGCCGCTACCATAGCCGCAAGGTCAAAGCCGAGGAGTCTCGAGGAAGGCGACCTTGTTCTTGGCGTGTTCAGTCCGCCAAGAATTCCAACAAGTTGGCCTTGAAGTGGGAAGGCCCTTATCGGGTGAGACAAGTCACGAGGCCGGCGCTGTCCGCCTCGAGACCGAAGAAGGCTTGCCAGTGAGTAACTCCTGGAACATAGAGCATCTTCGCAAGTTTTACCCATAAGGCGCGGTTGCCGTGATCCGCTCCGGCAACCACCTTTTGTACAAAAGCTTTGCCGCCGTTGCATGTAACCCTTTGTACAAAGCCGGGCGCAGACCCCGTGCAGCAATAAAGTTTCCGTGTTTTGCGCTATTTGCCTTTTCCCATGCTCTTCTTTGCTATTTGCATGAGTTATCTGGCATCTTTCGTACGACACACATATCCGGCAAGCAATAGCACGCCGAAAGGCCATATGCTTTTTCCTTCTTCTCTTTCCTTGTCTCTTAAGCAAAAGAAACGTTCCTCGTGCACAAGTTTGCCGGGGGGGAAGGAAAATGGAGGATGAACCAAGTGCTGTTCAAGAAAGAGAAGCTTGCTGGAGAACAGCCAAATTTTAAATTTTTAAGTTGCCTTCCTTGAGTAACCACACTTCGTATGGAAAACTTGTGCTCGGAGGAACCTACCCGTGGATAGCCGCTCCCTTATCTTGTTTTCGAGCACGCTCAACGATTTAAGTGAGCTGCGACAAAGTGTTGCGCCCTTGTTTCGTTTTCGAGTCCGCTCAGCAAGCTAGGTGCGTTGCAGCAAGCCACGGCAAGGTTGCTTGCCGGTAAGACCTTGGCCAACGGGCTGCTTCGAGTTCGACACTCAGTGCTCGCGACGAGGGCTCCTTGCTGGCAAAACTCCTAGAAGCGTAAAGTTGAAGCGTGCGAAGTTGAGGATCAAAACAAGGAAGATAACACTGCATCTGCTGATCAAAATAAAGGTAATATCTTACAAGGAATAACTTGTCACGATGACTAATGAGTTCATAGCAACCTATGCAACAACAAAAAGAGATAAAGATAAAGGAGGCCTAGTCTACGCGGTCGCCCTCCATCCTGGAGATCTTGTTCACTTTGGCGATGATGTGGGCGACCTGCTCCTTCAGAGCCTCCATGTTCGCGTCGGCCGGCAAGCTGCGAAGAACGTTGGCGAGGTTTATGCCGGGATTGCGGTATACGATCTTCGTCAGCACACGCTCCATGGTTCCAGCAAGACACCGGCGAGTCTCCTCGGCAAGTTGCGAGGATCTTCTCCGCAGATTTGCAAGGGCGGCGCGATCCCCCAAGAAGAGGCTGAGCTTGGCGTGTGAGCGAGTTTGGATCCGGGAGTAGATGAGATGCTCCGGCTTCAGCGCAAGGCAACTCTGGTCAATGGCGGACGCAGAGGATACCAAATCCTCGGTCCATATCTCGGCGATCTGACGGAAATCCTCGGCTGCTTTGTTGGCGCCCGGCCACCAAGGTTCGCTCCTCGCGGAGCTCCTCCTTCAACTTGGTTTCCGGTCCGGGCAGCGTCGAGCGAGTCCTTCAAATAGAGACTTCTAGCTCAAGACCCTCGATGGAGTCCTTGGCGGCCTTCAATTAATCGCCCTTCTTGGAAAGGCACTCTGGAGTTCTGAGTTGGTGTGGGCATCCTTCTCGCGCTCCGTGATGAGCGTGGCGACCTTCTCCTCGCTCGCCTTCAGCAACTCCTCCAGCTGCGCACCTTTGGCGGCAAGCTCCTTCTTGGCGGTTTCCGCGGCAGCCGCGGCGTCTTTCGCCTCCTTCAGTTCCCCGCCAAGGGCCTGTTCCCGAGCGGCAAGGTCTTCCTCGTGAGCGTCGAGGTCGACCTTCCGCTGGATGAGTTCTCCTTCTCGCCGGGACAGCTCCACCCCGGCGAGCCGTTGCTGCTCTTCGGCCTCGGCCTTCTCCAGCAACCACTCTTCATACTCTCCGGCGAGTCGCTCGCGCTTCTCCGCCACCTCGCGGAGAGCAGCCTGATTGGCGGCGCTGAGCTCCGCCACGCGCTCCTCCATCTCCTCGGCGGCCTTGGCGGCAAGGGCCTCCCGGGAAGCGAGCTTCGCCTGTCTGGCCCGGTAAAGGGCCAGGAGCTGGTGAAGCAGCTTCTCTTCCTCGGGCCCGCCGCTCCCGCCGGGCCCCTCGACGACCTTCAAACCCGCGGAGGCGAGGATCTCCCCATCGAAGGCCTCGCCCTCCGCGGGAGCTCGCGACGAGGAACCCCACGGCATCTGGATGAAGACGCCGTTGGGGGCTTCCAAGTAGTGGCTGGGCCGCTCTTCCCCGGCGGAGGGGTCGGAGGCCGGCGCAGCACTTGACGCTCCCGCAGCCTCCGGGCCAGTGGTGCGGTCGCCGTCCCCCTCTCCGGCCGCTGCGTCTGCAGCCGGAGCGGTCTCTGGCACATGTGGCTCGGCGGCTCCCGCCTCGTCCTCGACGACAGGGGCGTCGTCGCCGCCACCCTGCACGTCCTCCTCCTCCTCAATGACGACTTCCGTCTCCATCTGCTCGGGGGGAGGAGGAGGATCTAGAAGAAGAAGAAAAAGCAAAAGAAGTTCAAGCAAATATCCAAAAAGAGGCGACGCCAAGAAGGCAAAGTTGCAGGACTTACCTTGGCGGACGTCTTGGGCGGGCTCTCTTGCCGGGAACTATCCCTTGGCGGAGTGGCGCCCTCGTCGGGCTGCTTTCGCTCTTGGCGGGTACTCGCCCTTGGCGGAGTACTCCGCCTTGGCGGACGCTCCCCTTGCGGAGAGTCCAACCTTGGCGGGGATGGAGGGACTGCCGGCTCCTCGAGGGCGACCTCCGGATGCTCCTGCCGCTGCGGCTCCATCCCTGCACAAGTCAAGACAAACACGTCAAGATATTGGAACAAGATGAAGCTTTCAGACGCGCCCGGCAAGCAGAGGTGCGGGACCCAGACGTACGCTGGGGGCTGCGCTGGGGGCTGCTCCTCGGGACAGCGCTCGGGTCCGGCAAGCTTGGATCCGGCACGTCCCCGATCGCCTCGGCGGGAGAGTCGTCCGCGACCTCGACCACGGGCACCTTGGCTTTCTTCGCCGCCCGCTCGGTCAAGGTCCTGAAATCAACACAAAAAACAAGATTAGCCTCGACAATAATCAAGGCGAAATTTAAGAAGATGAAGATCTCGGGTACTTACTCCTGTTCCTCCTCGTCGTCTTCGCTCAAGGCGGAGAAATCATACTCCACCTGGGTCGCGTCGCCGCGAGGAGCAGGAGGCGAAGGCCCTCTCGGGCGCTTGGCGGCCCTCGGGGCTGGGGGCTCCGAAGACCCAGCCCCTGTGGCGGCCGGAACCCGAGAAGTGGGCGGAGCCGCCGCTCCGCTCCGAGAAGACCCCTGTCCGCTTGGCGCCGACCTGCGGGGCGCTTTGGCCGTGGCCTACGCGCGAGTCGCTCCCGCCGCGGCTGATGCACCGGTCGCCCTCGGCGCAGCTTGACTCCCCCGGGAAGCTTGCGCTGCCCGGCGAGCTGGCAGTTGCCGGGGGGCCTGCGTACTTGCTTCCGCCGCAGCCTTGCGGAGGCGCGATGGAGAACGCAGCAGGGCTCGCCAGGCGGGAGGTCTCCGACGACGAGGAGAGGTCGTCGGCGTAAAGGTCCGTGGACCCGCCGGCACCCTCGGCGGCCGCGGCATCCTCTTCCTCTTCCTCGCCGGCTGGCTCGCCAGACCCAGCGCCCTGCGCTGCGACCCCTTTTCCTCTGGCGCCTCTGCTCCCTCCGACAGCGCCACCTCTTGCCGCGGCCTCTGCCGCGATTCCGGGGATCCCGGAGTGCCTCAGAGAGGGGACCCCGGCGAGCGCGCCGGGAGGAAGTTGCAGTAGTCTGCAGATCTCCGCCGCCTCCGTTTGGTAGGACTCCTCCGCAGCCTCTGCCTCCTCGGGCGTACAACCGAACTTTCCTGCCGCTGCGGCTGCAGCGGCCTCTTCGCCCGAGAAGCTATGTACGCGAAGCTCTGGTCCGTGGTGTCCCGTGTCAGTCCCCGGGTCTCGTCCTTGTTCTTCGCCACCTCTTCAAGGGTGTCGAAGAAGTTGAGGACGTCTATTGGCTCGGGCGGAATCCATGAACGCTCCACGCCGTGTGAGTCGCACGCGGGCATCATGGCGAGGAGGCGATCCCGAGCTGTGCTGTTGCAAAGGGGCACCACTCCCCGGGGAGGTCTGAACCACTCTGGATGGTCCGGGTCGTATTTGAAGAGCTCCCGACCATCCCCTCAGCTCCAGCGTCGTGAAGTTGAAATTCAGCCCGGGCGCAGCCTCATTATATCCCCGCGCCGCCCGTACTCCCGGGCCGGCCTTTTCTGTCTTGGAGAGGGCAATGCGGCGGCGGAGGAAGTCGGCGCCTACCTCAGAACGGACAGCCTCGCTTCAAGACGAAGAATCCGGATGAGGGCGACGCCGAGCTTGATATCGTCGAATCCAGCTCGCTCCAGTCTCCGCCTGCTGCGATAGGCGTTGCGCGGCGCGGTGAAGGGCTGCGGCTCGTCTTCGACGATCCAGCACCAGTCCGCGCGCCACTCATTCCACTTGCCGCGGAGCTCCCCCGGCAAGTACGACTCCTTCAAGTTCAGACGAAAAACCCAAGAAATCCCTCCGGAGAGGGGGGAGCCGGGCTCTGCTCTAGGAGTGAAGAAGTGCCTGAACAGAGCTACGTTTGGGTGTATCCCTATGAAGTTTTCGCACATATGTGCGAAAACCGCCATTGTGAGGATGGCGTTGGGGGTGAAATCAAGAAGGTGGAGGCCGTATGTGTTCATGATGTCGCAGAAAAATTCAGAAAAAGGAGGACAAAGACCGCAGTGGAAGAAGGCTGCGAAGAAATAGTACCCGCCAGGATAGTTGTCCATGGTGGCGGCCGGGTGAGCTCTGGTCCGAGGATGCGCCGTGGTCCTCTTGGCCCAGAACAGGAAATACTTGCCCCAGAGTTCTTGCACACCGAGCCGCGGCGGGAAGACGACGTTGTCCCTCCGCATCTGGGCGAGCTTTGCTGCCTGCTCGGATTTCTCCTTCTTGGTCTTCTCCGCCTTCCCCTTCCCCTTCCCGGTCTTCGGGGCCATGGCGGAGGCGGCGAGGGAAGAAGGACGAAGAGTCCGGCGGCGCCGCAGACGCAAGAGACGGCGGAGGCAGAGCGCAAAGAGGATTTCTGGAGGGAGAGGAAGAAGCAATGAAAGCGAAGGAGGGGAACCGCGCCTGCTTCCTCTGTTTTTATGGGGAAGTGGGAGGGCGCCCGCCCTTCCCATTAAAGAACGTGGGCACGTCCCATCCCACGACGCCAAGAATCGACGCGTCTTTGTTGCACGGGGAGGCGGCAGAGGCGGAAGTGGAGTCGGCACGCCGTGGGCGCGTGTGCCCGCAGACTGTTTTGGGCCTGCCCAACAGCGCTTCGGCACCGTGTGTGGCCCAGCCCGGGGCTCTGCCGGTGTACTAAGGTAGGGGTACCAAGTACCCTTAACTTGTGCACGGGCGGTTGCAGCTCCCCGCGGCTGGATCTACCATGTGCTTGCCGGAGACCATTCCCGCTCCATATCAAGCCATTCAAGAACAAAGTGTACAAGACAGAAGATCGAGACCCCGGCAAGAGGAGCTTGCCGGGAAGGCCGTCCCAGGCTCAAGAGTTACATCGCTCACACAAGCCCCTGGCGAGAGGAGCTCGCCGGGGAGACTAGAAGACTACATCGTAGAAGACACGCCTCGGCGCTATACGCGTCCCGGCGAGGGCCCGGGGAGCAGCAAGTTACGAGCCCGGCAAGCTCCCGGGTCCGGCAAGGTCAAGACCCCGGCAAGGTACTTGCCGGGAGAGCTGCGCTGCGTGCCGCGACTCCAGCTCATCTGCCCGCGCCGCCTTTAGCCTTCTCCGAGACGCGTGGCGGATGGTCAGGCAGCATGGGGGTGCGGTGGCACTCCACGGTGGTGGATCCATCGCCGCGTGTGACGGAGACGCAAGGGCGGAGCTTTTGGGGTCGACGCGATGGGCATTAAATGCCCTTGTCCCCCTCTGTCAAAAGTAGGTAGAATCCACTGCTCGCAAATCTTTGTAGCTGACTGTTCCCGACTGCTCCAACTACCACCTCTTTTACATTTTACCCCTTTCTCCACGCTGACACTGTCGGTGACCCTTGCACTATAAAAGGAGGCCCATGCACAACGAGAGGAGGTTCGGCTAGCTCGATTCACCCAACACAACACCACCATACGCCAGATTCCCGAGCAAGATCAAATACAACACAAAGCAGCAGTAGGGTTTTACGCGTCCATCGCGGCCCGAATCTGGGTAAAAATCCGCCCGCGTGCATCGCCTCGATCTGCTCTCTGTGCCTCCTCCGCCCTCGTACCGCACTCACGAAGGGGCCCCGGCCCCATAGGTGCTCGCGGCGGGCGGGCCTCCTCCGTCCGCCCCGACAGACTACATGACACTTCACCATATTTGGGCCTAAGGGAATGCATTGTGGAGTAGTTATTAGATGATGGGTTGCGAGAGTGACAGAAGCTTAAACACCAGTTTATGCGCTATTCCCTAAGGGACCGATTGGATCCAAAAGTTTAATGCGATGGTTAGAATTTATTTTTAATACTTTTCTCGTAGTTGCGGATGCTTGTGAGAGGGTTAATCATAAGTAGGAGGTTTGTTCAAGTAAAAACAACACCTAAGCACCAGTCCACCCACATATAAAATTATCAAAGTACCAAACACAAATTAAGCCAACATGATGGAAGTGACTAGATGAAATTTCCGTGTACCCTCAAGAACACTTTGCTTATCATAAGAAACCATTTTGGACCTTCCTTTGCCTCAAAAGGTTGGCTACCTTGCTACACTTTTTTAGTACTATTATTACTTGCTCGTTACAAATTATCTTGCTACCAAACTACTCCGCTACTTACAATTTTAGCAGTTGCAGACATTACCTTGCTGGAAACCACTTGTCATTTCCTTCTGCTTCTCGTTAGGTTCAACACTCTTACTTATCGAAAAGGGCTACAATTGACCCCATACACTTGTGGGTCATTAATATGTAGTATGTATAAAAAATAGGAAGGCATGTCATTATCAAAGGTCTAATGTGTAAAGTAAGCAGATGCAATTTAAATTTAACCAAATTGGAAGCAATACAAGCTAGAACCATATGTAATATGCAACCACATTTGACAGCGTGAAGTTAAAGCAAGCACTTGGAATGGTTGTGTGTGGCAATTGAGATCATCAACAGTAGGGCTGCATTCACTGTCTCCATATGCTGACGCTACACCCTTTAGAGCGCTGAAATGCTTAGTGCTTATCTTCGAATTACACTGGAGCGACTTCTGTCTTTTCTTTTGTGTATTCATCAACACCGCGCCAGAGTCTGAAATAGCCATGCATAAAGAAACAATAGTGTTAGTATGGGTGAAGTGTGTGCACAAGTAGTATAGTGTAAAAGTAGCAGACAGCAGGTGGGTGAGAAATAAATGACAGGAGACATATGATAGCTCTACAACATGCATGGCATAGGAATGTAGATGCTCCTCAAGCACACCACAAGGTGTGGTCCAATGAAAATAACAGTCCACTGAAAACAAATACACTAGTACATCGAGGTGCTATACAAACAGTTTTTAACCCCTTTCCGCGATGACATTTGGAACTGTCGCCTAGTGAGTGAGTGCGATAGGGGGTCTTTCCCACATGACCAAAAAACCATCGGGGATATGCCCTCCTGGCACACACACTCGGCAAAATGAGGTCGTGTGTGACCGGCGAGCGATCAAAGACAGTTATACATATAGTAGCGCCGATTTTTTTAATTATACAGGCGAAATCATTTCCGGTCATAAGTTCATCCCACACAGTCAGCCCCCGCTAAATGTTTTTTTTCGTATATACATCCCACACAGTCACTCCAAGGAAAATGTTTCTGTTCGCAGGTACATCACACACAATTTTTCCTGTTAAATTGTTTGTTATAGCGTTTCCATTACACATGGTATTAACAATTTTATCGTTTGCGTTATTGAATGCATCACACACGGTGCATAGAAGAAACTGTGTGGCAAAGGCTGTCCATCACATACAGTTTTTATGTGGTAAACGTTTGCGCGAGGTGGCCAACACAAGCAGTTTTCAAGAGGATGTTGTGTGTAATTGTTAATTAGTCCAACACGGTTTATTCCTAGAAACTGTGTGCGTTGCCCGAGGTCATCGCCCACGCTGTTTTCTCAATAACCATATGCAATAGAAAAAGCCAATTAGCAGGCTAATTATCCTATTATTAATAATCCATTTATTAATTTAATTGACATTTCATACTAAGCACACAATATATTTTATTTTCATAATTGAAATACATCAGAGTACAACATCATATAGCTTCAGCACTGAGCTACCCCACTACACAACTACACCAGCACCAAGTTTCACATGCAACATCTATAACCTTTCAAAATTAGCATCATAGACGATACATAGACATATGTATCTCATCTGGAAAACTGCTGAAGTAGAAGGCGAATTTTGAGCCTTCATTGTTGTTGAAGGTCTTTCCAACTTTAGGCCAGTGCCTATGGATGATTGACCGTCCATCCTTCATCCTCTTCAGGAACACTTCAATATTAAACCGTGGGTGTTGTATGAATACCTTCCTTGCCTCCTGACCATAGAGGTGGTTTGAGAGGTAATCATCAGTGAACTGCTTTGGAAAGGCATGAAAACAAGGATGTGCATAAATATCTTCTCTATATTAGAAATGGGGCAAAGGAATAAAAAAGGCAATGTATAATAGTTAGTACCATCCTGTAGTGAACTGATGTCTTCTTCATTGTGCAGACAAAGATCTTGTTGTTTTTTGTCGCTAATTTCTTTATCCTAACAATCGTTTCCCCATATGCAAAAAGACTTGACTGATATTCATGGACAACTCATTTCCTCATATGCAAAAAGGGTCGAACAATGGGTCGAAACCTCTGACAGCAGGACCTACATGTGCAAGACCAAATTGTTAAAAACCTAAATATTAGAATGATTCCTGCAATTGCACAATAATGTGCTATTAGACAATGGACCATGCGTGTGCAAACCTCGATGGTAAACCTCAGTGCTTCCCATTGGTTCCCTGCAACACATATAAGGTAGTTAGTGATCAAGTTAAGTGAGGGTTCACATGCTATTAGTAAAATATGTTGATGAAAAATAAGCACATTGCAGGTTCATCAGATTAATTCAAGCCACATGGAAAACCCATTTATCCAAACCAAGCATGATTAAGAACTAGGAAATATAGCAATTATATATGTTTCCCATGTATTAAGTGCAGCCAATTCCATTATTCCTCGCATGCACAACAATACAAAATTCTACCCACGACAATTGGACATTGCATTGCAGAATTGAACCAAGCAGTTAACTAAACACCACAACAAATGAACCAAACATTAACTGAGCACCACATTGCACAATATAACATACTCCTAATAGAATATCAGACAGTTAACCAAACCAAGCATGCTTAACAACTTGGAAATATAGCAATTGTATTTGTTTCTCATGTATTTAGTGCAGCCAAATTCGATTTATTTCTCACATGGTATACAATAGCAGAATGCACCCACAACAATTGAACATCACATTGCAGAATTGACCCAAATAGTTAACTAAAACCACAACAAATGAACCAAATGTTAACTGAGCATGACATAGCACAATGTATTACACGCTAGAAGATCAGACAGTTAACCAAACCAAGCATGGTTGACAACTTGGAAATATAGCAATTATATTTGTTTCTGATGTATTTTGTAAAGAAAAAGTCGATTTATTTCTCACATGGAAGACAATACAAAATTGCACCCTAAAAATTGAACATCACATTTGTAGAATTGAACCAAACAGTTAACTGATCACGACAACTAATTAACCAAACAGTTAATAAGTGAGCACCACATTGCACAACATAGAGAACATATACACCAGAGCAACAGATTGCATGGTAGAAGTAGATAGCACAATTCACTAGTATCCGTTAAGGAAAGGAAGTAGCTAGCAAACTGAACATGGGTCATTATAGTGAGCTAATAACACAAGCTACTCCTCATTGTCGGAGATATCGATGATGATTGGCTCCTTGGACATGGAAGAGGGCAAGGCCTCCGCATTGTGGGTGCCCTCGTCGTGGTGGTGAGTCGCCTGCTGATACGTCTCCAACGTATCTACTTTTCTCATGCTTTTCCTCTTGTTTTGGACTCTAATTTGCATTATTTGAATGAAACTAACCCCGGACTAATGCTGCTTTCAGCAGAACTACCATGGTGTTGTTTTTGTACAGAAATAAAAGTTCTCAGAATGGAACAAAACTTAGCAAGGATTTTTTATATCAATAATAAGAATTTGGAGCTAAGACTGCGGAGAGGGGCACAGGTGGGCACAACCCACTGTGGTGCGACCTCTCTCTGGCGCGCCAGTGGGTTGTACCCACCTGGTGGCCCCGCAGACGACCCCCTTGATACTATAAAATCACATATTTCCAGAAAAAAATCAGGGACAAAGAGTTATCGTGATCCACGAGACGGAGCCACCGCCAAGCCATGTTCTTCCTCAGGAGGGCAGATCTAGAGTCCTTTTTGGGCTCCGAAGAGGGGGATCTTCGTTCTTCGTCATCACCAACCCATCTCCATCGCCAATTCCATGATGCTCCCCGCCGGGAGTGAGTAATTCCTTTGTAGGCTCGCTGGTCGATGAGGAGTTGGATGAGATTTGTCATGTAATCGAGTTAGTTTTGTTGGGGCCTGATCCCTAGTATCCACTATGTTCTTAGATTGTGTTGCTATGACTTTGCTATGCTTAATGCTTGTCACTTTGGGCCCGGGTGCCATGAACTCAGATCTGAACCATTTATGAATTCATTATTATATCCATGTTTTAGATCCGATCTTGCAAGTTATAGTCACCTACTATGATCCGACAACGCCGGAGTGACAACAACTGGGCCCACCCTCGGTGATGACCGTAGTTTGAGGAGTTCATGTATTCACTATGTGTTGATGCTTTGTACCGGTTCTCTATTAAAAGGAGGCCTTAATATCCCTTAGTTTCCAAAATGGACCCCACTGCCAGGGGAGGGTAGGACAAAAGATGTCCTGCAAGTTCTTTTAATAAAGCACGTATGACTACTTACGGAATACATGCCTACATTATATCTATGAACTGGAGCTAGTGCCGTATCGCCCTAGGTTATAACTGTCACATGATGAATATCATCCAACAAGTCACGGATCCAATGCCTATGAAGTTTTCTTATATTGTTTCTGCTAAGTTACTACTGTTGCTGCTACTGTCACACTTGCTACAAAATACTGCTATCACTGTTACTGTTACTATTGCTGCTGTTGCTACTATCAAAACTATCATATTACTGTGCTACTGATCACTTTGCTGCAGATAATTAATTTCCAGGTGTGGTTGAATTGACAACTCAGCTGCTAATTCCTTCACATATTCTTTGGCTCCCCTTGTGTTTAATCTATAAATTTGGGTTGAATACTCTACCCTCGAAAACTGTTGCGATCCCCTATATTTGTGGGTTATCAAGACCTTTTTCTAGCGCCATTGCCAGGGAGCATAGGTATATTTGTTTAGTCACTTGGGATTATTATCAATTTATCACTATGAAAATTTGAAGGATCCAAAGACTAAGATATTTCCCTCAAGTACGAGGGGAGGTAAGAAACTGCCATCTAGTTCTGCTTTAGATTCACCTTCTGTTATGAGCAAACTCGCAACACCACCACCACATGCTATTAATTCTGATATGTCGCAAGTTATTGATGATGCTACTTCTAATATGGATGATGCTTATGATGATGCTAGTACCATGCTCGATAATGATGATGTGCCACTTGGTGAATTTCTTGATGAACAAATTGCTAGAGTAATACAACATGATGTTGTTGAATATGATAATGAGCTTGAAACTGAAACTCCTGAAATGAGCTAGCCCTCCTAGATATGAATTGCCTAAGGTACCACAAGGCTATTTTATTGTCGGAGTAATGGGCCACGGGTAGCCTAACCCGAGTCCCTGAGCCTTTCAAGACTTTGGGCCGTCTTCGGCCCACAAGACTTCCGAATGAAGCGCCGCCTTCCGGTGGCCGGCTGGCTCAACGGCCGGCTACCCGAAGACGGCCGAGCACCAGCAGACGGCACCAAGACGGGCCGAATCCTAGCAGACGGCCTCCATAGAGAACGTCTTCTAGCAGGCGGCCACCCGGAGCCCTTAGAGTCTGCGCCCCTCATAAAGAGGACAAGACAGGGCGAGGCTACAATGTAGTCCCTCACCCCCGAATTTCGGGCTCGGCGTGGCCATAGTGCCCCATACAGGCAGAGATCTCCGCACGACGTGGCACTGTTGCCTCTTCCCCCTTGACGTCATTCCTGATAGGCGGGGCCCTATTCCCACGATGATCTGTCGGTACGGCCTGCAGGCGGCGGGCCCTACCAGGCAGGGAGAGCTCGGAAGACGGCGAAGCCAGACCACCCGGGCCTAAGGGAGGCTGGCTTCCAGCAGGCGGCCCGTTCCTCCCTCGGGGCCTGTGCACCATTAACCAGATGAGACGCAGTGTGGCTACAGTGATCTCCCACCAGGCGGCGGGACTGTAGCCACGCTCCCCTGACCAAGCCTGCGTCATTAGCATCACGGCTAAAGTGATCAGCCACCAGCCAGACCCGCCCGCGGCGGAAGCGGCCTGTCGGCTCCATACCAGACCAGTCGGAGGGGCCCACCAGGCAGCGGACCCCAGCTACCGACGGAGAAGCTGGTGACCAGAGACAGTGACAGTCGGGTCCTGTACCCGGCCAGATTACCAATGTACCCCTGGGGGGTAGGCCTATATAAACCCCCAGGGCACCCATGCAAAGGGTTCCCAACCTGTTGGAACTAGCCTCACAACTAGAGGAAGAAGAGAGCTAGCCATGCCTCCTTCTACCTCTAGCATACAGTTCGAGGAGCACCCTTGTTCTCACTAGTGCCTTAGTGATCATGCGGAGACCCCGCAGAGTAGGACTAGGGGTGTTATCTCCTAGGAGATCCCCGAACCTGGGTAAAGTGCGCCAGCGTTCGTGTCTACGCCTCATCCTGCTTCCAGGCACCGGCGACGTTCTACTCGCTCCCACTATGATAAGCCATCCTTTGCCATATGTCGCACCCAACCCCCGACAGTTATGAGCGAAGAGGCAACTAGAAATATTCTTCCTTGTAAGGATAGAGATGATCTAGAGAAATTATTATGCAAGTATAAAGAAAAATCTCTGAATGCTAGAATTAAATGTGATCCTAAGTTTGCTACTTCGCCTATCTTTATTGATGATGTGGATTATGAATTCTCTATCGACCCAGAGTTAATTACTTTAGTTGAATTTGATCCTTTCCATGGTTATGAAACTGAAACTGTTGTGGCACATCTTACTAAGTTGAACGATATAGCCACCCTTTTTACTCATGGTGAGAAAACTCGATACTACTTTATTCTCAAATTATTTCCTTTCGCATTAAAGGGTGATGCTAAAGCTTGGTACAATACTCTTGCTCCTGGTTGTGTGCGTAGTCCCCATGATATGATTTACTACTTCTCTAAAAAATATTTTCTTGCTCATAAGAAACAAGCTGCTTTACAGGAAATATTTAACTTTGTTCAAACTAAAGATGAGAGTCTTCCACAAGCTTGGGGGAGGCTTTGCCAGTTACTTAATGCTTTGTCTGATCATCCTCTTAAAAAAATGAAATACTTGATATTTTCCATAATGGACTAACAGTTGTGTTGGTTAAGTTTTAAGGGAACGAACTATTGCTCAAGCTGAAGAATTATTGAATAACATATTGAAAAATTATGATGATTGGACTATTACTGAACCACCGCCTAAACCCACTCCGAAGAAGAGGGGTATATTATATCTCAGTCCTGAAGATATGCAAGAGGCAAATAAATCTATGAAGGAAAAAGGTATTAAAGCTGAGGATGTTAAAAATTTACCTCCTATTGAAGAAATACATGGGCTTGATACACCACCACTGCCTAAGGTGGTAGAGGTAAACTCTTTTATGAAGTTCAATGAAAATGATAATCCTCACAATATGCATCCTAGCCAATGCCTTTATGAATTTGAAAACTACATTAGAAAACAAGACCACTTCAATGCAAATGTTATGGAATAATTGAAATATAATTCTGATATGATTGCTCGCTAGAGTGACTTGTTATTTAGAATCTCAAATGATGTTAGAGGTGTTGGAAAACATGCTTCTATGGTTCAAACCCAGTTAGAACAAGTTGCCAAATAAAAAAGAGAATTACTTGATGAAATGAATCATAATATACATGACTTTGCTGTTAGTGTTGCAGCTAGAGGAGGTAAGATGACTCAGGAACCACTTTATCCTGAGGGACACCCAAAAAGAATTGAACAAGATTCCCAAAGAAATAACACTATGCACCTAGTCCTTCTAAAAATAAAAATAAAAATAAAAAGATAGAACTTTGCATGCTTCTAGTGAACCTAAAATAGACAAACCTACTGATAATGAAAATGAAACTTCTATCTCTAATGCTAAAACTCAATATGGTAATGAACATCCACCTAGTGATAATGAAAAAGACAATGATGAGGTTCATGAAGACACTGTCGGCATTCTGGGAACGGGGGTCCCAATACTTGCCTTTCTACGGCCTGCGGCGTGGCTCAAGTGGGGGCCCAGTGTAGCCCAGCTTCATCAGCTCAAGCTCAAGACCCTCGCGAGGGGCCAAGCCTCGCAGGGCGGACGACAGGAAGCTTCCTCAGGAGCAGCCTCATCAGGCAGGCTCGCGAGGAGGCGGAGAGATCAAGGTAGGGCACCTCGCGAAGAGCCCATGACGCAAGCCATGACGATCGAGACCAGGCGGGCGACAGGCGGGCGCCGGCCTGCAGTGTCCTTGTTTCCCCTTCGGTGCAAAGGGGGCAAGCATAGGCCAAGGCATCATGCAAAGGTTACCGTTTCGGTGCAACAAGACCAAGACTAGCAGAACGACAAGATGGAGGTCATCGTGGAGCCCAGGACGGCGTCATCATCACATCCTTTGGCAGTCGAAGACCAACTAAGGGAGTCCTGGATTAGGGGGTGTCCGGATAGCCAAACTATCACCTTTGGCCGGACTCCTGGACTATGAAGATACAAGATTTAAGACTTTGTCCCGTGTCCGGATGGGACTTTCCTTGGCGTGGAAGGCAAGCTTGGCGATATAGATATGTAGATCTCCTACCATTGTAACCGACTCTGTGTAACCCTAACCCTCTTTGGTGCCGATATAAACCGGAGGGTTTTAGTCCGTAGGACGAACAACAATCATACCATAGGCTAGCTTCTAGGGTTTAGCCTCTCTGATCTCATGGTAGATCTACTCTTGTACTACCCATATCATCAATATTAATCAAGCAGGAGTAGGGTTTTACCTCCATCGAGAGGGCCCGAACATGGGTAAAAACATCGTGTCCCTTGTCTCCTGTTACCATCCGCCTAGAAGCACACTTCGGGACCCCCTACCTGAGATCCGCCGGTTTTGACACCGACATTGGTGCTTTCATTGAGAGTTCCTTTGTCTCGTCATCTTTAGGCCCGATGGCTCCTCCGATCATCAAAAATGATGCGATCCAGGGTGAGACTTTTCTCCCAGACAGATCTTCGTATTCGGCGGCTTTGCACTGCGGGCCAATTCGCTTGGTCATCTGGAGCAGATTGAAAGCTACGCCCCTGGCCATCAGGTCAGATTTGGAAGTTTGAACTATACGGCTGACATCCGCGGAGACTTGATCTTCGACGGGTTTGAGCCACACCAGCGCCGCCAAGACCGCCACGATGGGCATGATCTAGCTCTGCCACCGGACAGTGCCCTGGAGGCCGCACAAGTGTCCGCTCAGACCCTTAGCTCGGAGCCGACTGCGCCGATCGAGGACGGGTGGTTGGACACCGCCTCGGGGGCTGCTATCTCTACAGCGATTGAGCCGAACAACAACCCTGTACTTTGCGAAGCTCGTGACTCCAAGGTGCCGGATCCTCTCCGGACTCCGAACCTTCCGCGCCCCTGCCAATCGAATCCGATTGGGCGCCGGTCATGGAGTTCACTCCCGTGGACATCTTTCAGCACTCGCCCTTTGGCGACGTCCTGAATTCGCTAAAGTATCTCTCTTTATCAGGAGAGCCCTAGCCGGATTATTGTCAGGAAGGTTGGGATGCGGACGACAAAGAAATTCAAAGCCCACCCACCACCCACTTCGTAGCCACTGTCGATGATTTAACTGACATGCTCGACTTCGACTCCGAAGACATCGACGGTATGGACGATGATGCAGGAGACGACCAAGATCCAGTGCCTACAGGACACTGGAAGGCCACCTCATCATACGACATATACATGGTGGACATCCCAAAAGATGGGAACGGCGATGGAGCAATGGAGGATGACCCCTCCAAGAAACAGACTAAGCGCCGGCGTCAGCGGCGCCGCTCTAAATCCCGCCACAGCAAAGACGATGATTCCGACACGGGAGACAATAACACCCTGGACAGTGCCAAAGACAACCCCCTCTAGCAGTATTCAGTGCAGGATGATGGAGAAGCCAGCCCTCATGAGAGAGCGGCAGACAGAGAGGTAGAGGACGATAATTACATGCCTCCTCCAAGACAAGGCAAGCCTCGGCGACGCATTTAATTTGTCATGCCCGAGGATCCCGTCGAACAGGGCTGTTTCAAACGCAGGCTTATGGCCAAGGCAAGTAGCCTCAAGAAAAAAGCAGCAACAGCTTAGAGCTGACAAAGACTTGCTAGGTGACAGATGGATCAAGTCCTTGCGTCAAGAGTATGAACTCGAACGCCCTTCCAAGAGCTACCTAAAACGCAGGTCGCTACCCCGATTAGAGGAGGAAGCACCTAAACCTACATCACCAGGCAAGATGATACGGGCCGACCGGCCACCTCGTGGCCGCGACAGAGAGGCCTTTCGGCCCTCCACTCAAGCCGCACCTCGGCGCCGCTCAAAAAATACCAAGGCACGGGGAAGTGCGCCAGACCTGCGAGATATATTGGAGGACAGGGCAAGGCAAACAAGATCAATCTATGGATCGCGTGGGCGCCCCACTACACGTGACGATAACCGTCATGCCGGATACGGCAATTCCGGCCGGGCCGAACACAATAGACAAAGCTCATTTGAGCTACGTCGTGATATAGCCCAATACAGAGGCACCGCACACCCACTATGCTTCACAGATGAAGTGATGGATCATCAAATCCCTGAGGGTTTCAAACCCATAAACATTGAATCATACGATGGCACAACAGATCCTGCGGTCTGGATCGAGGACTATCTCCTTCACATGGCCCGCGGTGATGACCTACACGCCATCAAATACCTCCCACTCAAGCTTAAAGGACCAGCTCGCCATTGGCTTAACAGCTTGCCAGCAGAGTCAATTGGTTGTTGGGAAGACCTGGAAGCCGCATTCCTTGACAATTTCCAGGGCACTTATGTGCGACCACCAGACGCCGATGACCTAAGCCACATAATTCAGCAGCCAGAGGAATCGTCCAGACAATTCTGGACATGGTTCCTAACCAAGAAAAATCAAATCGTCGACTGTCCGGATGCATAGGCCCTTGCAGCCTTCAAACATAACATCCGCGACGAGTGGCTTGCCCGGCACCTAGGACAGGAAAAGCCGAAATCCATGGCAGCCCTCACAACACTCATGACCTGCTTTTGCGTGGGAGAGGACAGCTGGCTAGCTTGTAGTAACAACATGACCAACAACCCTGGTAATTCGGATACCAAGAACAGCAACGGCAGGTCACGTTGCAACAAGCACAAGCGCCGCATTAATGGCAATAATGCTGAAGATTCGACAGTCAATGCCGGATTCAGAGGCTCAAAACCCGGTCAGCGGAAAAAGCCATTCAAAAGAAATATTCCGGGCCCGTCCAATTTGGACCGAATACTCGATCGCTCGTACTAGATACACGGCACCCCCGAAAAACCCAGCCAACCACACCAACAAGGATTGTTGGGTGTTCAAGCAAGTAGGCAAGTCAAATGCCGAAAACAATGACAAGGGGCAGCATAGCGACGATGAGGAGGAGCCCCGGCCCCCGAACAATAGAGGACAGAAGGGCTTCCCCCTACAAGTGCAGACGGTGAACATGATATGCGCAACCCACATACCCAAAAGGGAGCGGAAGCATGCACTAAGGGACGTATATGCGATGGAGCCAGTCGCCCCAAAGTTCAATCCGTGGTCCTCCTGCCCGATCACTTTTGATTGAAGGGACCACCCCACTAGCATCCGCCATGGCGGATTCGCCGCATTGGTTCTAGACCCAATCGTTGACGGATTTCACCTCACTAGAGTCCTGATGGACGGCGGCAGCAGCCTGAACTTTCTTTATCAGGATACAGTGCATAAAATGGGCATAGACCCCTCAAGGATTAAACCCACAAAGACGACCTTTAAAGGCATCATACCAGGTGTATAGGCCAATATGCAGGCTCGATTACACTTGAAGTGGTCTTGGTCCCGGATAACTTCCGGCGAGGAGTTAATCTTTGACATAGTCCTGCTCCGCAGCGGCTATCACGCATCGCTCGGATGAACCGTGACGGTAAAGTTCAATGCGGTGCCGCACTACGCATACCTCAAGCTCAAGATGCCAGGCCCTCGAGGAGTCATTACGGTCAACTGAAACACCGAACGCTCTCTCCGAACGAAGGAGCATACGGCAGCCCTCGCGGCGGAAGTACAAAGCTGCCTCTCAATTCAATTCTTGAGTCTGGCTATTAAACGTCCGAACACCGTCAAGCGCGCCCGGAGTAACCTACAACCAGACCGCCTGGCACGTCCCGAGCACGCGTAGCAATGCGGCCCCAACCCCAGCCCTCGCGAAATTGCGAAACCAGTACTACGGGTGTCGTGGTTGGCTGGGAGCACGAGCACCTATGGGGCAGGGGGCCCCTTCTAGTCCGGCAAGGGAGCGGAGGGCGCACGCAGAGCGGATCGAAGCGACGACACGCGGGGTTTTTTTACCCAGATTCGGAGCTCTCCGGAGAGATAAAACTCCTACTGCTCCTTTGTGTTTGTATTTGTTCTTGCTCGAAAGCGTGAGCGTGTAGTTGTGTTGGATGAGTCGAATGAACCGAACCCCTTCTACGTGCACATGGGCCTCCCTTTTATAGTCTAAGGGGGTCACCGACAGGTGGCAACGCAGGAAGAGGGGGTAAAAGAGTAAAAACACAGGTTGGTACAACAGTGTCCAACAGTGTCCCCTACCTAACTCTGATGGCAGGGGACAAGGGCATTTAGTGCCCGTCCGTCGCCCTAACAAAGGCAAGGAAACGACCGTTAGGGGCGCCACCGACGCCACGATGGCCTCCTTGTCGCCTTCGCCACCTCGCACCGCATGGCTGCTGGCGCCTCACCACGTGCTCCTGGATGGCCCAGGGTGACATGTCGTTGGATGCGCTTAGAGCTTGGGTGCGGGGTGGCAGCCTTGCCTTGCAAGCGCCTCGCCTGCCCTTCTCTTGTCGTGGTCGGCAAGCTTGCGGTCGCCGGGCCTTTTTGGGGACGCTGGGCGTCATGACAAGTTTTCCGAAGCGCCTTGGTTGGCCTTCGGCAAGCTCCTCTTGCCGAGGCCTTGTCCTTCCGCAAGCTCTTCTTGCCGTGGTTTGTACTTCCCGCAAGCCTCTTGCCGGGCTTTGTCTTCTTAGTTAATACTTTGTTCTTGAATGGTAGTAAATGGAAATGACGGAGGGTCTTGGCGGTCGCCTCGTGAGCCTTGCCACGGGTGCTGCAGAACCGCCCAGACAAGTTCGGGTACTAAGGTACCCCTACTTTAGTATAATCGACAGAGCCCCGGCTGGGCTATACACGGTGCCGAAGGCTGTTGGGCAGGCCCAAAAAGCAATCTGCGGCACGCGTGGCCTGGGTCCACACAAAACCCACTCCGTGTCCACCGCGTCCTCTCGCAACGTCACGCGTCAATTGCGGCGTCGTGGGAGAGAACGTGGTCAACACTTATTTCCAGGAAATGCGTAACGTTTGCATCCCCTGTTTATAAGCAGAGGAAGCAGGGCCGTTCCCCCACTTTCGCCACTTGCAGTTCCTTCCTTCGAAGCTCCGCCGCTTCCTCAGCTTCCCGAAGTCGAAGAGAGCAGCGCCCGCCGCCCATCGCCGCTGTCGCCGCCGCCGCTTTCGCCTTTCCCCATCGCTTCCGCCATGGCTCAAGCTGGGAAGGCTGCGAAGATCGCGGCTGCGAAGGCTGGCGGTCGGCCGAGGCGCTGGAGCTCGAGACGCTGCGCAAGAAGCGAGTGCTTTTCCTCCCCGAGCTCACCCCGGAGGCGCTGCGGGCGGAGTTCTACCTCTTTTGGTCGACGGAGACGCGGGCGCATCCGCGCACGCCGGTGCTTTCCGCCGAGGCTTCCAAATCAAAAAGTGCCCCGAGGTTACTACTTTTTCCCGTGTTTTCATCTGCGGGCTCGCCCACCTTTTTCCGATTTTCTCTGCGACATCATGAACACCTACGGGTTTCATCTTCTTGATTTCACCCCCAACGCCGTTCTGACAATGGCGGTTTTTGCACACCTCTGCGAGAACTTTGTTGGCATCCTCCCCAATGTCGCTCTTTTTCGTCATTATTTCTCCCCCGAGCCGAGAAAGGTGAGCCACTGGCTGGCGGAATCGCCTGGACCTCTCGGATTGGCATGAAGGAGGTGTACTTGACGGGCGAGCTCCGCAGCAAGTGGGACGAGTGGAGGGCGGAGTGGTGCTGGATCTGTGATGCCAATCCGCCGCCATTCACCAAACTGCGCCAGACCCGGGTGGTGCGTGGCAGTGACTGGAGCGCTCTATCGCCAGATGACGCCAAGCTGAAGATCGCCACCACTCGAATCCTCCGGCTCAGGCATGCCAGACTCACAGCAGGGGAAGTTGGCGCGGACTTCCTTCGCCGTCGCATCGCCTCTCTGCAAGAGAGGGGGAGGCCCGCCTGGCAGTTTGGCAGCCCGGCGGATATCATGAGGCTGCGTCCAGGCCTCAACTTCAACTTCACGGTTCTGGAGCTTGACGCGATGCTGAGGGAGATGTTCAAGCATGACGCCAACCATCCAGAGTGGTTCAAGTTGCCGCAGGGCGTCGTCCCCTTGTGCAACAACTCGGTAGCGATCGATCTGCAAGAATGATGCCAGAGTGCGACTCGCACGGGATAAGTGCAAATTGGATAGAGCCCGCTGCTGAGGTCGTGCAGCAATTCTTTGATAACTTGGCGGAGGTGGCGGTCAACTCCGACGAGCAGAAGCTCCTCACCCGCGCCACCACTGACAACGAGATGGCGTACATCGCCAGGAGGGCCGAAGAGGCGGCGGCAGCCGCTACCGCGGGCGAGTTTGGCTTCACGCTGGCGGAGGCGGATGCAGCTGAGGCGGCAAGCCTCGCCGACCGGGAAGATCTTGCCGGGGAGGCCGATGGTGAGGGGGAGCGCGAGGCCGAAACGAGCGAGCCTGCCGAGGGCGAGAGTGGCCAGCCGTCCTCGAGCTGCTTGCCGCAGGCGGGGCCCTCAGCACAGCCCCAATTCCAGCCAAGAAGGTGCCTCCGTCGAGTTGGAGATATGGCAGAGGAGCAGGCCGACCAGCAGCCATGGCGCCATGGGACACGCTCCACTACGGCAAGTACCGTTGCCGCGGGAGGGTCCCAGGCTGCGCCGGCAACTGAGGCGGGGTCTTCCCGGGCCGCCACGCCTGATCCTGCCGCAGCCCTCGGCAAATGCAGAAGGGAGCCTACTCCTCCGCCACACCGCGCAGAGAGGGTACCGGAGTTCGACCTCTCCGCGCTGAGCTCCGATGACGATGAGGAGGAGTAAGGCTTTCTTCTTACTGTACTCATCTTTCTTTGATCTTTGTTGTTGTTTGCCTTGTATCTAATTTGCTTCTCTCTAAATCTCTGTTCTGTTTCAGGACTTTGGCGGAGAGGGCGGCGAAGAGGGCCAAGGTCCCCGTGGTTAACATCGAGGACGATCCTGCTGTGACGGCAGAGGATACGTCTGAGACCACCTTAACGGACCCGGTCCCTTCTCCTCGCAGCAGCCCCCAGCACAGCCCCCAGCGTAAGTGTTTTGGTTTACTTCCTGTTGTGAGGAACGCATGGGTGCTTCTTCTTTTGCTGACATCTTGATTGTTGACTCATTTGTATAGGAGCAGAACGAGCCCACCAGGAGCAACCGGAGGCCGACCCGGAGGTGCTGTCTGCTTCGACTACACCGCCAAGGGGCGATTCTCCGACAAGGGTCGCTCCCCGGCAAGGGAGGGGTCCCCGGCAAGGGATGGAACCAGTGAGCCCCTGGTGGAGGAGCCCATGGTCACGGAGCCCAGCACAGGTAATCCTTCTTGTCGGGAATCTTCCCTGGGGTTCTTCTTTTGATCTTCTTTCTTCTTTTGGATATTTGCTTGACCTTTCCTCCCTCTTCCTATCCTCAGATCCCCTTCTGGCAGACCCGATGAATACCGAGGCCTCCGACAAAGAAGGCGCACGCGGCAACACTGAAGATGTCGCCGCCGGCGAGGAAGAGGCCGGCGCTAATGAACCTGCCGACGAGGAAAACGCCAAGGCTGCTGGCGCAGAAGCTGGCGAGGGGTCCGGCGATCGCACTGACGACCCGGAGGACGCAGGAGCGCGAGGCGCTGCACCGTCCGCCGACCCCTCCGCCGCTGATGCAGCGCCGGGTTCCGACGAGCCCCAGCCCAGCGCGTACTTGAAGGCCGGCGAGGGCGTGTAGATCAAGCTTCCTGGCGCCGAGCTGTGGCGCCGTGGAAGGGGAGGAGTTTGATGGGGAAGTACTTGCCTCTGCTGGCTGGCAAAGGGTCGACAGTGCCAAGCAGCAAAGAAGGGCGAGTCCGAGGAGGAGCAGCTGCAAAGCTGGTGTCACTCTACTGCGTCGGCAAGCTAAGCTTGAGTCCCGGAAGCGCTTGTCGCAGCGGGAGTTGACATAGAGAAACACGCGGAGGAGCTCAAGAGACGCAACCAGGAGGCCCTCCGGTCCATTGCTGAGGAGAGGGCACAGCTCGACGAGGCGAAGAAGGCGTTCATCCTGGAGAAGGCTGAAGCCTAAGAGAAGCAGAGGCTCTCCGCCGAGGAGCTGTCCAAGCGGGATGGTGAGCTGATACAGAAGAAGGTGAACTTGGACAGCCACGAAGAGGAGCTCGACGTCCGGGAGCAATCACTTGGCGGGGCACTCAAGGAGGCAAAGGATGCCGCCGCAGCCGCCGAGACCGCCAAGAAGGAATTAGAGGCGAAGGTGACGCAGCTGGAGGCGGACATGAAAAGGAAGAGCGAAGAGCTTGCCGTGCTCCAGCGCGAACGCAAGAAGGATGCACGCGCCCATGGCGAGCTGCAAGTCCAGCTTGCCGAGAAGATCAAGGAGCTGAACGCCGCCAAAGACTCAAGTGCTGATCTGGAGCTGAAGCTGGCCACCTTGGCGGGGACGCTGGACGCCGCCAAGAAGCGAGAAGACGACTTGAGGAAGGAGCTCAAAGGCAACGAAGAGCTGCTGACGAGGGCCGCCGAGACTCAGAACACTTTTCAGGCCACGGTGGAGCTCGACGGAGGGCCTCACAACATCGGGCCAGCATCATCGACGAGGAGTTGGCGGAGCTGGACTTGGCGGGCTTCGGTACTCCACCAACGAGAACCTCCAGCCCAGCGCCAAGCTCACTCTTCTTCTTCAGGGCGTATGACGACCCTCCAAGCAGCTCCGGGAAAGGATCCCAACAAGCCGGGCGGATGAGTCGCACGCACTGCGCCAAGGTCTTGGAGAAGGTGCTGGTTAAGGTCCCTTCCGCAACCCAGGCCTAGACCTCTCCCGCATCACCAAGAAGTCACGGAGGACGCTGATCTTGAGGAGCTCAGGCCGCCGCCGCACTCCATCATAGACAAGGTGAACGAGGTCGAGGGTCGACGGCGCATGGATTAAGCCGCCTTCTTCTCCCTTTTTCTGTCAGCTGCTTCAGCTTATGAGAACAATCTAGTCAGTGCCACAATAAGTCATTCTTGTTATATAACTTATTCTCGATACTGCTTGCTATGTTATTTCCTTTACTCTGCTACATCCCTTGTATGCTTTACCCTATGCTTTGAGGAACTTGCGGCGCAAGCACACTTGTCGAAAAGTGGAACATCAGCAGTCCGCTAGCGGTGTCAGCTTCGCAAGAAATCTTGTCGGGACTAGTTGCAGCTCGCTTGTATTGTTGAGCAGACTCAAAAACAAATCAAGGGCGCAACTTAGCCGCGAGTCGATTCCTCGGCGCACAGGTTTTTCATACATGGCACGAACGTTCAAGGAATATAACTTAAAAATTTAAAATTGAATAAGCTCAAACTTTGGCAACTTAGCTTTTCTGTCGTCTGCGTCCCGACAAGGTTAGATTCCTTTGAACGACGCCTGGTCCACACCTTTATCTTCCCTTCCCCCCCGGTGAACTTGTGGGCGGAGGAATCTTCTTTTTGAGAAGAAAGAAGAGAAAATAATGATACGGAACCTTAAGGTTCGCTATTGCCATCGGGGTAAGTGCTGCACAAAGTGTCGAGATATAGATGCAAAAAAGAAAGATGCATTAATTTGACAAGATGTGCGGGGCACATAAACTTTATTTACGCATCGGAGCTGCGCCGGCTTTGTACAAAGGGTTACATGCAATAAAGGGCAAGGCTTGTACAAAAGGTGGTTGTCGGAACGGGCCAAGAACCACGCCTTTATGGGTAAAACTTGCGAAGATGCTCTATGTTCCAGGAGTTGCTCACCGAATGCCATCTTCGGTCTCAAGGCGGACAACGCCGGCCTAGTGACTCGCTTCACCCGAGCAGGGCCTCCCACTTCGGCCAACTTGTTGGAATTCTTGGCGGATTGAACACGCCAAGAACAAGGTCGCCTTCCTCAAGCTTCTCGCATTAACTTTGAGGCTATGATAGCGGTGCAAAGCTTGTCTGGTAGCGAGCAGCTCAAGACAAAGAGCTCGAAGACGATTCTTCTCGAGGAGCAGCGCAATATCTTGCCGCAGCTGCTCTTGCTCAAGCTCATCATAAGCGCAGCACTCGAGGCGATCCGTGATACGAAGTTCCGGGGAGAACTGCCTCGCTCCTCCGTGACAAGAGCAAAGGGTGTCTCGCCGCTGGCTCGACGGTGTCGCTCGATTGACCAAAGAACCACCGGTAGCTACTTGATCCAATTTCTTCCGCGACTTGTGCAGCCCATCGAAAGTTCTCGATCTTGAGCTCACTGCAAAGACTTCAGCGTTGCTCTCTCCGCTTGACCGCTGCTTTCGGGTGAGCAATGAGCGGCGCAGATCTTGGTGCCAAGATCTTGGACGATCGCATGAAGGTGCGGGCTTGTGAATTGTGTGCCATTGTCGGTGATGATCCCGTTAGGGACTCAAACGGCAAACAATTGACTCAAGAACTTGATCACGATCGGTTGCCACCTTCCTCACTGGTTCCACTTCAGCCACTTTGTGAACTTGTCGATTGCAACGCATAAGTACTCAAAGCCCCGACAGCTTCGGGGAAGGGGCCGAGGATGTCGAGCCCCCGCATCAAAAATGGCCAGGATAAAGGGATTGTTTGGAGAGCTTGAGCTGGTTGATGAGTCTGCTTGGAGTGGAACTGCACGCTTCACACTTGGTTACGCAGCAGCTTGCATCCTCGGAGGGTGTCGGCGGAAGAAGCCTTGCCGAAAGCCTTGCCGGCAAGTGCTCTTGCGCCAATGTGGTGGCCACATATGCCTCCATGTATCTCCACCAACAGCTCTTATCCTTCTTCCCGGGAAATGCACTTCAATTTCACTCCGTTGAATCTTCTTCTGTACAGTATGTCATCGAAAAACTGGTACATACTTGTTTGCCGGGCTACTTTCTCTGCAGCTTCTTGCTCCTCGGGAAGTTCCCCTGCCTGAAGGAAATGGACGATCTGTTGTGCCCATGCCGGAGCTTGTGGCTCGACGACAAGGACTAAAGGCGCAAATGTTGCTGTGGGAACATCCGCTTCTACGGCAAGAATTGATTCGCCGAGCGTGATGCTCCCGCAAGCGTGTCGACACAACTTGACGGAGCGCTCGCTTAGCGGCAAGCCTCGGGCTTGTCGAGCAGCGCGCCTCAAGACTTTCTCGTGTTGACCACAGGAACCTTCTTGGCGGCGGTTCGGGAGCTCACGGAAAGTGGTCGCCGCAGCAACTTTCTTCTTGCTCATTCAGCTTGGTGGTGTGACGGATGGCTGAGTCAGCTTGAGCACAAAAATCCCTGGTTCCACAGCAATTTATATGTACATTTTGACAGACATCTCGCAATATCATTCTCGAGCTCTTGGAACATGTTCCATTTGCAGGCCATCAAAATGCTCCTCTAGCTTCCTCACTTCATCAATGTATGCTTCCATCAACGGACTCTGGTAATCCTTGTTGACTTGGCGGACGACAAGCTGTGAGTCACCCCGACAATGAGCTTCTTGATCCCAAGTTCAGCTGCGATCTCGAGTCCGCAAGCAAACCTTCATACTCGCAGATTGTTTGTTGCTTGCTCCTTGGGAAAGTGCATTTGGACCACGACTTGAGGTCTCTCCTGGGGCGATAAGTAGTACGCCAAGCACCGGGCGCTTTGCAGCGAGAAGGCACCATCAAGTACATGATCCATTCTTTGCTCGCTTCCTTGACGGGATGCTCTCTCCGAGTTTCTTCATCCGTGTTGGCGCCCATCGTATATGAACTCCGCCAATGCTCGGCTTTGAATAGTTGAAGTACTTTCAAACTTGAGGCCAAAGTTGACAATTGCAAGTGCCCACTCGACAATCCCGCCTCGCTGCTTCCGGATTCTCGCAATATCCTCTTCAACGGAAAGCGAGTGACAACTGTGATCTCATGTGCTTGAAAATAATGGCGCAGCTTCCTTGAGGCCCCGAGTAGGCCGAAGCAACTTCTCGCACACCGAAAGTACTTTGATCTAGCCCATCGCAAAAGGGAACCGACAAAGTAAACCGGGCGCTGCACCTTCTTCTTCTTTTTCTTCCGCAACTACACGATCCATCTCTGGCGGAGCTGTAACTTGTCGGATCAGGGCTTGTCGAGAAGCCCCCGCTTGTCGCCGACTCGCTTGCCGCTGTCGCCGGCTCATCATTCGCCTCCTCTCCACCACTAATGCAGACTAACCACTTTGATTGGTTGCCGCAGTGTATAGCAGCAACTTCTCTTGTGGCTTAGGTGCGCATAAGCGTTGGAGTGGAGGACAAATATTTCTTCAAGTCTTGCGCAGCCTCCGCTCAAGTCCATTTCATGGGACCCGCTTTTTCAAGATTTTGAAAATGGCAGGCGCTGCTCAGCAGACTTGGAAATGAATCTACTAAGAGCAGCAACGCAGCCGCAAGCCTCGCACATCCTTGACGCGCTTTTGGTGCTTCAATTTGCTCAATGGCCTTGATCTTGTCGAGATTGGCTTCAATCCCCTCGAGAGACAAAGAACCCAAGAAGCTTGCCGGAAGGAACTCCGAACACACACTTCTCGGGTTCAACTTGAGATTGACCTTGCGAGATTTGCAAAAGTCTCATCCAAATCTTGGATTAGAGTCTTTGTCTTTGCTCTTGACCACTATGTCATCCATGTAAGCTTCTCACATTTATGTGCAGTACTGTGGCTCAAAAGCATGGTCGACTACTCTTGCAAATGTTGAACCAGCATTCTTTAGTCCGAAAGGCATCCATACAAAGCAAGACGTGCCACATGGAGTAATGAATGCGGTTTTTCTTCATCCTCTTCTACCGTGAAGATCCGATGATATCCCCGAGTATGCATCAAGGAATGAAAGCAGATCACATCCCGCCGTGGAGTCGATAATCTGGTCAATGCGCCGCAAAGGAAATGGATCCTGGGACAAGCTTTATTAACATCATGAAGTCAATACAAAGCCTCCACTTCCCGCTTGCCTTGGCGACCACCATCGGATTGGCTAACCACGCCGGATGGAGCACCTCTAACCAGGCCCGCCGCTTCCAACTTCTTGATCTCTTCGCAATGAACTCTTGTCTCCACCGCTTGTTTTCGACTCTCGCTGACGGGCCGCGGCGTGAGGGCAGACGGCAAGGTGGTGCTTCAATTATTTCGGGAACACCGGGATGTCGATGGTTGCCATGCAAACACATCGACATTCATTCGCAGAAAGCAACGAGCGGCTTCCTATTTAGGATCAAACGGGTAATCGATGGTGAAGGTACCACCAGGCCGCCCTCCTTGGCGGCCACTTTCTTAGTCTCGGTGGAGCTGTCTTTGCCTTTCTTGCACTTGCCGGTGGAGCTCGATGGTGCGCTCCTCGACGTAGCGCAAAGCACCGGAAGAGGTGCGCTTGTCGGAGTGGGCATCGAGCTACTCTTGCCGACTTGGTCTTCTTCTTCCCCGGGAGCTTCAGCGTAAGTGGTTTGCGCCTGCGCGGCTGCCGCTTCCCAGAGATCTTGTCGGTGCAGATAAGTGCATCCTTCTTGTCGCCTTGGACAGAAACGACACTTATCGAACCAGGCATCTTGAGCACATTGTAGGCATAGTGAGAGGCTGCCATGAACTTGGCAAGCGCCGGACGGCCAAGTATTCCATTGTAGGGCAATGGGAAATCAGCAACATTGAATGTGACTGAGGGAGTCCTGGACTAGGGGGTGTCCGGACAGCCGGACTATCAATATCCGCCGGACTCCCAGACTACGAAGATACAAGATTGAAGACTCCGGCTCGTGTCTCGAAGGTACTTTCCTTGGCGTGAAAGGCAAGCTTGGCAATACGGATACGTAGATCTCCCGCCATTGTAACCGACTTCAGGTAATCTCCTAGCCCTCTCCGGTGTCTATATAAACCGGAGGGCCTTAGTCCGAGGGATCTAATATACATCTCAACAATCATACCATTGGCTAGCTTCTAGGTTTAGCCTCCTTGATCTCGTGGTAGATCTACTCTTGTACTACCCATATCATCAATATTAATCAAGCAGACGAGGGTTTTACCTCCATCGAGAGGGCCCGAACCTGTAAAAGCATTGTGTCCCTCATCTCTTGTTACCATCCGCCTAGACGCACAGTTTGGGACCCCTACCCGAGATCCGCCGGTTTTGACATCGACATTGGTGCTTTCATTGAGAGTTCCTCTGTCGTCCGCCGATAGGCCTTATGGCATCTTCAACAGAAGAACGCCTGTGGTGAGACTTTTTCTCCCGGACAGATCTTCGTGATTCGGCGGCTTTGCATCGCGGGCCGATTCTCCCGCCATCCGAGCAGATCGAAGCTACGCTCGCCGCCAGTCAGATTTGAAGCTTAAACTTCACGGCCGATATCCGCGAGACTTGATCTTCGACGGACTCGAGCTGAAACAAGCCAGCAAGATCGGATTTATGGGCACGATCTAGCTCGCCACGGACAGTGCCTTGGTGGCCGCACTCGATCCGCTTCGCCGCCTAGCCCGAGCCGATCGCCAGATCGAGGGTCGGTGGATAGACGCCGGGCTTCAACATCCACGGCGATGGAGCCGAACATCGACCTTGTCCCCGCGAGACTCGTGATTTCGAGGGCGCCGACTCTTGCCGGACTCAACCTCCCGCGCCTTATCAATTAATCCGGATTGGGCGCCGGTTATGGAATTCACCGCCGATATTTTCCAACACTCGCCTTTTGGCGATATCCTCGAATTCATCGGGCTGCCTCGCTATCAGAGAATCTCGCCCGGACTATGGCCAGGACGGTTGGAGTTCGGACGATGAAGAAATTCAGAGCCCACCCACCACCCACTTTGTAGCCACCGCCGAGGATCTAACCGACATGTTAGACTACGACTCCATGACATCGACGCCATGGACGCATTTACGCCGGAGACGTATCAGAACCAGCGCCACAGGCATCGGAAGGCCACCGCCATATGATGTATACATGGTGGATACCCCAAAGAGGGGAGGGCGAAGAAGCACCGGAGGCGTACTCTCTAAAGAAGCAGCCCAAACGCCGCCGCCGTCAAAAGCCGCCTAAATCCCACACAACAAGAATGGAGATACCGCATAGGAGACAACAATACCCGTAGAGCCGAAGATAATCCTCCTACACGACTCAACACAGAGGATGCGTACAAGCCCCACGAGAGGGCTGTAAACTAAGGGGTCGAGGATGATAACTATATGCCTCCCTCTCAAGACGGCAAGCCTCAATAATGACGAATTGTCAGACTCGAGGATCCTGCTTAACAAGAGCTTCAAGCGCAGGCTTATCGCCACAAAGAAACAGCCTAAAGAAAAAAGCAGCAGCAGCTTCAAGCCGATCAGACCTGCCGGCCGATCGATGGACCGAAGTCCTCGCGTCGAGAGTATAAACTCGAACGCCCCTCCAAAAGTTACCTAAGATGCAAGCTGCTCCCCGATTAGAGGAGGAAGCATACATACCTTCTTCACCAACAAGACGATATGGCTGACCGACCACCCGTGGTCGTGGATGAGAGAGGCATCCAGCCCCCAGCCAAGAACGCGTCTCCCCGCATCGCTCCAAAAGTACGGTTAAAAGGAACGCTACGACTTGCGTAGACATATTGAGGACAAGGCAAGGCAATCCAGATCCATCTACGGTTCACGTGGGCGCCCTACAACCCACACGAATACCGCGCTACGGACATAACACCGCCGACCGAACATAGCAGCATAGCCGCCCCTCGAGCTGCGCCGCGATATTGCTCAATATCGGGCGCCGACACCCTCTATGCTTCACCGACGAAGTAATGGATCATCGATCCCAAGGGTTTAAACTCAGAACATCGAATCTACGATGGCACAATGCACCCGTGGTGTGGATCAAGACTATCTTTCCACATCCATATGGCCCGGGCGATGATCTCCACGCCATCAAGTACCTCCCACTCGCTTAAAGGACCAGCTCGCATTGGCTTAACAGCCTGCCCGCAGAGTCAATTGGTGTTGGGAAGACCTGAGGCCGCGATTCCTTGATAACTTCCAAGGCACATATGTGCAACCAGCAGACGCCGATGACCTAAGCCACATCATTCAGAGAACCAGACGAATCGGCCGCATAATTCCGGACTCGGTTCTGACGAAGAAAAATCAAATCGCCGACTATCCGGATGCAGAGGCCCTAGCAGCCTTCACATAACATCCGGACGAATGGCTAGCCCGCACCGGGCAGGAAAAGTCAAACCATGGCCGCCTCACATCAGCATGACCCGCCAGCGGGAGAGGACAGCTAGCTAGCTCGTAGCAACAATCTCCGTGAAAAATTCGCAGTCCGGATACTAAGGACAACAACGGCAGGTCACGCCAATTAAAACAAGCCGCGATCAACGGGCGCATTTATAAGGAGGATACGGCAGTCAATGCCGGATTCCATGGCTCCAAACCCGTCAGCGGAAGAAGCCATTTAAAAGAACCACTCCTGGTCCGTCCAATTTGGACCGAATACTCGACCGCCATGCCGATACATGGCATTCAAAAGCCAGCTAATCACACCAATAGAGATTGTTGGTGTTCAAGCAGGCTGGCAAGTTAATTGCCGAAAACAATGACAAGGGGCTAAATAGCGATGACGAGGAAGAGACCAAATTACCGAACAATAGAGGATGGAAGGGTTTCACGCGCGGACGGTGAATATGATATACGCGACCCATATACCCAAGAGGGAGAGGAAGCGGCACTATGGGACGCCTATGCGATGGAGCCAGCCGCCCCAAAAATTCAATCCATGGTCCTCCGTCCATCACTTTCGATCAAGAGACCATCCGACCAGCATACGCCATGGCGGATTCGGCCGATTGGTCTTAGACCCAATCGCTGATGGATTTCACCTCACAAGAGTCCCGATGGATCGGCGGCGCGAGCCTGAACTCGCTTATCAGATACAAAGCGCGAAATGGGCATAGACCCATCCAGATTAAACCTACAAAGACAACCTTAAAGGTGTCATCCCAGTGAGTGGAAGCCAACTATACAAAGCTCACCACACCGAAGTGGTCTTCGGATCCCCTGACACTTCCGGGTTAAGAGTTAATCTTCGATATAGTCCCGCTCGTGAGCGGCTATCATGCCTCGCTGGACGAACCGCTTGTAAAATTCAACGCGGTGCTGCATTACGCATACCTAAAGCTCAAGATGCCAGGCCCTCGTGGAGTCATTACGGCCAATGGAATACGGAACGCCCTCCGAACGGAGGAACATACGCTGGCTCGCGAAAGCGTATACAGAGTAGCCTTCACGGCATTCCTCAAGTCCGCAGCTAAAAGCCGGATACATCAAAGCGCACCGAGCAATACTAACTAAGACCACCGGCGCGATCAGAGCATCGAGTAATGCGTGCCCCAACCCTCGCCTGCCAAGATGATGGCACAAGAATAACACCTCACAGACATCATTACGCTTTGGAGATACCATGGGCGAGGGAAGGGCTCGATCACAAGGGACCAAGAGTGCCGCTCGACCACACCAGGCTCACGCGAGCACCCCCTTGGTTTAAATTTTTATCTTTTCTTCTTTTTATGTATACAGGACTCATAATCGGCCCTGCCGACGGCGCACTTATGAACTCATGATGCAAACAATAGGACTAAAGGAGGTCATGCTAATATTCGTGTGGTCTCAATTATGAGCATTAAATTCAATTACATACACCAAGTCTGCAGCCATCCCCGTGTGGGGACATGTTTATTTAGTCCAAATCCTTTGCTTAATCAAGACTATTTGTATCACCGCTTTATTAGCGCATCTTCTTTCATAAATAATGCAGCACCTTTCATTGCAATTATGCTATCTTTATATATGTTCATTACATGACACCTTGCACCCGTGACATTTTGGTACGGCCGAATATGCCAGGGCTTATGTTCCCCAAACTATGGTGTGATTAAGTCCGAACACTTTCACAAGTGCGGCACCCCTAACTTATAGCATTATATGAATCGCCCGAATCATGTCTTGGGTCAATAGTTATGTTTGCCTGCCCCATGTTTTGGTGCTTACGCCTGCCTGGCGGGCTAAGGTAGCACCGGGAGAACCATCGCGAGATTGCCTTTGCTGAGCCGGGTTAACGCCTCAAGGAGAAAGCTAAACCGACTAGCATGATAAGGCGAGACCTGGTCGCTGTTCGAGAGGTTCTTTTTTCGGTCCTTAAAGACTCATGCCGCTTCTGAGCAAAGTTCGTGATGATGTCCGATTTAAGGCGGATAGCGCCCGGATTCGGTCTTCCAATCACCAGGGGCTTCACCAAATTTAAAATTATAGAATTCTATGGCTAAGTGAGAGTGTTCAAGCATTATAAGTCCGGTCGTCTTTGTTCGTCAGGTTGAGCGCCTCCCTAGATGGACCCAATAATGGGAACAAGAGTGCTCAAGTTTATCACCAACACCCCAAAGACTTGTGGCTTGGGGGCTGAAGCCAACGACTTGCCATCTCTCGATTTTACAAACGGCCGTATGTAAGGTAATATTTAAATTAAACAAGCTGTTCTCATGGCGCATATAAACGTAAGTTTTCAGCGCCTGTGATAAATACACACAGCGAAGTTCACTTAAAGATTACATTTAGGAGCACTCATTTGCATATCGCATGCCCCTTCAGACAACTTATAATACCGCCCGCATACGATGCTCCTTGCCCGCGGGCGGGATCCGTGGAGAAGCCTTCTCCGCATCCTTGCTCCCATTGCACCTTTTTTATGCGGCAAGGGCCCGACGAGCGCCTTCAACACAAAGCGGAGCGCTGATTACATCCAGCTCGGGGCATGCATTCACCACTCGCCAAGACTAAGAAAAGTAGCTTCCGCATGGCTCTCCAGTTACAGCTCGACTATGAGGCCCTTCATGGCCTCCTCAGCTATTTTAGGAGTTCGGACCAGCAGCTTCACCGGGCTTGGGGGCACGGATGGCCGCCTCAGCAGCATCGAGACCGTAAGACCTTCTCCGTCGAGCTCCCTCCGCCATGATAGAATGCGGCGGCATCAGACGACTACGCTACAGATCCGCAAACGCCCTGAAGGTCTCCGATTCGGGTAAGCATCCGTAATCCACATTAACATGCCGCTTTGGCATGAAAAATGCCTTACCCGCAGCTATCTTCTTCATGTCCTCGACCTCCTAAAGGGCCTTCCGCCTCGCCTTGGCAAGGCATTTGAGACTTTTCGAGCCGAGCAAGCTCTGACTCTCGAAGTCTTGAGTCACGCCTCCAAACTCTCATGCTTTTCCATGAGAGCCCGGAGCTCTTGCCAAACTTCCGCCACTGCTCGCTTGTTTTTCTCGCCAGCCTGCTCCTGCGGGCCGCATTATGCCTCGCCACGGACACGGGCATCCTTCGTGGCTGCCACCTCGTTAGTGGCCCTTCGCAATACACATATTATCCTTGTTAATCTTATTTGCAACCAAACCCTTTTCTATAAGGTACTTATTTAAAGTGGTGTCATTCAATTTTATTTTTCCTCGAGCTGCCTCTGGCATGGCCGAAGTTCTGCCTCGACCGCCAAGGTCTCTTCACGGCCTTCTCTGGGCAGCACGCGGCAGAGGTCAACAACAAGAGGCTCAAGAAACCCATATTGACATATTTTTAGAAACCCTCACAGATATCTTGTTAGATCCTTAGTCCGCTTTTCCTTCCAAACAATCGAACTAAGCATCGTGGGCTACTGCCTATGCGGTATTACATTACATAATTTTAACTTTACCTCAAAGCCTATTAGAAGGCTGTCAGAAGCTTCGGTCAGCCCGCCTCTTGGCGTAGCCTGGACTTTTCAATCACCGCGACTCATAGATAGTGCGGTGTTCTTCCTCGATGGAAGCGCCTTTTAAGCGCCTAACAGGTTATCCGCGCCGCTGGTTGGACGGAGGCCGCCATCACCACGGTCTTGCCCTTCTTTCGAAGCTTGTTTGACTCGAACCACCGGGTTCCGCGTAGAGTCCGCATCAAAACTGGAGGTCGCCGACGGCGCTTTGAGCCTCCTCCGATGGGTCCCTGGGATCCCACCCGCTGGCCCCGCTTGGGTAGAGGCGGCCGACGAATTTATCTGACGAGGCCAACGAATTCGCCATCGAAGTCCTGAAGATCATCCCCGCCGGACTACTATGCATGCGGCGTTAGAAGGATACTTGTGACATGAAAGGTACGGCATATAAATGATCCAATTTCACGATCCGCCGACGCTCGCCCTTGGAGCCCTGAATCTCGCCAATGCCGATGTTAGCGAACCGTCCGGGATAGTTCTCCCCTCTTGGACCCTTCGCCGCCCCGATTGGGGAGGCCTTCTTCTTCTTCTCCTCCTCCGGAGAGAGTACTCCTCCTCCTCGCCTTCGGAGGAGTCCGTCGTCGTCGGGACGTCGATCATGGGAACTCTTTCGAGTCCCCGCGCCACCTTCGCCTTCTTCTCCCAAGACCACGCGCGGTGTCCGAACCAAGAGCCCGCTAAGCGGGCGCCCACCGGGTTCTTCCGCATGGGAGCCGGGCCGATGAGCAGCTTGGCCTTCTCCATCCATTCCTCGCAAAGGAAGAGGCAGATTAAAACCTCACTAGAGTCAATCTAATTATCACAAGTGTCCCGTGAATGGAGTTGAATCACTTACCTCATTAGTCGGAGATCATGCAAGCTGAATCCGCGGTCTTCGGTCATGGATCACGGGGGCTTGGCACCTTGAACAAAGACCTCCGGGCACTTCTTCGTGTGTGTATCAAGAGCACCGCTAACGCCCGGTGCTGTTCCGGATTAAACTCCCACAAATTGAATGCCCATTCTTGGCATGGGAGAATCCGTGAGGAGCATGACTCGACCACATCGACGAGCCGAGCCTATTGCTCACCATCTTCTTGATGCAGGTCTCGAGTCCCGCCACCTCCACCGGATCGCCTAATCGCAAGCCCTTCTTCTTCTTCAGAGGTGAGCTGCGTGGGGATTCCAGATCTAAACTTCGGGGCCGCCCGCCCATGTGGGCTTGCGCGGCTCGGTGATGTAGAACCACCCCGATTTCCACCCCTTGACGGAATCCACGAGGTCCCTTCTAGCCAAGGGACGCTGGGCAGCTTGCCCAACATGGCGCTCCGCATTCCGCTTGACGTTGAAGGTCTTGAGCCACGAGGCCAAGTGGGGCTGATGCGCAGAAAGGCTCGCACACGCACGATAAACGCCAGATGTTGAGGATGAAGTTCGCGCCGTGTCGTGGGAAATCAGGCCGTAGTAAAACATGAGCCCCTGGACAAATGGATGGAGCGGAAAGCCCATTCCACGGAGGAAGTGGGGAGGAAGAAGACCTCCCCATGAGGCTCGGGGGTAGGGATGAGCTGCCCCTCGCCTGGGCGGTCGATCGCGCAATATCGCCGAAAGGTATCCGGCGTCACAGAGCTGACAGTGATGTCCTCCTCCTTAGCGGTGGAGGCCAACCATGTACCTCCCGCTCCGGACATATTTGGAGAAAGGTCGAGGCGAGATGCGCGAGCTAGGGCGTTGGAGCTTGAGTTCGCAGGGATGGATGAGCAAAGGAGGAAGAAGGCGTAGGTGAGAAGGTAAATCCTTATCCCTTATATATAGGCGGACAAAACTATGCAACCCTCACCGGCCTGGTAAAACTCGCTTATCTCCCAAGCGCCACCATCAATGGCGCGGTTGGGTTACCCACGCACATATTGATGGGAATCCCGGAATAAGGGGAACACGATCTCTGCTTCGACGGGACGTGCCAAGGAAACCGCCTACGTAAGCGTCTTTGAGGTGGTACAAAGAAAAACGATTCAACAAAGGCTTGGTAGCGGTGTGATGACGCCACGCATAATACGCAAAGAAATTGAGTCGATGTACATTTTATTCTCTCTCACGGTGGCATGTGGAATTTATTTTGCGAGCCGACACTATCACCGTGTTCATTATCTTCTCCGGATTATTCAAGGGAGGAACCCGCCTTGCAATGCCGAACATTATGCACGCCGGACTTATCGCCATTGAAGACCGGTTAGGGTGCTACCGAGGAGTCCTCGACTAGGGGTGTCCTGACACCCTGACTATCAATATCCGCCGGACTCCGCACTACGAAGATACAAGATTGAAGACTCCGCCTCGTGTCCTAAGGTACTTTCCTTGGCGTGGAAGGCAAGCTTGGCAACACGGATAGAGATCTCCTACCATTGTAACCGACTGTGTAACCCTAGCTCTCTCCGGTGTCTATATAAACCGGAGGGCCTTAGTCCGAGGGACTAATATACATCTCAACAATCATACCATAGGCTAGCTTCTAGGGTTTAGCCCTGATCTCGTGGGTAGATCTACTCTGTACAACCCATATCATCAATATTAATCAAGCAGACGTAGGGTTTTACTCCATCGAGAGGGCCCGAACCTGGTAAAACATTGTGTCCTCGCCTCTTGTTACCATCCGCCTAGACGACAGTTCGACCCCTACCCGAGATCCGCCGGTTTTGACAATCGACAGCGACTCTCGCCCTGAATTCAGCTTGTCGCTAAATGTCATCCGGTAGCAGGATCTTCCCTTCGCTTGCCCTTCCTGGATTTATTCTTGAAAGGTGCCGGTCCTTCGAGCTCATTGCCGAGATCCGAGTTTCTTGAGCCTTTGCCGGAGAACCCTCGGGTTTCATCTTGATTTCACCCCACGCCGTTCGACAATGGCGGTTTTGCACCTACCTCTGCGAGAACTTTGTTGGCATCCTCCCCAATGTCGCTCTTTTTTCGTCATTATTTCTCCCCGAGCGAAAAGGTGAGCCACTGGCTGGCGAAATCGCTGGACCTCTCGGTTGGCATGAAGGAGGTGTACTTGGCCAGGCGAGCTCCGGACAAGTGGGGGCCAGTGGAGGCGGAGTGGTGCTGGATCTGTGATGCCAATCCGCCATTCACCAAAGCTGCGCCCGGAACCGGGTAGTGCGATGGCGGTCTGGAAGCTTGGATGGCCAGCCAAGTGAAGATCGCCACCACTCGAATCCTCCGGCTCGGGCATGCCGGACTCACGGCCAGGGGAAGTTGGCGCGGACTTCGCCGCGTCGCGCCGCCTCTCTGCAAGAGGGAGGCCCGCTGGCGGTTTAGCGGCCCGGCGGATATCATGAGCTGCGTCGGGCCTCAACTTCCTTCCGGTTGGGCTTGGCGCGTCTTGAGGGAGATGTTCAAGCATGGCGCCAACCATCGAGTGGTTCAAGTTGCCGTCGTCCCCGCAATGCGACAACTCCGGCCTTGATCGCATCTGCGCAATGATGCCAGTCGACGCCGCAGGATAAGTGCAAGTGGATAGAGCCGCTCTTTGAGTGCGATGCGGCAATTCTTTGATAACTTGCGGAGGTGGCGGTCGCTCAATGACGAAACTCACCCGCGCCACTGCCCGACAGCGAGATGGTACATCGCCGAAGGCGCGAAGAAGCCCGGCACCGCCAGAAGCGAGTTTGGCTTCGCGGCTGGCCGGGCGGATGCAACTGGGCGGCAAGCCTCGCCGACGGGAAGATCTTGCGAGAGCCCGATGGTGAGGGCGAGGCGGCGGCGAGCCTGCCGGCGAGTGGCCCAGCCGTCCTCGGCGCTTTACCATGGACGAGGCCCTGACACAGCTAATTCCGACCAGAAGGTGCCTCCGTCGAGTTGGAGATATAAGCGAGAAGGCAGGCGACCAGCAGCCATGGCGCCATGGGACCACAGCTCCCACTACGGCAAAATACCGTTGCAGCAGAGGAGTCCCAGGCTGCGCCCGGCAAGCTGGCCGAGGTCTTCCGGCCGCCACGCTGATCCTGCGCAGCCTCGGCAAATCAGAAGGAGCCTACTCCTCCGCCACACAGCGGAGAGAGGTGCGGAGTTCGACCTCGAGCTCCGATGTGATGAGGAGGTAAGGCTTTCTTCTTGTACTCATCTTTCTTTGATCTTTGTTGTTGTTTGCCTTGTATCTAATTTGCTTCTCTAAATCTCTGTTACGTTTGGGACTTTGGCGGAGAGGCGTGAAGGGCCAAGGTCCCGTGGATTAACATCGGGGGCGATCCTGCTGTGGCCGTCTGAGACCACCTTAGCGGACCCGGTCCCTTCTCCGCAGCAGCCCCCAGCCCAGCCCCCGCGTAAGTGTTTTGGTTTACTTCCTGTTGTGAGGCATGGGTGCTTCTTCTTTTCTTGACATCTTGATTGTTGACTCATTTGTATAGGGCGAGCAGGCCACCAGAAGCAGCGGAGGCCGACCGGAGGTCTGTCGCCGACTACACACAGCCAGGCGATTCTCCGACAAGTGGCTCCCGGCAAGGGAGGGTCCCGGCAGGGATGGAACAGTGACCCCTGGTGGAGGAGCCCAGGTCCGCGGAGCCCGGCTGGGTAATCCTTCTTGTCGGGAATCTTCCAGGGGTTCTTCTTTTGATCTTCTTTCTTCTTTTGGATATTTGCTTGACCTTTCCTCCCTCTTTATCCTCGGATCCCCTTGGCCGACCCGATGAATCTGGGGCCTCCGACAAAGAAGGCGCCGCAGCGGCTTGAAGATGTCGCCCCGGCGAGAAGAGGCAGCTAATGAACTGCCGACAGGAAAACGCCAAGGCTCTTTGGCGCGAAGCTGGCGAGGTCCGGCGATCGCCAGCGGCGGCCGGAGGAGGGGCCTTGAGGCTTACACCGTCGCCGACCCTCCGCGTGATGCAGCGCCGGGTTCAACGAGCCCAATACATACTTGAGGCGGCGGTGTACATCAAACTTCCTGGGCGTCGAGCTCGAGGCGCCCGGTGGAGGAGGAGTTTGATGGGGAAGTACTGCCTCCTGTTTGGGTATTTGGTGGTCGACGAATAGCTTAATGGCGTGACGAGTCGAGGAAGCGCATTGCCAGCTGGTGTCACTACCGTGCGGCAAGCGAGCTTGAGTCCGAGGAAGCGCTTGTCCCAGCGGCGAGTTGACATAGAAAACGGAGGAGCTCAAGGGCGCAACCAGGAGGCCCTCGGTCCATTCTTGAGAGGGCCAGCTCGGCGAGGCAAAGGCGTTCATCTGGAGAAGGCTGAAGCCTAAGAAGCGAGCTCTCCGCCAGTCCATTAGCGGGATGGTGGTAATCTGAGAAGAAGGTGAACTTGGACAGCCGAAGAGGGCTCGGCGTCAGGGAGCAATCATGGCGGGGCACTCAAGGAGGCAAAGGATCCGCCGCGACCGCCGAGACCGCCAAGAAGGAATTAGGCGAAGGTGGCCTTGGTGGCGGACATGAAAAGGAAGAAGCGAAGAGCTTGCGTGCTCAGCGACATAAGAAGGATGCAGCCCATGGCGGCAAAGTCCACTTCTTGAGAAGATCAGGAGAGCTGAGCAGCGCCAAAGACTCAAGTCTGATGCTGGTGGCTGGCCACCTTAAGCAGGGCGGGTGGGCGCCGCCAAGCGCGAGAGCGACTTGAGGAAGGAGCTCAAAGCAGCGAGAGGCTCTGTGCGGAGCGCCAGACTCAGAACACTTTTAGGCCACGGTGGGCCTCACGGGCGGGCCTCGTCAACATCGCTCGCGATCGGCGAGGGAGGTTGGCGGAGCTGGACTTGGCGGGCTTGGTTACTCCACAGCGAACCTCAGCCCGGTAGCCAGCTCACTCTCTTCTTCAAAGTGGCGTGACCCTCCAGCAGCTGGGAAAGGATCCCGAACAAGGCTGGCGGATGAGTGCCGCAATCATAAGGTCTTGGAGAGGTCTTGGGTCCTCTTCCATGGCCCAGGCCTAGACCTCTCCGCATCACCAAGCTGGAGGCTGATCTTGAGAGCTGGGGCCGTCGTCGCACCCATCATAGACAAGGTGAGCGAGGTCGGGAGGGTCGACGGCGTAGGATTAAGCCGCCCTTCTTCTCCCTTTTTTTCTTCTGCTGCCGTTTCGATTATGAGAACAATCTAGTCGATTGCCACAATAAGTCATTCTTGTTATATAACTTTATTACAGATCTTGCTTGCTATGTTTATTTCCTTTACTCTGTTACATCCCTTATGCTTTACCCTATGCTTTGAGGAACTTGCGGCATAAACACACTTGCTAGTCTGAACATCAGCAACCCTTCTTGGTGCTGCCCGACAAAATCTTGTCGGGACAGATTGCGACTCGCTTGTATTGTTGAGGCGGACTCAAAAACAAATCAAAGCGCAACAACCGCGAATCGATTCCTCGGCGCACAGGTTTTTCATACATAGCACTGAGCGTTCAAGGGAATATAACTTAAAAATTTAAATTGAATAAGCTCAAACTTTGGCAACAGCTTTTACAAATGCCGCGTCCCGGCAAGGTTAGATTCCTTTGAGAGGCGCCTGGTCCACACCTTTATCTTCCTTCCCCGGTGAACTTGTGGGCGGAGGAATCTTCTTTGAGAAGAAGAAGAGAAAATAATCTGGAACCTTAAGGTTAGCTATTATTTCTTGGGGTAAGTGCTGCACAAAGTGTCGAATATAGATGCAAAAAAGATGCATTAAATTTGACAAGATGTGCGGGGCACATAACTTTATTCTGCAGAATTTCGCCGGCTTTATACAAAGGGTTACATGCAGTGGCAAAGCTTGTACAAAAGGTGGTTGTCGGAGCAGGGCAGCAACCCACGCCTTATGGTAAAACTTGCGAATGCTCTATGTTCGAGGTTGCTCACGAATGCCATCTTGGTCTCAAAGCGGACAACGTCGGGCCTAGTGACTCGTTCACCCGATAAGGGCCTCCCACGAAATCAACTTGTTGGAATTCTTGGCGGATTGAACACGCCGAAGAACAAGTCGCCTTCCTCGAAGCTTGGCATTAACTTTGAGGCTATGAATGGCGGTGCAAAGCTTGCTTTGGTAGCGAGCAGCTCGCCTGCAGCACGAAGGCGATTCTCCTCGAGGAAGCGGCGTCATCTGCCGCAGTGCTCTTGCTCAAGCTCATCATAGCGAGCACTCGAGGCGATCCGTTATCTGAGTTCGATGGGGAGAACTGCCTGCTGCTCCGTGAGCAAGAGCAAGGGTTCTCGCCGATGGCTCGATTTGGTGTCGTTCGATTGACCAAAACCCGGTAGCTACTTGTCAATTTCTTCGCACTTGTGCAGCCTATGCGAAAGTTCGATCTTGAGCCCAGCGACGCCAGGCGTTGCCCTCTCGCTTGACCGTTGCTTCTCGGGTGGAGCCAGCGAGCGAAGCAGATCTTGGTGCCAAGATCTTGGGCGTCTTGCATGAAGTGCGGCTTGTGAATTGTGTGCCATTGCGGTGATGATCCTGTTAGGGACTCGAAGCGGCAAACAATTGACTGAAGAACTTATTCTTGTTGTCTTGTCACCTTCCTCACTGGTTCCACTTGGCCACTTTGTGAACTTGTCGATTACAGCGTACAAGTACTCAAAGCCCCGACAACTTCGGGGAAGGGGCGAGATGTCGAAACCCGGACGAAAATGGCGAGGATAAAGTTGTTTGGAGAGCTTGAGCTGGTTGATGATGCTGTTTGGAGTGGAACTGGCGCGCTTCACACTTGGTTACTTGTAGGTTGCATCTGGAGAGTACATCGGCGAAGCTGCCGGAAAAGCCTTGCGGCAAGTGCTCTTCGCGTAATGTGGTGGCCACATATGCCTCCATGTATCTCCACCAACAGCTCTTATCCTTCTTCCGGAAATGCACTTCAATTTCACTCGTTGAATCTTCTTACATGCAGGTATGTCATCGAAAAACTGGTACATACTTGTTTGCTGGGCTACTTTCTGCAGCTTCTTGCTCCTCGGGAAGTTCCCTGCGAAATGGAGCGATCTGTTGTGCCCATGCGGAGCTTGTGGCTCGGCGACAAGGACTAAAAGCGCAAATGTTCTTGGTAAGAACATCGCTTCTCGGCAGAATCAAGGATGCGGGCGTGATGCTCCCGGCAAGCGTGTGAGACACAACTTAGCGGGAGGCGTCTGCTCTAGCGAAGCAAGCCGGGGCTTGTCGGACGAGCTGCTCCTCAGCACTTTACATGTTGACCACAGGAACCTTCTTGGCGGCGGCTCGGGGAGCTCTGCTAGGAAAGTGGTCGCCGGCAGCAACTTTCTCTTCTTGCTCTGTCCAGTTGGTGGTGTGACGGATGGCTGAGTCAACGAGCACAAAATCCCTGGTTCCACAGGCAATTTAAGGCGGTACATTTTGGAGGACATACGCAATATCATTACGAGCTCTTGGAACATGTTCCATTTGCAGGCCATCAAAATGCTCCTCTAGCTTCCTCACTTCATCAATGTATGCTTCCATCAGCGGACTCTGGTAATCCTTGTTGACTTGGCGGGCGACAAGCGTGAGTCACCACGACAATGAGCTTCTTGATCCCAAGTTCAATTGCGATCTGAGTCCGGCAAGCAAACCTTCATACTCCGGTATTGTTTGTTGCTTGCTCCTTGGGAAAGTGCATTTGGACCCACGTGCTTGAGGTCTCTCCGGTGGGAGGCGACAGGTAATGCGCCTGCACGGCGCCTTGCGAAGGCACCATCAGTACATGATCCATTCTTTGCTCGCTTCCTTGTGGGGATGCTCCTCTCGGAGTTTCTTCATACAGTGTTGGCGTCCATTGTACTATGAACTCCGCCAATGCTCGGCTTTGAATAGTTGAAGTACTTTCAAACTTGAGGCCAAGCTTGACAATTCGGTGCCCACTCGACAATCCTGCTGTTGTTGCTTCGGATTACGCAATATCCTCTTCAGCAGGCGGTGACAAGCTGTGATCTCATGTGCTTGAAAATAATGGCGCAGCTTCCTTGAGGGCCTGGTAGGTAGAAAGCAGCTTCTGCACACGGTACCTTGATCTAGCCTTGCAAAGAGGCCAGACAAAAGTAAACTGGGCGCTGCACCTTCTTCTTACATTTTCTTAGGCAACTACAGATCCATCCTTGGCGCCGAGAACTTGTCGGATCGGGGCTTGTCGGGCCCCACTTGTCGCTGGACTCGCTTGCATGACGGCTGGCTCATCATCTGCCTCCTCTCCACCACTAATGCAGCACTAACCACTTGATTGGTTGCGCGGTATGTGACAACTTCTCTTGTGGCTTAGGTCGACAAGCGTTAGAGTGGAGGACAAATATTCTTCAAGTCTTGCGGTAGCCTCCGCTTCGAAGTCCATTTCATAGGACCCGCCTTTTCAAGATTTTGAAAAATGGCAGAGCGCGTTCAATGAACTTGAAATGAATCTACTAAGGCGACAACGCCCGCGGCAAGCCATACATCCTTGGCGGCTTTGGTGCTTCAATTTGCTCAATGGCCTTGATCTTGTCGAGATTGGCTTCATCCCCCTCTGAGACAAAGAACAAGAAGCTTGCGGAACTCCGAACACACACTTCTCGGGGTTGACTTGAGATTGACCTTGCGCAGATTTGCAAAAGTCTCATCAAATCTTGGATTAGAGTCTCTTTGTCTTTGCTCTTGACCACTATGTCATCCATATAGCTTCTACATTTATGTGTTTGTGGCTCAAAAGCATGGCTGACTACTCTTGCAAATGTTGAACCAGCATTCTTTAGTCCGAAAGGCATCCATACAAAGCGTCGCGTGCCACATGGAGTAATGAATGGGGTTTCTCTTCATCCTCTTCGCGTGAAGATCGATGATATCCACGAGTATGCATCAAGGAATGAAAGCAGATCACACTTCGTGGAGTCGACAATCTCAATCGTCTTGGCGGCAAAATGGATCCTAGGACAAGCTTTATTAACATCGATGAAGTCAATACAAAGCCTCCACTTCCCGTTTGCCTTGCGCCCGACTACGGATTGGCTAACCACGTCGGATGGAGCACTCCTCGAACCAGACCTGCTTGCTTCCAACTTCTTGATCTCTTCGCGATGAACTCTTGTCTCTCCACCTTGTTTTCGACTCTCACCTTGCGGGCCGTGCGTGAGGGCAGACGGCAGAGTGGTGCTCAATTACTTCCACAGGAACACGGGGATGTCGGATGGTTGCCATGCAAACACATCGACATTCACCAGCGGGAAAGCAATGGCGCTTTCCTATTTAGGATCAAGCGTGCAGCGATGGTGAAGGTACCACGGTCACGAGTCCTCCTAAGCGGCCACTTTCTTAGTCTCGGTGGAGCTGTCTTTGCCTTCTTGCACTTGCGGTGGAGCTCGATGGTGCGTCCTCGGCGGTGCGCAGCACTCGAAGAATGCGCTTGTCGAGTGGGCATCGTGAGCTACTCTTGCGGACTTGGTCTTCTTCTTCCCAGGGAGCGGCGGCAAGTGGTTTCGCTCTGCTGCGGCTCTTGCTTCGGTAGATCTTGTCGGTGCGAGATAAGTGCATCCTTCTTGTCGCCTTGGACGAAGCGACCTTGTCGAACCAGGCATCTTGAGCACATTGTAGGCATAGTGAGAGGCTGCCATGAACTTGGCGCCCGGATGACAAGTATTCCATTGTAAGGCAATGGGAAATCGCAACATTGAATGTGGCGGGGAGTCTGGACTAGGGGTGTCGGACAGCGGGACTATCAATATCCGCGGGACTCCCGGACTACGAAGATACAAGATTGAAGACTCGGCTCGTGTCTGAAGGTACTTTCCTTGGCGTGAAAGGCAAGCAGCAATACTGGATCGTAGATCTCACATATTGTAACCGACTCTGTGTAACCCTAGCCCTCTCCGGTGTCTATATAAACCCGGAGGGCCTTGAATCCGTGGGGCGAATATACATCAACAATCATACCATTGGCTAGCTTCTGAGGGTTTAGCCTCCTTGATCTCGTGGTAGATCTACTCTTGTACTACCCATATCATCAATATTAATCAAGCAGGGCGTGGGTTTTACCTCCATCGAGAGGGCGAACACAGGTAAAAAGCATTGTGTCCCTCATCTCTTGTTACCATCCGCCTGAGCGCGCTGATTTGGGACCCCCTACCGAGATCCGCGGTTTTGACCGACATTGGTGCTTTCATTGGGTTCCTGAAATGTAGCAATAAGTGATGAGCCTTATGGCATCTTGACCAACAACGCTGTCGAGTGAACTTTCTCCCAGACGAGATCTTAAATGTTGGCTTTGCCTTTGGGCGATTCTCCAGCCATCTGGAGCAGATCGCTTCGCCCGGCCGTCGGTCAGATTTGGAAACAAACTTCCGCGGCGATATCCGCGGAGACTTGATCTTGACGGACTCGAGCCACTGACCAGCGCCGCCTTGTGACGATGGGCGCGATCTAGCTGCTTGCCCAGACGGTGTTGGTAGCGCACCGGATCCGCCGGCCGTCAGCCGGGCGTCGCGGTCGAGGTCGGTGGATGAGCGCGCGCGCGCTGACATCCGCAGCGATGGGCGAACCGACCTTGTCCCTGCGAGACTTCGTGATTCCGGCGCGGACTCCTTGCGGACTCCGAACCTCCGCGCCCCTATCAATTAATCCGGTTGGCGCGGTTATAGAATTCACCGCGCGGATATTTTCCAACACTACGCGCTGGCGATATCCTGGAAATTCACTGAAGCGTCTCTACGCTATCGAGAGAATCTGGCGGACTATAGCCAGGGCGGTTGGAGACCGGACGATGAAGAAATTGAGCCCACCCACCTTTGTAGCCCTGTCGAGATCTAACGACATGCTGAACTACGACTCCGATGACGCCAGCGCCATGGACGGCGCGAGCGAAGCAGGAACCAGCGCCTCTGAGGGCCTTTGGAAAGCCACGTCATATGATGTATACATGGTGGATACCCGAAAGGGGAGGCGAAGAAACACGGGAAGCAGACTCTAAAAAGCAGCCCTTGGCGTCCCGGTCAAATCCACCACAACAAGAATGGAATACCCGGCATAGGAACAACAATACTCGGAGGCGCCGAGATAATCCCTCCTACGACTCAAGCGCGGGAGGATGGAAGCAAGCCCCCACGAGGAGAGGCGGTAAGCGAAGGTCGAGGATGATAACTATGCCTCCCTCTGAAGGCAAAGCAAGCCTCAACAATGGCAGATTCGTGCGAGGATCCCGTCGAACAGAAGCGCTTCAAGCGGGCTTATCGTCCTGACAAACAGCCTAAAAAGCGTGGCAGCTTCAAGCTGATCAGGACACTGGCCGATCGATGGACCGAAGTCCTCGTGGCGAATGCTTCGAGCGTCCTCAAAAGTTACCCAAGATGCAGCTGCTCCCCGATTAGAGGAGGAAGCATACATACCTTCTTCACCAGCGCTGCGATATGGCTGACCGACCACCCGTGGTCGTGGCGGAACATCGAGGCCCCAGCCAAGCGTGCCGGCGCCGCTCCAAAAGCAAGCCAAAGGAGCAACGGGACTTGCGAGACATATTGGAGGACAAGGCAAGGCAATCAGATCCATCACGGTTCCGTGGGCGCCCTACAACCCACAGAATACGTCGCGCGGACATAACACCGGCGGACCCGAACGCGAGCAGCTCCCTCGAGCTGCGTGGCGATATTGCTCAATCTTTGAAGCGCCGCACCTCTATGCTTCACCGGCGAAGTAATGGATCATCGAGATCCCGAAGGTTAAACTTCGTAAACCGAATCTTCACGATGGCTGCCAGACCCGTGGTGTGGATCGAAGACTATCTTCTCCACATCCATATGGCCCGGCGATGATCTCCGCCATCAAGTACCTCCTCAAGCTTAAAGGACCAGCTCGGCATTGGCTTAACATGCCTTGAGTCGGTGGGTGTTGGGAAGACACGGAGGCCGCATTCATGATAACTTCCAAGGCACATATGTGCAGCAAGAGCCCGATGACCTAAGCCACATCATTGGCAGCAGACGAATCGGCGGACAATTACGGACTCGGTTCTTGTGCGAAGAAAAAATCAAATGGTCGACTATCCGGATGCGAAGGCCTAGCAGCCTTCAAGCATAACATCCGGGGCGAATGGCTAACCAGCACACTGGGGCAGGAAAAGCGAAATCCATGGCCGCCCTCACATCGTTAATGACCGCTTTTGTCGGGGAGAGGACAACTAGCTCGTAGCAACAATCTCCGTAAAAATTCTGGCGTCCGGATACTAAGGACAACAGCGGATCACGCGAATTAAAACAAAGCGCCGCATCAGCGGCGATAAGGAGATCTGACGGTCAATGCGTTCCATGGCTCAAACCGGTCGGCGGAAGAAGCCATTTAAAAGAACCTCGAGTCCAGTCAATTTGGACGAATACTCGACCATCATGCGGATACATGGCACCTCGAAAACCGACTAATCACACCAATAGAGATTGTTGGGTGTTCAAGCGGTAGCAAGTTAATTGCAGAACAACAAGGGGCTAAATAAGCGATAGCGAGAAGAGACCGGCCGCCGAACAATAGAGGGAGACGGAAGGTTTCCCCCCACAAGTGCGGGACGGTGAATATGATATCTGCGACCCATACCCAAGAGGAGAGGAAAGGCGTGCACTATGGAGCGTCTGCGATGGAGCGATCGCCCAAAATTCAATCCATGGTCCTCTGTCCGATCACTTTTCGATCGAAGAGACCATCCGACCGACATCGCCATGGCGGATTCGCGCGTGGTCTTAGACCCAATCGTTGATGGATTTCACCTCACAAGAGTCACGATGAATGACGGCGGCGACTGAACCTGCTTTATCGGGATACGGTCGCCAAAATGGGCATAGACCCATCCAGATTAAACCTACAAAGACAACCTTTAAAGGTGTCATCCCGAGTGGAAGCCAACTACTCTGTTCGGTCCGCCCGGAAGTGGTCTTGGATCCCGGACAATTTCGGCGAAGAGTTAATCTTGATATAGTCCCGTTCCGTGGCGGCTATCATGCCCTGCTTGGACGAACGCGTTTGCAAAATTCAGCGGTGCTGCATTCGTATACCTAAAGCTCAAGATGCGGGCCCTCGTGGAGTCATTACGGTCGATAGGAATACAGGCAGCTCCCTCGAGCGGAGGAACATATCTGGCTCACTTGCCAGCGGTCTGAGTAGCCTTCTCGGCAATTCTCTCAAGTCGGCAGCTAAAGCGGATACATCAAAAGCGCGCCCGAGCAATACTAACCAAGACCACAGCGCGATCGGCGAACGCGCGTAACAATCACGGCTAACCCTCGCCAGCGCATGATCACAAGAATAACACCCGCGTACATCATTCGCTTTGGAATACCATGGGCGTGGGGGAAGGGGCTCGATCACAAGGAGACCAAGAGTGCTGCTGAACCACACGAGGGCTCTGCGAGCACCCCCTTGGTTTAATTTTTATCTTTTCTTCTTTTGTATATCGAGGACTACATTAATCGAAGCCACTTTCGGCGGCGCCTTGCGGAACTCATAGTGCAAGCGGTCGAGGGACTAAAAGGCATGGCGAATATTCAGGTGGTCTCAATTATGGCATTAAATTCAATTACATACACCAAGTCTGCAGCTCATCCCTGGTGGGGACATATTTATTTAGTCCAATCCTTGCTTACCGCACTATTTGTGTCGATCCGCTTTATTAGACCTTCTTTCATAAATAATGCAGCACCTTTTCATTGCAATTGCGTTATCTTTTATATGTTCATTACATGACACCTTGCAGTACATTTTGTGCGGCGAATATCTGAGGGCTTATGTTCCCCAAACTATGGTGTGATTAAGTCGAACACTTTCTAAGTCACACCCGAACATTATAGATCGACTCGAATCATGTCTTGGGTCAATAGTTATGTTTGCGGCTCCCATGTTTTGGTGCCTTCGTTCCGTTCAAATCGGCTAAGGTAGCAGGAGAACCACTGCGGTGCGCCCGGTTGAGCAGGTTAATGCCTCGATGGAGAAAGCTAAAAGCGACTAGCATGATAAGGCGAGGCGGTGGCTATTAGAAGGTTCTTCCGGGTCCTTAAAGACTCATGCCGCTTGAGCAAAGTTCGAGATGATGTCCAGGCGAAGGCGTGGATAAGCGCCCAGTTCGGTCTTCGAATACGGGAAGCTTCAGAAATTAAAATTATAGAATTCTATGGCTAAGTGAAGTGTTCAAGCATTATAAGTCCGGTTGCCTTGTTACGTCGTGTTGGCGCCTCCCTAGATGGACCCAATAATGGGAACAGGAGTGCTCAAGTTTATCACGAACACCCGCACTTGTGGCTTGGGGCTGAAGCAACGACTTGCCATCTCTCGATTTTACAAGCGGTGCCTGAAGGTAATATTTTAAATTAAACAAGCGTTGCTCATGGCATATAAGCGAAGTTTTCAGCGCCGAGATAAATCTGCAGTGAGTCACTCAAAGATTACATTTAAGGCACTCATTTTGTCTCATGCTCCCTTGGGACAACTTTATAATACCGCTCGGCATCTGATGCTCCTTGCCGTGGCGCGGATCGTGCTTCTCGCATCCGGTTGCCCATTGCACCTTTATGCGGGCAAGGGCCCGGCGCCTTCAACCGGTAGGCGGACAATTACATCCAGCACAGGGCATGCATTCACCAACCGCCGCACTAAGAAAAAAGTAGCTTCGGGCATGGCCTCTCGGAGCCCACAGGCCGGACTATGAGCCCTTCATGGCCTCCTCGGCTATGCTGTGAGTTCGACCAGCTGCTTCATTTGGTGGCTTGAAAACTGCCGGATGGCGGCCTCGGTATCTTTGAGACGAGAAGACCTTCTCCGTCGAGCTCCCTCCTGCATGATAGAATCTTGGCGGCATCGGGCCTTCTGTGGCGAATCTGCAAGCGCCCAGAAGGCTCGAATTGGGTAAGCATCCGGTAATCCACATTAACATGCCTGCTTTGCATGAAAAATGCCTTACCATGCTATCTTCTTCATGTCTCGACCTCCTAAAGACCTTGGGCCTCGGCCTTAGCAGACTTGGCACTTTGAGAGCGAGGCAAGCTCGGACTCTCGAGAAAGTGCAACTAATCCCGGGTGGTTTGGTAATTAATAACAACATATATATCATTGAACTAATAGTTTCTTGAGAATCATTTGAGAAAGTTCGATGATATGGGTATAACAGGGCTGAAAAGTGGACCCCTCAAAATGCTAAGGCAAGCATTGGCAAAAGCTCAAGACTCCATTTTGGTTTAGTGATCCAAGATCACATTGAGTCTATAGGAAAGCCAATACTATTAAAAGGGATGAGGTTATGATAATGATCTGGTTGCTCAAAGTGCTTAGTGATACATCTCCTAAACTATGCAACTCTCACTTCCATAATACACTCATAAGTAATCTCGGTCCCACCGATTTCCTAAACTTCATCACCGAGATGAACCACCTCAGCCATATAGCCAAACCCTAGAAATCTCGGATTTTCCGATTGAACTTCGGTCTCACGAAACTTGAGTTGCCAAGCTTACGTAACCATACATCATCAAATCGGTGTCACGAGATGATGAAGTCGATCCCAAAGATTGGCAAGCCCTAGTCTTTACGAATCGGACTCACGAGTTTGTATTTTCGGTCCCCGAAAATCCCAACGTTCACATGATTTGAACTTTCGGTCTCACCGAGTTGTCAACCGGTCCAGACAAGATTGGTCAAATGTGTTATAGCAGTTGGATTTTGTGTGGAGGCTATAAATACCCTCCACCCCTCTTCACTCGTGGAAGAGCCATCGAGAAAGAACTACCACTCCTACCTTACATTTACGAGAAGAACTACCTACCCTTGTGTTGAGATCAAGTTGCTCCTCCCACCATATGAAGCTTGATCTCTAGCCTTCCCAAGTTGCTTTCCACTCAATCCTTTCTTCCACCACAGCCAAATCGGTGAGGAGAGTTGAGTGTTGGGGAGATTATCATTTGAAGCACAAGAGCAAGGAGTTCATCATCATCAACACCATCTATTACCTTTTGGAGGTGGTGCCTCCTAGATTAGTTAGGTGTCGCTTGGGAGCCTCCGTCGAGATGTGGAGTTGAACCAAGAAGTTTGTAAGGGCAAGGAGATCGCCTACCGTGAAGATCTACCAGTAAGGCTAGCCCTCCGTGGGCGTGAGCCATGATGGCATAGACAAGGTTGCTTCTTCGTGGACCCTTAGTGGGTGGAGCCCTCCGTGGACTCTCTTGGCCGTTACCCTCCGTGGGTTGAAGTCTCCATCAGCGTGGATTGGCGATAGCACCACCTACTCGGAACCACGAGAAAAATCTCCGTGTCTCCAAATTCGTTTGCTCTTCTCCACCTCTCTTTACTACATGTGCAATTTACTTTCCGCTGCCTATACTCTAGAATTGCATGTGTAGGGTGATATGACTTGATCATCATTGTGAACTTGCCAAAAACTTGTCTTTATCAAAGGCTGAACTTTTATATTGTCAAGTAGTCTAATCACCCCCCTCTAGACATACTTTCGATCCTACAAGTGGTATCGAGCTTTGGTCTCCATTGTATTGGTTTCCATTGCATTGGACTCCATAAGCTTGGTTTCACAACCTAGGAGAGTATGGCGTCTAGTGAGGTAATTTTAAATGAGGTCCTTACTTTGATGGTTCAAACTTTGCTAGTTGGAAGCATAAAATGAAAATGCATATTCTTGGCCATAACCAGCCGCATGGGGCATTATTTGTGTTGGTTTGCAAGGTGAGTTCTTGAGGAAGGAAAAGTTCGGATCGTGGCTTCTAGCGGATGAATTGCGGATGTTGCAAAACAATGCTCAAGCTTGACATTCTCTTCAATGCCTTGTGTCGAGGAGTTCAACAAAATCAGCCGTCTTGAGAATGCAAAAGAGATTTGGGATACTTTGGTGAAATGCGAAGGTACGAGTCAGTGAAGGAATCAAAGCTAGATGTTCTTCAAGGTCGACTTGACAAGTTCAAGATGAAGGAAGGTGAAGAATTATTTGAAATGTACTCTAGGCTTGCTCTCATCACAAATGAGATTGCCGGCTTAGGAAGCGAAGAAATGACCGACCGATTCATCATCAAGAAGATTCTCGAGCTTTGGATGGAAAGTATGACACCGTGTGCACTTTGATCCAAATGATGCCAAACTACAAGAATCTCAAGCCAACGAAGTCATTGGAAGAATTGTTGCTCATGAGATGACACTTAAAGATAAGGAAGAGCTTCACAACAAGTCAAGTGGTGCTTACAAAGCTACAAGTGATGCTCCCACAACCTCAAGTGACAAGCTAGTTTCCAATGAAGAGATAAGCCTAATGGTGAAGAACTTCAACAAATTCTACAAGAGTAGAAGCAAAGAAAGAAGCTCAAAGTCTAGATCATATGATGAAAAGAGATCTTCTAGTCGTGATCGAAACTGCTACAATTGTGGAAGACCGGACACTACTCAAATGAGTGTTCGGCTCCCCACAAGAAGAGAAGAATCTCCAAGAAGAAGAAGCTCAAGAGAAGAGTCACCTCGGAAGAGAAGGAGTAGAGATGATCGTTATGAGCGAAGACCCTCTCGGAGAAGCAAGGATTAGGAGAGGAAAGACAAGTCATCAAGGAGCTACACAAGAAGAAAACATCAAGCTCATGTAGGTGAATGGGTCTCGGCTCCGACTCCGGCAATCATTCGAAAAAGCTATCACTCCAACTCCGACTACGATCAAGATGAAGGTGTTGCGGTCTTGCTCTCGTATCCTCCAACTCCAACTCCTATGACTTATTTGATTCACCAAATGAGGGAATTGGAAGATGCTTCATGGCTAAAAGGCCCCAAGGTATCACACCAGAATTCATTGACTTTGATAGTGATGAGGATGACTTGCTTGGTGAAGATGAGCTCTTACATGATAAATCTAGTGAGCCTAGTAATGATGAACATGCTAGTAGTCTTTATAGTCGAGAAAAGTCGAATGACAATGCTATGAAGGAGATTGAGCGTCTAACTAAAGAACTAAACACTCTTAAGTTAGCTCATGAAACAACTCAAGAAGATCATAGAGAGCTCCTAAGATCTCATGAGAAGCTACGCCGAGAAGCTCAATCTAGAGCAAGAACATGAGTTTCTAAAAGCAATCAATGGCGATCTTGAAAGAAGAGTTCTTCATATCTTGCCAAGCGACTTCTCTTGTCTAATTTCTTGCCACCTATTAAAACTAAGCATGACAAGCATAAGAAAAATTCTTCATCTAGTAGTAACAATAACCATGCTAAATCAATATTGTTGCTTCTAGTAGTTCTCTTGATTCCACTAACAATGTTTCAAGCCAAGTTACACTTGAGCAAGAAAATAGTTTATTGAAAGGATTATAGAAAGGTGTCTACAAGAGCCTTGCGGAAGCAAGAACTTTGAGAAATTGTTACTTAAGCAAGGAAGACACGGAAGAATCAAGGAATTGGTTTTGAGCGAAAGTTCAGCGCCGAGGGTGTTGAATGGGAAGAAGGTCAATATCCACTCCAAAGTTTGTTTCTCAAAAGGGAAATGCGATCCTACTTCTTCCAATGTGGAACAAGCTCAAGATGATCTTCCACCACAAGACCACAAGCTAAAAGGCAAGGACAAGCTTCAAGAGGAGATTGATGCATTTATTGAAGCACCTAAAGCCATGGTCAAGTGGGTTCCCAAGGAAGCGTCAAGTTCTACTTCGTCAAGCTCAACTACAACCCCAAGGATTCCCATCAAGATGATGTGGATCGAAGAAGAAGAACTAGAGAGTTCTTGAGGGTGACTCATAACAAACTTCACTCACATTCATTTGGCAAGAACTTGTGCAATCAACTTCCACATCTTGCACTAGTTCATGGAGTCACAAACCCTCTTGTTGGTAAGTCAAGGACAAGGTAATCATTGCTTTCATGGACATCATCTATTGTGTACTTCAATCTATGTCCATGGATATCCTTGTTTGTTCCTTGTGGGACTAACCCATGTAGGTATTGAAAGTGCCGAATCAAAGGATTGCTCCCAACTCTTGATGATCTTCATCAACATTGAGCATTCACATCTTCAACATCTACATGAAGTCTTCTCGACAACCCAAGGTTAGTTTGACCCTTTAAAGGGGTTCTCACATCTAGGGGAGCTTTGCTCTAAAGAATTGAGCTAAAGCATCTTCAAATGATGTGAACACATCAATGCTTTATGTAAAAGTGGTAACCCACTTGTGCTTAAGCGATGAGTATGACCTATGATCAAATGTTCTCATTTGACTCCTAAATCAATATACTCATATAAAGATGACCTAGTCATCGACAAATTAATGTGATAGTAGCTAGAGTTTTTTGATTGTGCATGTTTGACACATATTTCATTTGCTATCTTATTGTGTGAGCATGTTGGATGCATGATTTTATCCATTCGAGGACATCCATTTGTTGTTTTGGTCTTTTGATTTTTCGACCAAATGGATGGACAAGAATGCTAAAATACCTCCTAGCTATCTATGCTTTCTTGTCTCAAATTCTATTCATGCTTACATCACAAACTTTGAACAAGTCATTTTCGGACCCTCCGAATGAGGAGCACTCAGAGCCACCGATCCGTCAAGGCTAACTTCCAAAACCTTCTAAGTGATTTGGTCAGACCAACCCTCAAACTCTGTCAGGCCGAAAGCATTTAGATTGATCTAGGTTTTCACCTCGGTGAAACCGAGTTGTGATTTCGGCGTGACCGAAGTGCATAACTACTGCGGTTGTCCATCTCGGTGCCACCGAGTTTTACAACTCGGTCCACCGGCAACAAAGGGGTATATATACTACGAGGGCAGCGTGTTGATTTCTACTTCAAATGCCTCGCCCCACCCCTTCTTGCCGTCGCTTTGGTCTCGGATCGTCTCCGTAAATGCGCTGTCGCCCCGCTTCGCGGAGTCTCCGTCGCCGTCAGCGGACATCTTCTCGCGCCGTTGCGCCGTAGAGAACTCCACCAAGTTAGGGTGAGTTTGATCCCTCGTGCTCCATCTCGATTCAATGCGTTTGGTTTGCCTGTAATCTTGCCACGAATGAGATCTTCACGAACACAAGATTAGTTCCTTTGAGCGAAATTCGAGTAAAAGTTTTAGGGTTAGGTTTCCGCGAACACATCTCGGTGAGACCGATTTTACATTCTCGGTATGACCGATTTGGCCTCTGGCCATTGCCTTTGCACCTTCGGTCCAGCAGAGTTGTGCAAATCGGTGTGACGAAATGAGGTTAGTGAAACCCTAGTGTTTCGGCGGGACGAAACCCACTTGGTCCAGCAGAAAGTGGTGTGAATATACATTTGAACACTTGGATTCACGAATTTTAAACTTCGATGCGACGAAATGTCTTCTGTGAAAACCTAATACTAGAATTTGAACTCATTTTTTGCAAAATCTTGCGATTTGTGATAACTCTTCTACTCTGCCTACACCTTATCTATTCACGGGTTGTCGGCCATGTCAAATGCGGTGACAGCGAGAACAGGTCTGAGTCACCTATTGCTGATATTCGAGGCGGCACTAGTCACGAACCGGCAGACTCATCGGATGATGGTGAGAGAGCACACCAAGTGGTTTGCCTCCTGCGTACACGGGGGCGAAAGAAGAGAACTCGATGAAGAAGATTACGATTTCATTGTTGAGAAGAGGTCTCCTCCAAGCCAAAGAAGGTTGTTGCCAAAGAGCCTCAAGGGCGGACAAACCAAGAAAGGCACGAGAAAAGTGAAGCAGTCCTTTTTGCCCAGAAGCTGAGTATGGAAGAGAAACTACAAGCAAGGTGAAGAAAACTTCCAAGAGGAAGAGGATTGTGCATGATGATGCGGTGAGGAAGATGAGGATGAGAAGCACCCAGCCTCCTCGAAGCCTAAGCTCATGGGTGATGCCATCGAGGCGGAGCCACTTCAAAGTCAAGCCATCTGCTCCGGTCAAGGCAGCTCTGGCCAAAGCCTCTTGCCAAGCCCAAGAAGGCTATTAGGAACATCCAGCATCGAGAAGAAGAAAGATGATGTGCCACCAGCTGTGTCGGATGATGAGGCACAGTTTTCTTTGAAACTTGACGAAACTGCCACTTCACAATGATGCTCATCCTCAAGTGAGAACATGAAGGAAAGGAAGGATAGAGGTCTCGGGCTATGGAGACAAGCTGATCCATATGCTATGAGGAGAAGAAGCTGCTGTTGATCCAAGATTCCACACGGAGAAGCGGCGGGACTTCTATGAGGCTATCTGATGGACAAGAAGCCAATAGTTGCGCGGACACTACGCTTTGTTGATTGGAAATACATTGTGATGAAAACCTGAGACTACTTTCCACATGTGCATGAGAGCTTCCTTGCATGTGGTGTTGCAGATTTTGTTGGTGAAAGTTGACAAGTTGGAATGATGAAATGATTATGCAATTCTATGCCACAACTCATTTCTATCGGATGGAAAGATCACATGGATGGTGAAGGCCAAAGATTCTCTTCAATTTGTAGAAGAATGGCAGAAGCTGCTGAATGCTCTGAAATGAGAGAGAGGATGATGTTGATGTCTATGGTATTCCCAAGAAGAACCATGAATCTATGAAGAATATGTACAAGGAGGTTCGGCTAAGGATTTGGCAATCTGGAAGCTTGGCTCGATGTATTATCTCGAGGCAGGTCTACCTACCACAAACACTATTAGAGGCATACCTTGATGCCCAAATCTGAGATCATCGCATGATCGGAGGTACTCTATCAACATGCTGCATATACTTGATGAGAAGGCACCTTTCAAGGTGATGGACTTGATAGTTGAGACTATTAAGAGGATTGCGGTGACGAGAAGAGGTCGTGTGGATTTGCCCGCATATTGATGCTTATCAATGCCAAGTTTGTACGGGCACATACTTGTTGGATAGACCACACTTGCCCTTGCCTTTGAGCATGAGGACAATGATGTTGTGATGGATGAGGAGGACCCAACATCTGTTGAAGGTCAAGCAAAGATGGAAGCTGCCAAGAAAGCCAAAGCTGAGAAGGAAGCGGCAGCTGACTAAACCAAGAGTGTTGGAGAGCAGCTCCTTGAAGCTACCGAAGGATTGAACAGCGCTTTGGCAGCATTATGCAGTCTCGGAGAGTCTTGAAAGGATTGTTGAAGACAAGATCCATGCTCTGGATGTGAAGTGGCCGAAGTGCAAATGCATCAACAAGCTTGGCGGATATTGAGGAAGCAAAGAGGAGAAGGAAGAGCTTATCGTGAGATGCAGGATGACCTAGTCCGAGGATGCTTATGAATAGACTGCTCCGGTTCCCACAGGACCCCGATCATTGCTATTCGATGGTGACACCGGGACTACAACTTGGCACCTCCACAGCTCCATCGGTTGCTCGGCTCCAGCTCGATGACCACTCCTCCAGCCTGAGACATCATTTGAAGTCTTCGCCGATCTGCCATATCAACTCCAACATCAACCCAGACAGGAGCCGCCCGATGGAGTCCCGGTGGCGCTTAGCTCTATGCCTTTTGAACTTTTGGTAACTTGTTGCCAAAGGGAAAGTGTATAGATCATAGGACTTTGAGAGAGAGTTGTTGTTTTTGCTTTTGCTCTTTCGTTCATTTGCGGTCTTTTGAGATACTTTTGGTTTTGAGACATTACGTGTGTTTGATACTCGTTTGATGCTCATTAATGAGTGCTTGGTAGTACTATGCCTTAATGTGTGTAATGCTTATCATATGCTATTCATATCTTGTATGACCATTTACTCATGTCTTGGTGATTGGGTGCATGCTATTCATTCTTATCATTTTGTGCGCTCCACCAAGATGTATGTGACATGGAAGAGTGACCCATGATCCTAATCGATTGTGCATTTGCATTCAAGCATAAATCTTAAATAATGCACAAATTTAGGGGAGCTCTTGCTTATCACATACTTCTCAAAGCGACGATATTATTCATTGATTATATCCTTTGTCGAAGCTTTGATCTATATGTTGTCATCAATTACCACAAAGGGGAGATTGAAAGTGCAACTAATCCCGGGTGGTTTGGTAATTAATAACAACATATATATCATTGAACTAATAGTTTCTTGAGAATCATTTGAAAGTTGATGATATGGGTATGGCAAGGGCGAAGAAGTGGACCCCTCAAAATGCTAAGGCAAGCATTGGCAAAAGCTCAAGACTCCATTTTGGTTTAGTGATCCAAGATCACATTGAGTCTATAGGAAAGCCAATACTATTAAAGGGGATGAGGTTATGATAATGATCTGGTTGCTCAAAGTGCTTAGTGATACATCTCTAAACTATCGACAACTCTCACTTCCATAATACACTCATAAGTAATCTCGGTCCCACCGATTTCCTAAACTCAGTCTGCAAGAGATGAACCACCTCAGCCATATAGCCAAACCCTAGAAATCTCGGATTTTCCGATTACGAACTCGGTCTCACGAAACTTGAGTTAAAGCAACACGTAACCTTACGTCATCAAATCGGTGTCACCGAGATGATGAAATCAGTCCCAAGAGATTGGCAAGCCCTAGTCTTTACGAATCGGACTCACAGAGTTTGTATTTTCGGTCCACGAAAATCCCAATGTTCACATGATTTGAACTTTCGGTCTCACCGAGTTGTCAACCAGTGCAACGAGATTGGTCAAATGTGTGTAGCAGTTGGATTTTTGTGTGGAGGCTATAAATACCCTCCACCCCTCTTCACTCGTGGGAGAGCCATCGAAAAGTACTACCACTCCTACCTTACATTTAGAAGAGAACTACCTACCCTTGTGTTGAGATCAAGTTGCTCCACTCCACCATATGAAGCTTGATCTCTAGCCTTCCCAAGTTGCTTTCCACTCAATCCTTTCTTCCACCACAGCCAAATCGGTGAGGAGAGTTGAGTGTTGGGGAGATTATCATTTGAAGCACAAGAGCAAGGAGTTCATCATCATCAACACCATCTATTACCTTTTGGAGGTGGTGCCTCCTAGATTAGTTAGGTGTCGCTTGGGAGCCTCCGTCGAGATGTGGAGTTGAACCAAGAAGTTTGTAAGGGCAAGGAGATCGCCTACTGCCGTGAAGATCTACAGTAAGGCTAGCCCTCCGTGGGCGTGAGCCATGATGGCATAGACAAGGTTGCTTCTTCATTGGACCCTTAGTGGGTGGAGCCCTCCGTGGACTCTACATTTTGTTACCCTCAGTGGGTTGAAGTCTCCATCAGCGTGGATTGGCGATAGCACCACCTCGGAACCACGAGAAAAATCTCCGTGTCTCCAAATTGCGTTTGCTCTTCTCCACCTCTCTTTACTACATGTGCAATTTACTTTTCGCTGCCTATACTCTAGAATTGCATGTGTAGGGTGATACTTGACTTGATCATCATTGTGAACTTGCCAAAACTTGTCTTTATCAAAAGGCTGAACTTTTATATTGTCAAGTAGTCTAATCACCCCCCTCTAGACATACT